>BPTQ01000007.1:229715328-229800694 GCA_019973895.1 Chrysanthemum seticuspe | reverse complement strand
TAAGTTCATCAAGTTTACTCGCTTTGTGTTTAGATGTGAGTCTCCTTCCCCGTTTCTGGTTTTGATGATTCAGAATCAGCAACTCTTTGAATGCCCAAATACTTGAAATTTGTTGAGAAGATCGCTTGAAGTCTTTGTGAGAATCAACTTGCTGAAGACTCTCTCTGACAATTTATATCAACCCTTCTGTAGACAAATTGTTGTGACCACTGAAGAAGAAAACCCGCTATACCATACTTGAAACTGAAGTCAACTTCCCCACATTTGTATCTTAAGCTTGCACCTAATGATGGAAGAACGGTGTAGAGAATTTATGCTTCAAGCAAATCTCTAAGTACTCACTACCCAAACAAAGTATGAGACATTAACACCTCTTGCGATTATCCACACCGTCATATGCGTGTGACACTGAGTAAAACAAAGTAACTCCTAATAGTGATAGTTAACCAGGTCTTCAACCATCCACCTCGACTGCTGGTAACTAGATAAACCAAGTCTTCAACTCAAATTTTTTAAGCCCGAGCAAGTTATCAAATAAGAACACGCCTTTGTGAAAGTCAACTTCAATCTCAAATAAGTGATAAATGATTAACTCCGAAGTAATCACCTTGTGTCAAATGTCCAACAATAGTCAATATCAACGTCTCGAGTAGTCACTGCTAAAGAATATGAGCAAGTCTAATTGGGAATTGAATCTGACTTATAACTTTCTCCCAATTAGTGCTCTCCCCTAAACTGACAATCTGTTTGATAAATGCCCAGATTAAGAAGAAGTCTTTAGATCGTTAAATGCAACTCGTCTTTAGTCTTCTAACATGTAGCAGAAAATGTAGAACAGACTGTAGACTCGACCTTCTTCAAGATTGTGCAGTTGGGGAATAGATAGTTAACATCTTCAACTCACACCAAAAGGCATCTCACCAAAAAGCATCCCAATTAACTTACATCTTGCAAATCCCCTTAACTAAAATCCCTCCCAATCAAACAAGAACAGAAAGATGTTCATCAAGGAAATCAACAATCAGGCCGCAACGAACACACAAGATGGTAACACCAAACTACCAATCACATTAAACAAGAACAGAGAGATCGTTCAGAATCATCATGTTGATGTATACGTGAAGCATTAACCGGGAGCACTTTGTCGATAAGCCCATCAATCCGCGTGAAGATGTCAACCAATGGCTCTTAGAAGAACAACTCCATGTGAAGATGACCCGATAAGAAGCTTGGTTCTTACATGAGTTGGGAGCCGTTTGACCATATATTCTCAAATATTAATCAATCATGCAAAAAATTCACACTTCTTCTCCCCCTCAAGAATTGCATACGGAGATGCCATTCTTGACTAAATAAGTGAAAATCATCCGAATGTTCTTATTCACACTTCTCTCCCGCAATATAAGCACATGATGTCGCCATCTTCATTATAATCGAGCACGTGGAATGAGAAAACAATCAGTGGTAGCCCGGTTCACTTTATTACTGAAGTGCATGGAAAAAGCATGAAGCATGTTGATGAGAATGGTCATTAATTAGAAGATTTCTCTTCTTCAGAAGATAAAGCGCACTGAAACGTACACTTTTCTTTTCTTTGGAGTACGAGGCCTGAACTGATGTGAACAGACGTCATAATCTCTCTCTTTTCAACTCTCTTAGCAAAACATGTAATCAACCCCATTATCATTCAGTAGGCTCTTTGTCGTGACAGCTGATGAAGAAAACCTGATATGATAAATTTGACCCTGAAGTAAACTAACCCGAACTCGTGACTTAAACTTGCACATATGAAACAAAGAGCGGTGCCGAGAATTCATGCTCCATTGAATCTCTTAAGTACTCTATACTCTTCAACCAACCAACCATCAAGTAATAGACGTACATTACCTCTTGAAAATCCACAATTGAATGTGACACTGAGCACTACAATGTAACTCCTTAAAGTGATAGTTATTTTGAGGTGATAAGAGCCCAATTCCCCCAAGTGGTAACAAAAAAGGTAAAAGTCACTCAACAATAACTAGATTTCCAAGTCTTCGTTTTTGAAAATAAGTTCGAACAAGGATCCTGAAGAATCTTCATCCATCCATCCCCGATACCTTCAGATACTAAGTACACTCGCCCGTGATAATTCACTTCAACCTCAAATAAATAATACCGAATTAACCCCGTTGTCACATCTTTTGAACTGCTCAAATCTAGCCTTCTTTGACATTTAAATGAACTTTGATAATGGTTTCATCCCGACCATGGTAATGTGAGCATACCCCCGTAAAACATTGAAGTAACCAAACCGCCATGACGAATATCCAAACACACATCCAATTCATGAAGTACACCCCTTTATCCTTTCTTCGAAGTAGAAACCGTAGCACCAACATCAAATGAGATCCCGAAATACACTTTCCTTTCTCCAGGATGGTTCCATCAATACGGGATCTTACAACTCTATGGTTTAAACCGAGAAATAGTATCTTTCGCAGGATTTTACAAAACCAAGAATAAACTGTATGATAGATCCGGAAATGCACCTTATTATTACTAGGATGTTTCCATTGTCACGGGATTTTACAAGTCTATGATTTAAACCGAGAAATAGGTTCTTTCGCGGGATTTTACAAAATCAAGACAAAACCGTAAACCATGTCAGCATGAATAATGACAACTTTGGTTTCGGTAAATATCTGTTTTAGGGGAACATGCAGTGGTTCAACAACAAATCCTTATCCAACATCATCAACCATCCAATTAACACTTTGGTAAACACATCATTCACGCATTCTGTCTGCTATTGTAGTGCCCACAAGGATAAGTAACCCGATATATCAAACTCGAACACGACGTAAAATTCCCCAGATTCGTTACTTAAACTTGTACTAATTCTTGTGAAAAAGAAACGGTGTACCCAAAGTACAAAACCTCTTGACATATCCTCAACTGCGTGAGACATCGAAGTGATAGCTACGTTGTGGGTTAATCGAGAAAGAATCACAACCGTAACTGAATAGCCAAGTCTTTATCACCCTCTATAAAAGCCCAAACAAGTTATCATAGGTAAACTCGTCCGAAAAACCTCACTTCAAACCCAAGTAAGAAATACCAAACAGCAACCCCGTAGTCAACTTTGATCAATAATAATTCAAGCCTTGACAAAATATTTTGCGTGAAGATGTATACACCAACGTACCAATTCGCAAACCACAACAAATCACAACAACTCATCAACTCACATCAACAAAGCTCATGATCGACAAATCTCTTCAACCAATCTCATTAGTCCATCATTATCATTGATTCGTTGGAACAACTCATTAATGTCAACTATTCGTGCAAGCAGAGAATTTGTATCATTCGTGAAATTTTTTTTTTTTTTTTTTTTTTTTTTTCGTGAACCAAAATTACCACTTATTATCATAAATTTGTGTATCCAATAATTATTTGGATAATGAATTCCATTTAAGCGTAGATAACATTTGATTTAATTTGCATCCCCAAAAAAATATTTGGACCCCAATCTCAACGAGATATAGCATCACCAATTAAACGAATGTACCTCAAATCCCAAGTCCACGACAACAGTTAACACAGCCCATGATCCAAATTTGACTCACAAAGCCCAAATCCATTTTATCCAAGTCCAACAACCAAAAACTGATAAGTGTGATAATCGTTTATATAAAAAGACACTCCCTAAATATTAGGTCATAACCTCGTAACCTTAATCACAATACCCTTGTGATATCCGCCTCCCTCCTCCTCGTTCCACTCTCTCCACAACTCAGATCTAACATCAACACAAAAATAACTCATCACATCCCAACTTTAACAAACCCAAATACTCACAAATCATGCCTCCTCCTGTTTCACTTTCACAAAATCATACTCAAACAAACCCTAATATTACTTTACAATTTCAGTCCGCCTCCCCTCTCATTAATCGCTTCAGAACAACCAAGCCAAGTTGGCCATGTAAGTGATAACACGACACATCTTGCCACAGGGATGGCATAGGATGTTGTTAGTACCACAGGGATGGTACGAGTGTTGAGGTAACCAAACCAAAAGAGTTAAAGGTAAGTATCATACACTAATTAGCCTCCATATGTTATGATTTAAACGAACGTAGGAGTCAAATGAAATACCAATGAGGTTTTTGTTTGATCCTTAATTGTTCGGACATCAAATATGAAGCTTTGCTTCAAACGAAATCTTAGATCCGTGAAGATTTATTCTTTTCGTGTATAGATCTTTAAGTTCTATGGCATAAGTTGCACACGACAAAGAAGAAAAACTGAGATCTAATAATTTTTGTTCACCTTTTAACAATTTGATCATTGATCCTTTTGTAACTTTTTATAAACGAACAAGAATAGAGGATGAGATCTTTCATGATAGTGTCCTTACTTCAAAACGTTCGGATATTAAAAATGAGGCAATGAGCTTCAAATTAGATCGGTGATGAAATATTCCTTCGTGATAATAACCTTTAAGGTTGATTAATAGTCATTGACAAATCACGAATAATATTCTGAGATCTATCTTCGTATTCATTTCGTATTGAGTCATGATTAGATGTGGTAGGAGATGGTGGATGAGTAGGATTGGGATTTGTTGGAGTTGGATTTTGTCTTGTTGGATCTGATGTTATTGCCTCGTTGCAACTGTTTTTCTTTAACGTTTTATTTTTCCTGGACTGATGAAGTTTCTTAACCTGAGGTCGAGTTGTAGTTTTGGTTTATATTTTGTGATTGAGTCATGTGGTCGAATCTTCTTCTTCCTTTCTGTCAAAACCATTTTACACAAGTCGTCACGACTAACTCGCCAAGGCCAAGTCGCCACGACTAACTCGCCAAGGCCAAGTCGCCACGACTAACTCGCCAAGGCCAAGTCGCCACGGCTAACTCGCCAAGGCCAAGTCGCCAAGGCTAACTCGCCAAGGCCAAGTCGCCACGGCTAACTCGCCAAAGCCAAGTCGCCACGGCTAACTCGCCAAGGCCAAGTCGCCAGGCTAAGTGGTAGCGACTTGTAAAGACAAGTCGCTATAAAAAGTTCAGTGCATCTGGACAGGTTTTTGTTAAATCGCTAGCAAGATTTTTTATGTTTTCCGATGAGTTTTCCGGCTACTTTTCCGACCACCTTCATACTAAACCCAGAAAAATAGTTTTGACCCAGTTTTGACCTAGAAAAATGACCATTTGACCACAAAGATATCACATATATGACTCAAAAGTATGTCTAACAGATGATAATATGACCCATTTTGACCTCAATAAAGAGACGCCACAAAAGTAGTAGTTACTGTTTTGACAATAGCAGCTTAATGGACATTAGACACAAAAACATATGTAACATTTGACCAAATCAAAGATACACAGAAAAAGAAAAAAACTGTTATCACTAAAAGGCGCAAAAACTTTTAATCTGACCAGGAATGAAAACAGCTTAAACATTAGATACGAACCACAAAACATCACAAAACACAAACAACCACGGTACGAAACCACACAAATCAAAGATAACACAATAACCTTGGCTCTGGTACCAATTGTAGGATCGTGATTTTATTGTGTTTGATGATTCGGGTGGTCTTGGGAGATCAAAATACATGTTTTCCATTTTAGAGAGATAAAGTAGAGAGAGAGGGTGTTCTTGCTAGAGGTTTACACAAATTGTAGAGTATTAGATTATGAAGCACCACCCCTTCCATGGATGGAAGGGGTATTTATAGTTACAAGCAATACGACCTCCTATCGGCCTGTGGATCAGGGATACAGTGGGTAAAGACCCGTCCTTCCTCCACGGTGTTGCACTAGACTATTTTACGCTACTGACTAACTAATAAAACAATAAATAACGTGACTAACGACAAATCTACGAGCTAACTTATGCTAGATAATAATTGGGGTGACCGACTCTTTAACATGGAATTTTCTAATTCCTAACACGGATCTTGTCCCCGTGGTTTTTTTTAGCGGATCTCGTCCCTGTGGTTTACAATTTTTACGGATATAGTCCAAGATCTGACCCGATCCCAAAAGGTGTTAAAAAAGGACCTCCCTTGCGGTTACTCTCTAACGTGAGGGCTAACATTGTATTTTGGTTTTAACGATCGTTATACAAACCACAGGGACGATTTATGTAATTTACTCTTTAAAAAAAATAAAGTTTTTTCTTTTTAATTTTATTATTCAAATTTTTTTTAATTTTATTACGATTAAATTTTTTAATAAAAAAAACTATTTTTTTAATTTAATTTTAATTTTATTATAATAAATTAAAAAAAAAATCTAATTTTATTATAATAAATTAAAAAAACAATTTTTAAATTTTTTTTAAAGTTAAAAAAAATCAAAAATTTATAATAAAACTAAAAATAGTTTTTTAATTTATTATAATAAAATTAAAATTTGTTTTTTTTAATTTATTATAATAAAATTAAATTTAAATTTTAAAAAAAGTTTTTTTTTTATTAAAAAATTTAATCGTAATAAAATTTAAAAAAATTTGAATAATAAAATTAAAAAGAAAAAACTTTTTTTTTTAAAGAGTAAATTACATAAATCGTCCATGTGGTTTGTATAACGATCGTTAAAACCAAAATACAATGTTAGCCCTCACGTTAGGGAGTAACCGTAAAGGAGGTCCTTTTTTAACACCTTTTGGGATCGGGTCATATCTTGGACTAGATCCGTAAAAATTGTAAACCACAGGGACGAGACCCGCTAAAAAAATCACGGGGACAAGATCCGTAATTTCTACCAAACCACAAGGACGATTTATGTAATTAACTCTTTTTTTTATATGTTATGCTTTAGAAATTATGAGGTTACCACAATTTGAGGGATTAGTAAAATTACATAAAGTCAACTAATTATAATTAGACAAATATACCCTTAACTGACATTTTAAAATGATTGGTCCACATTACTTCTTATTCTTCTTATTTTATAAAAACTTCTCATTTGATCCTAACTTTATATAATAGAGTAACATTTTAGAACTATTAACGTTTGATTATTAATTCCTTGACTTCCATATATAGTCAAACATTTCACAGATTAAATCATGTAGCTTAGCTAAAAGTTAGATAAATTGAGACTTACTTGACTCAAGGTGCAAAGATTGGGTGAGCAGTTCAGTCTACCCCTATGACAAGGCGCTTGAGTGTGCAGCCATAAAAAACTATTCTTCTATTCCAACATGTCGGAATTATCACACATAAAAACTATTCTTCTATTTCACTTGGTTTATAAATGTTGCAAAGTGCTTTTTGACATTTTTGAACGCGTTTGATTTAACTTAAGTGTTATTGATAGGAGTGTTTAAACCAAGGTTGTCAAGATTGGGATCCTATCCAGGATCGTTTTCGTTTTTGCAAGATCGTGATCGGATCGGGATCTTAAGATCCTACTCTAATGTTATTTCTTAATAGTTTATGTAATTTTATACAAATCTACAAATTCTAATACATTATAACCATAAAATACTATGAATGTTTCATATAAATATTGTCCTAAATTATGATTATAAAATGTTTAAAAAGATTAACATGTTGTTTTTTGAATTTTACAAACAAACAACCTATAAATTTGTAGTTTTTTAGTTTGTAATCCGAGAAAAGTAAGATCGGATCGGATTAGATCGTAAGATCTTATGGTCAAGATCGGGATCTTATAAGATCTTAAGCTTGCAAAGATCCTATGTAGGATCCGGATCGTTTTTGCTTTGCAGTATCGTAAAATCGTAAGATCTTAAGATCAGGATCGGGATCCTGACAACTATGGACTTTAAACAGTTTATTGATTAATTACCATGAATTTTACCGAATGAATTGTGTCCCAATGGTAACAAATGTGTGAGAATACACTTTAATTAAATGGTTATGGGTTTAAGTCCTGCTTAGGACATGTGAGATTGATATATTATGTGATAGTTAGTTGTCTTTCTAAAAAAATAATTACCATAAAGTTTGAGCTCACCGCAATGCATTTTAAACTCGGATACAATGTTTTTTTTTAAAAACTTACAAGATCACTTTAAAATTGTTTGCACTAAATATGATTCAAACTCGATTCACACTTCGATGAAAAAAATCACAAAACTTTTACTACCACTTGTCGTCCTTTAATATTATTTTCAATACTGTCTATATGGAATGAACTAAATTTAACTAATTACGTTGTTAGAAAAGAATTTCAGTCTTGTGGAATGAACGCTAATTAACTAGTTACTTTGTTAGAATATAATTTCTTTTTAGGTAAAGGATTTTACCCTGGTAAATATATAACCAAAAAATAATGTTAAGTGCAAATGAAATGTGGCAGAGGTACTACATTAACCTCAAGCAAAAAGCTTGATAAACTAGTGCTTATAACAGGCCATAAACACAACAAACCTAGCTATATTACAAATCGCCTAACTAGGTATAATAACAAGAAAAATCATGTAACAAGCGAACATCCCACATCCACCCAGAAGCACGAAGGGAGCAAGGCGACCCACGAAGTTTGCCTCCTTAAACACCCTTTCCAAGATAAACCCGGAGGGAAAAACCTTGGAGAAGGAAAAAAGAGTACAACCCTCACCTGGCACTCCCCTCGTGAATAAGACAAGCACTTGGAATCTTCCATTGACCTAATAGTAGTCGAGACCGAGGGGTTATCTTCTTGAACTTGAAGGTAACCAGCTTTAACCGGATGGTAGAGACAATTACTTGGACCACTTCAGCAACAGTAGATCTTCTGCTTGAAAAGTCTTGAATTGCGTTCCATCCATAGATAATAAGTAGTAGCAGCAAGTAATAACCGAGAGATGATGTTAATAGCCGAACGCCCTTTGGATATAGCAATGAGGAACATGATAGCATCAAGCAATCTAGGCGGGACAACATCCATACCAGATAAACTCCGAACTTGAAACCAAACCTGCATAGAAATCTGGCACGCAAAAAACAGGTGAAGGTGAGAATCAGGAACCCCATCACATAGAGGGCATCTAAGAAGTCTCAAATAACATTAGGACCAACATCCGTTTGCCGTAGCCTATCTTGTGTCTTCAACTTCTGCCTGACAACAAGCCACAAATGCATAGCATGACGTAGAATACAATAAGTAAACCACGGAATATGAAACCAAGCAACCACATCAGCCCTTAATCGAAGAGAATCCCATGCATACGCAACCGAGAAAGGTCTTAAGTTTCCATCCAAATCACGCCAAAATAAACCATCATCAATATCATCAATAAGATTTGGAAACAGAAGATTAATTAGGTTCAGAAACCTAGAAAACCAATCAGGATGCCATCTCCAAGAACCATTATCAATCACATCACAAACCGAATCAGATAAGCTTAAACCAACCCGAACAATATCTCTATTAGTAAGCATGTCACGAATAGGACTTGAGACACACTAGTTATCAAACCACATTGAGGTAGACTTACCGTTATTAATCTTATGTCATATGAAAGGACGAATCTTGGGTCTAATAGCTAAAAGCTTACTTCAACCCCAGCTAACATCACCCAAACATGGAACATCCCATAAACTTCTACCTTTAAGTTTGTATGAATGAATCCATTTAACCCATAAAGAATCTTTATGGGTTAAAATACTCCAAATGTGAGTAGCCATAAGAGCAACATTAAAATCATCCAATTTACGAATACCGAGACTTCCTTCATGCTTAGGCTTACAAACTGACTCCCAAGCAACTTTAGCCTTACCCCTTTTCATTTCTCCTTGGCACCATATGAAATCTCTCATAAGTTGCTCCGACTCATGGATGATACGAGCAGGAAGGATACATTCTTGAAATCCTCTAAGGCTTGCATAATAACATCAACAGAAGAAGGGTGGCCTTTAGAAAACAAGAAAATATCATCTGCAAAACAAAGGTTAATAATTCTCTGTTGCTCACAAAGATGATGAAACTCAAAATCCACCGACTTAGAAACCTTTTTCTGCAAAATAAGGGTTAAAACCTCCTTAACCAAAGTAAACAAGTAAGGAGATAGCGGATCACCCTGCCTTAAGCCTCTTTTACCTTGAAACCAACCATGAAGATCCTCATTTACACAAATAGAATAAGATGTGGAAGAAATACACACCATGATCCACTCCACCATTTTATGATGAAAACCAAAACCAACCAGAATAGACTTAGAAAAGCCCAATCAACCGTGTCATACGCCTTTTGAATATCTACTTTAAACGCACATCTAGGTGGACCTCTCCCTCTATGATAATTCCACATAAGCTCTTGGGTAAGTAAAATATTATCCGACATACGACGCCCAGGAACAAACGCAGATTGGTTGATACTAACCAAATCACCATATGCGGATAAAAAATGTGACAACTCGTAAATTCCTCGACGCGTCGTAATTAGAGAAACAACAATGAGAGCAACCGTTCCATCTAAGTTGAGATACGACTCGAATTTATAGTCATTTTTATTGGAAATAATATTCTAAGAACAATGGCGTAACTCCGAGTCACGAATCCCCCGTTTGTTAGTCCAAACGAGTCCCGAACCTCATATAAAGAAAGTTTTACAAAGTTACAATAATAGTCCCTGCAGTAAATTACATTGTCGCCCCTATTTTTATCATAATTACAAAACTGGTCCCTCCATGGGTATAAATACCCCAACATACACACACAGTCCTCATTTGTACATTTTCTTTCTCTCTCTTCAAAACACACACAAACACTAATACTCCTTCTCTCTCTAAAATCCAGCCACCCTCTCCTAGGGTTCCAGCGCCGTCACTTTTTCCGGCCAAAATTCCGGCGACCACCAAATGTTACACCGCCTTTTCTAATCAATAGATAGGGGTCTTGTGACCCCATTTATGCTTCGTATGCACCCTCAAACAACATAACGCGCCCCAGATCTCAATTTTAAGTTTCGGATTCTAGGGTTTCAAAAAGATAACGATCGATTTAGGGTCGTGCTTGGTCGTTACAAGTTGTACTCGTAAAAAGACGCCATCACAACTACTGTTTTCCTCTTCTTTCTCTCGGTAAAACACGACCCCCTCTTTTTGTCGTACATATATTTATTTTTCTGTTTTGTGACGTTTTTATATACATATTCGTGTTATAATTCGTGGTTAAAACAAACAAAAACATTTTATTAAAACAGTTCGTGTGGTAAGCGAATAACATGGCTTCGTGTATTATTTTCTGACTCGTTCGAGTCTGCTGGGTACGAGTCAACTCAGTGTTTGACCGGTTGGGGTAATGGTGGCGTTAAAATACCTAATGGGTCGGGTCGGGTCAGAAAAGATTGACCGGGTTTGATTTGTGTTGCGTACGGGTCTAAGCAGAAAAGGTTACACCCAAAGGGTGTTTGTTGTTGCCTGCATCCTCGGGTCAGACCCGTTTGGTATTTGACTCGGGTCGGGGTTTTCCCTGAATGGTCACTTAGGTTTTTGATTTGTCTTGGTCTAGAAATTGGAAACATGATATAAGATGATGTGGTTGTGAGTTCAATTCAACTAATACACAATAATAGTTTATAAGTCGTAAATTAATGTTGACGTGGAATGTTGAAACAAACGAAGTAATAACGGAATAAGGATACTTAATCATTGAAAGTACAGGTGAGACGTAAACAGTTATTAATAAGGGAACGGTAAATAATATATGTAGATAAGTAAACTTGTAAAATATTTACGTAACGACTTGGTTAGATAACGAATCAAACATACGACAATACCGGAATAAAAACTATCATGATATACGACATGAAGCTTGATCTGATAACGAATAAGTAATTTATAAAACGGGACGATAAACGTTAATAACTAATTATGTGATTAATAGATGGATATCGTATACTTTGTATTTCGTTATAAATTATAAGGTTCAACACGGTTTATAAATTAAGAATAACATTAGATACCCGAGATATATTGGTTATGAGTTATACCATATTAAACGTTTTGGCTTAAAAAAGTATAAGATATTAGACTCGGAAATGGGTTTAATATATTTGTTTCGCGATATTGTCACACCCCCAATTTACCTGTTTTGCAGCGGAATGGAATTCCTGGGGATAGACTGTCATAGCACCACATTCACAGTTATATTGAACGACCTAAAGTGTCGTTTGAAAAGAACATCGTTTGATTTATTAAAACAATCAGAGTTTACAAAGTATAGGTCCCAAATGTTTACAAAGTTTGCGGAAACATAAATATATTACAAGTCCAAACGATGTTTTTGAAAGAAAATGCCATGATGTACAATGATGTAAGTCGACGCCGCGACTCAAAAGGTGGTTCCTTAACCATGCCATGATGATAATGCCTTAGTTACCTGAAAATACATTGCTAAAACGGTCAACAATAATGTTGGTGAGAAATCATAGGTTTATGTAAATGTTTTATACGACTACACAAGTATAGATCAGGCATGACAATTATGTCACGTAAAAATGTTACAGGCATGACAATTATGTCACGTAAAAATGTTACAATTGCTTAAGCGCATGATACCGAAGCTCAGACTGATGTACGCCCCAACAGAGTGTCTTGCCAAACAACTCTAATAATGTTTATGAATGAAATGCATCCGTATGACAAGTTGGGATTCACCAACTCGGATGGAGGTGTCACCCTCGATAGATCTATCCACTCACACACGCTTCTAGAAAATTAACGGCTCATGCATTAAAGTGGGGACTTTTAACTGGCAACTTTGTAACTCAAGCAATGTAAATGAATTTAGCATACTTGGTATCGTAATAAAAATGTTGTGCAATGTATTCTCCCCCGTAGGTTTGAAATAATGTAAAAACTTGTAAAACGGGGCTATGAAAACTCACTTGATAAACTGGTATGATGACAAGAGTGAGTACACCGAGGTATAATGTGAAACTTTAATCTGGACCTATTACGAATGATATGATATGTAATGAGTTGCAATGTAATGTTATGCATGCATTTCGTATGTTATTTATACCATTTGCGAGTTTTGAAAATATTACTTATCGTCGAAAAATACTCTTTTGACGTCTTGACCCTTCAAAACTGACTTTAAAAGTATTTACGTCAAAATGTCATCCTACAATGGTTTTATAATGATTTATAGTGAAATTATCACTTTTCGTCGCAAAACAATGTCGTCGGAATTTTCATGAAATTAACAAAAACGGCTTTGGAAAACTAGTCGTAAAATGGTGTACGTCGATCGTTAGAAAACGAACTCGACGGTTTTGGAAAGTTTGTATCGAAATCTGGAAGTTTCAGTTCAGGAGTTTTCGTCAAAAAGGTCTCGAACATAAAGATAATAAGGGTTAAGGATGGTGATTTTGGCTAATTGTTATGTAAAAAGTGAGTTTCGGCCAAGTTTGAGCAACCGTGATTAATTTATTAAAACTCCTGTCACACCCTCGCCGGAGGCGGAAACACGAGGTGTAACGGAAGGGAACATAAGCACAAGATAATAGAACATACCAACATTAAGATTAAAAAGAAATAATACTCCATTACAATACTAGTTTAGCCGTCATCGGCAAATATATTACAAAGTTTAGATTCCAAAATATTGAGTTTTATTACATACGACTTGTAGCGACCAGTGAAAACTTCTTTATGCAAGACTTGATAGAAAAGCTTACTAACGATCACCTGAAATGCATGAGAGAAAAACGGGTCAACTATGAAAATAGTTGGTGAGTAAACACGTTTAGTGAAATAAGAAAAATATACAAAGCTTTCGGTCAACGAAAAATAGTTCTCAAAGCAAAGGCATTGTGTATCCACTCAGTTCCAAATTCCGCCCATACAAAACTTGCAACCTGTGTGTACACAACCCATTGCACAAAAATTATAGCGCGTCAAGTAGTCAAGTGTAAGTGGTCATAATAGTTCCCAATATAGTACCACGAATATAATAATTCAGGAATGCTACCGATGAAACCAAATTAAGCTGGGTGCCACTACCCAAAGTTATACTGGGTGCCTCTTCCCAAAGACCTACTGGGTGCCTCTTCCCAAAGATACACTGGGTGCCTCTTCCCAAAGATACACTGGGTGCCTCTTCCCAAAGATATACTACGAACAAAGGTGTCTATATAGTGATGCTCCGAACATGGGAGACTTTATAGTGATGCTCCGAACATTGGAGACTTTAGGACAAGGTCATAACACGTACGGTTCAATAAGTTCAAATAAGTCATAATTTCGTAATTAAGTTCAAGGATTGATTCGAGT
The DNA here is from genome assembly GCA_019973895.1 of Chrysanthemum seticuspe. Taxonomy (NCBI): domain Eukaryota; kingdom Viridiplantae; phylum Streptophyta; class Magnoliopsida; order Asterales; family Asteraceae; genus Chrysanthemum; species Chrysanthemum seticuspe. Next base: position 229,786,468 of record BPTQ01000007.1, on the reverse strand, counting down.
TCAAATATTCAAGTCAAAAGAGTTCACAATTGTAAGGATCAATTTAATTCAAGTATGGTTCATGCATTCAGCCCCAAAATATAGTAAAACGGTAAAAAGGGGATGTGATTACTCACTTGATAAACTGAGGCGATGACAAAAGTGAGTACACCGAGGTATAATGTGATGTGTTAACCGGGACCTATCACGAATGATATGATATGCAATGAGTTGCAATGTAATGTTATGCATGCACTTCGTATGTTATTAATACCATTAGCGAGTTTTGAAAATATTACTAATCGTCGAAAAATACTCTTTTGACGTCTAGACCCTTCAAAAATGACTTTACCAGTTTTTACGTCAAAATGTCATCCTACAATGGTTTTATAATGATTTTTGGTGAAATTACCACTTTTCGTCGCAAAACAATGTCGTCGGAATTTTTATAAAAGTAACAAAAATGGCTTCGGAAAAGTAGTCGTAAAATGGTGTACGTCGATCGTTAGAGAACGAACTCGACGGTTTTGGAAAGTTTGTATCGATATCTAGAAGTTTCAGTTCAGGAGTTTTCGTCCAAAAGGTCTCGATCATAAAGATATCAAGGGTTAAAGATAGTGATTTTGGCTAATTGTGTGCAGAAAATAAGTTTCGGCCAAGTTTGAACATCCGTAAATAATTTACCATAACTCCGCTTGACAAACAGCTTTTTGTTTTGAAAAATATGGTCGGTGAACTTGATTTTACTAGAAGACATTTTGTTCCAAAAAGTTTCACATCATGGTTAAAAACAGCCGCAAACATGGACGTTACAGCTACTAAAATACTTGTATCGTAAAAATAATATAGTTTTTCAGAAAATAATAGTTACGGCAAGTTTATAAAAACGTGCATATATTTGTCGTTTCAAATCCGTTTTCTACGTATAATATGTCCTTAGCTTCGTATCGAAGTAAACTAATATATTTTTGATAAGTCGAAATAATTTGTGAAGCTTAAGGCTCGTTTTTGACCCGAACAAACTAAAAACTGCAAGCTGAATTTTCTGAAAAGTATATTTTTCGTCGTCAAACTTTAAAAATTCACCACGGCTTCGTTATAACTCCGTTTTTATCCGTTCAAAAGGCCACGGATTCGTTTTAAAGTATATTTTCTAAATATCAAGGCCAAAGTTTCGTACCAACAGTAGGTTTTTCCAGAAATTCGAAACAAGGACAGAACCTATTTATATAGTTATCGAAAATAGTTTTTCTCGGACAAAACCTATTCTAATCCCTTCAAATCAACTCCAAAACTAATCTAATCCTACCATACACCTTCTTAGGGTGTCATGGGTTCCTAATCACCATCAAGACCAAAGAATACCATGGGAATATTTATAGGATGACCAATATGTATATTAACTCAATAAATCATGAAAAATGGTATAAGTCACATATCATGCATATAAGCTCCAAAAATGAAAAGAAACATATGAAAATGACAAGGAAACATGAAAATGATAAAAACATGCTTACAAGTGATAGTGATGAGGTGAAAGTAACAAGGATTAACTTAAATACCCTTGGTTTTTATTTCAAAACCAAATAAAGAGTATATACTAGGTTGTGAAGAACTTGAGCTTGCAAAATTTTGTGATCCCTTCTTATTTCATGTATATAACCGGTTTTGATGAAGAACCAAAGAGAGAAGAAAGGTTTTCTTGACTTGAAATAATTGAGAGTAGATGAAGTAAGTGAATGAATGAAAAATGAAAGAAAAATACATAGAGTATAGATTTTATACATGGAAAATCTTGCCAAACATTAAATGCACACACCTCCCCCCCTTTAGAACCGGTTTAGGGGGAGTGTATCTCTCCAAATACATTTTTTTTTTTTTTTTATAATGCATAATATAAATGTGCAAGTGGTTGTAGGAAAAATAAATATAAGTTAAAGTAACTTGTAAATTGTATATACATTTGTGCATCTAAGTTAGTTTTAAGTAAAAGAAATTTTTAATAGATCAAAGTGGAATGTAATGAGATAATATAAATTTTAAAAATACATTCCTTGTGAAATTTGAGTGATTAAAATAATTATCGAGTAATTTTTAAGAAAAACGTCGTAATAATTTAACTTTAACGATTATTATACCAAATAAATTTAAAACACTAGGTAAACTCAAAATATAGTTTTTATAAACTAAATGTAAGTTTAAAAATACATCGGGATCATTTTTGAAAGTGACGGATTAAATATTCAAAATAATAACTCACGCGATAACGTTTATTTAATATAAAAATTTACGCGATTAAAGTGAAATGAAATGCCATAAATGAACTAATATGATGCATTTTTAATTTAAGAAATGACCGGAATTTGAGAATTGTGACAACTCCGCTATACAAACGGCTGACTGTTTTGAAAAATATGCTCGGTGAACTTGATTTTATTAGAAAACAATTCGTTCCAAAAAGTTCCACATCATGGTTAAAAACAGCCCTCAACATAGTCGTTTCAGCTACCGTAACACTTGTATCGTAAAAATAATATAGTTTTTCAGAAAATAATAGTTACGGCAATTTTATGAAAACGTGCATATCTTTGTCGTTTCAAATCCGTTTTCTACGTATAATACGTCCTTAGCTTCGTATCAAAGTATACTAATAGATTTTTGACAAGTCGAAATAATTTGTAAAGCTTAAGGCTCGTTTTTGACTCGGACAAAATAAAAACAGCATGCTGAAATTTCTGAAAAGTATAAATTTCGTCGTCAAACTTTAAAAATTCATAACTTCTTCGTTATAACTCCGTTTTTATCCGTTCAAGCGGCCACGGATTCGTTTTAAAGTATATTTTCTAAATATCAAGGCCAAAAAGTCGTGCCTACAGTCGGATTTTCCAGAAAATCAAAACAAGGACAGAACATATTTTATAGTTATCGAAAATAGTTTTTCTCGGACAAAACCTATTCTAATCCCTTCAAATCAACTCCAAAACTAATCTAATCCTACCATACACCTTCTTAGGGTGTCATGGGTTCCTAATCATCATCAAGACCAAAGTATACCAAGGGGAAAATTATAGGATGACCTTAATATATATTTAACTCTAAAATCATGTAAAAATGGTATAAATCACATATGTCTTGCATGTTTGTACCAAAAATGAAAAGATACATATGAAATGAAAAGGAAACATGAAAAATGAAAGAAACATGCTTACTAGTTAATATGATGAGGTGCAAGGAACAAGGTTTAGCCTAAACACTCTTGGTTTTTATTTCAAAACCTTATAAAGAGTATTAACTAGATTGTTTAAACACTTGAGAAAATTTTTGTGATGATCCCTTGTGAAGACCCTATATGGCCGGTTCTATGGAGACCCAAAAGAGAGGAAGAAAAACTTTCTAACACTTGTGGAAAACTTTGTGAAGTGAATGAGTGAAAAAGTTATTAAGTAAGACTTTTATGTATTGAGTAAGATTGCTAACAATCAAGACCATATCACATTAATGACTACCCTCCCCCTTGGTCGGCCAAGGGGGGAGGGATGTAAGATATTTTGTTTTTTTTTTTTTTTTTTTTTAAATGTATAAGTATATATTTGTATATAATTGGTGTAAGTAATTTTTGTAGGAAAATGTAACTTTATAAAGTAAATGGTAATTTTTGATACAAGTAAATTTTTAATAGATCAAAATAGAATGTAATGAGATAATAAAAATTGTAAAAATACATTCCTTGTGAAATTTGAGTGATAAAATAATTATCGTATAATTTTTAAGAAAAACGACGTAATAATATAACTTTAACGATTTATGTACCAAATAAATTTAAAACACTAGGAAAATTCAAAATATAGTTTTTATAAACTAAATGTAAGTATAAAAATATGACGGGATCATTTTTGAAAGTAACGGATTAAATATTCAAAATAATAACTCACGCGATAACGTTTATTAAATATAAAAATTACGCGTTAAATGTGAAATGCAATGTCATGAATGAACTAATGTGATGCAAATGATGTCAATGAAATGTAGACTAAACTTAGTCCATATGAAATGTTCGTGATGTTATGATCATGAATTTGCCGCTAAACCTTTAAGGTTACGCGAATTTGGAACAAGTAAACCAAGTTTACGATAAATGTTGAAATAGTGAGGCATAAATTGTTTCGAGAAATGACCTGAAAGTACGGGTTGTCACATTCGCCCATCCAAAAAGGAATTCAGTCCCTGAATTCAGTTCGTGTTAGTCTATCGAATTTTTGAGTTTATGATGAATATCGAAGAAAGAAGACATGGAGAAGTGCCGTTACGGTTATCGATGATCGAGAACGTACAAAACATCGTAGTAAAGAAAATATCGGATGAATCTCTCATAAGTAACACTTTGACTTTGAAATATGTGAAGATTTTGCTTGCACTAAGATTTATAAATAACCGCTCCCAACATAACGTGATCCCTCCAGAATTAGACATAGTTAGCTAGGCTATGTATAATTAAGGAACGATGACGTGACGTTCGGTTTAGTTGTTATAACTCTCGATGTTTACAACGATTTAATCTGTGTCGTTAAAATGGTAGTTAAAGTAAAAAGAATTAAAATTCTCGAAAGTAATAACAAATCGGAAAGACAATAAGTACGATAGATGAGAATATTTGGGGTCGAATTGGTTCATCCAATGTTTTTCTGAATCACACTTCGCTTTTCCAAGGCAAGATTTTCGAACATAGCTTCTGTTGCCAACTTGAAATTCTAATGGTTTGCGGCTTATGGGACATATCTCCAAATTTTGCATCGCATAACGATGTAGCCTATCAAGCTATATATTGTTACTTGTAACTGATTCTTGATTTGTATGACTTCCTTGTTTGTTTCATGAATGAGTTATGGACTAATGAATTGGACTTTCCTGCTTTTAATCCTTGAATAAGTGATTGATACCTCAACCTTACAGTGCCTCAAATGGTGTAGTCAATATGTTCATGAGCTAACTATTGTTGCAAGAAGTTTGTCGATGGAGAATGTTTTGCCTAACCATTTCTGGAAAGTCATACTGGCTTGAGCATATTATCTAATGTGGAAATTGCTCTCTAGCTCTAACCATTGAGTTGAGGATAGTAGGCGGTAATCATGTCCTAATAGGTTTCATGGAAATCCTGAAATGACTGTCAGCAGTCTAAGGTGAATCGAATAGCTTATAATAGGTACAACTGGAATTGATACCCCGTGTCTCGTGTTAGATTCCAAAATGTTAAATCTGTCGGAAAGGACCTTATTGAAAAGAATAGATTATAGGTAACAGTTGTGGTTCCTCGCGTTTCTAGTCCTAGCGAATGTCATGACCTGAGTCTTACTTGTCTAAGGTGCTTAGTCTCTATGAGTAAATTGTTTATTGTTTGATTATCGAAGTGTTTCCATGCTCCATGTTGTAAAGTCACAAACCTTAAATATTTAAGTGAGGTGGTGTAGTGGTTGGTGTTCAAGATTTGTTCCGATATTGAGTGCTTCCAAAGATAGTTCATCACTAATATTGTTATCATGCTAGCAAGAAAATAGATATCAGCTCAAACTATGTCGAAGAATGTTTGTTCTAGTTTCACTTGTAGATGGGAAGTCATTGATTGTCCGACATGTTCACACCTGTGGCAACTCTTGATATGGAAGTGAGGTTACTTGGAATTTCTAGAGAACACAATGCCTTAGGGGAAGTCTATATCGATAACCTTAATTTAACCAAATTTTCCTTTAAGGGACACTCATTGTAGGTAAGTTCACATATTGTTGAAGCCTTGTTTAATGAAATGTTCTGTAGTCTCAATTAGGAGGATTGGTTTATTCCTATAGCGTTGCTTAGTGTGTATTCGATTAGTACTAAGTCTTGTAACTCGGTCTAGCTAGTACTTTTGGAATGATAGAGTTTGGATTCTAATCCAAAATAGTGGTTCGGAATGTCTCGTGATGTCTTAAGATTTTTGTTGAGTTTTGAATCATCCTACCACCTAGTTCTAGTCCTTGTTGGTAATTCCAAAATCCTTCCATTGTTTTCTTGTATCGAGGAATCCTCCTCACAGATGGTATAGGAAGTCTTTCCTAAAAAGGTCACTCGTCAAATCCTAACTTATCGGTTAAGTAAGAGATAAATAGCGTAAGTATCTATAGAGTGTTAACAAAAGAAATGGTTATGCACGATTTATCTGATTATAAAACTTTGCTTTTAAATGAGAATTGTTTTAGGAGATTTGAAATGATGCTTGTTTTTGTTGAAATGGTATTATGTTCCTCCGAAGTTTTAGATGGTATTCAACGTTTTGTTTTGTAATATAATGGCTCAATGATTTTTCAGAGTAACATGAAAATCGTTTCGCATGAGGATATTAAATAGTTGATAAAATGACTGAAACCAATTGATAAGTTGGTAATAAAACAACTTGCGTTAAAATTTTATGAAACAACGTTTCTAAGATGGTGATAAAATAGTTCGAAATAAAATCAAGTGAAATAATTTCATGAAATAGTAGCAGGATAATTTGGAATAAAATTTGTTGGATGGTTTGTAGAATACATAGGAGAACCTTATCGAGTAGTAATAGTCTACTAATTGGTCGAGAATAAAGTTGGCCTAACCCCTAGTAATATAGTGATGTATCGTCGTGAAATGATGGAAAATTGGGCAATTGGAGTAAGGAATGAAATAAACAAGGTGGTGATTATCGTAGAGATAATAAATGATAAAGATTACATTAGCTAGAAAGGTACTTATTATCTGTTCCTGTTGGTGGTCTAATCATGTTTCCAGTGTAGGAGTAGTAAGCGGTCTAACAACAATAGCCCTAGAACTCTCACAGTCCTCAAATCTATGAGATGGTGTAGTGTCTATAGTCTTAGTGGTAGGTGGTAATGGTGTGTCAAATCATGCACGCTTCCCAAGCTGCAAGTCGGGTGTATGAGTATCGGGTATGAGATGTGATGGTACGGATGGTGCTCGAAATGATAATGATGATGAAAATAATGACAATGATGATAATGGAAATCCTTGTGGTGAGTTAAGAAAATAGGTTCATTAGGACTAAGCCTATAAGTTCTACCCAATGGTATGATCTGTCCCAACTGAGTGATAAAAATTGTCCTGATCCTACAGTGAATCAATAGTGATCGTGATGGTGTAGGTGTAACTTCGTCCTCCTAAAAGGTTTCAGTGTCATCATCTGATGTTATCGGTGTTGAGTCAACTGATGTTAAAATTGTAATAGGGAATGACAAGGCATTCTCCATGTCAAAGTGATGTGAGTATAATGGGATGAGTATTTGAAGGCATCCATGTGACAATCGGGTTCGAAATGAAAGTAAATAACTCGTAAAATGTGCGTATAAAACCGCATGTATAGTGACTATGCATTTATGATGAAATGATGAGATGCTATGATGATGCAGTTATAGTCTAGGGTCAATGATGCAACCTAGTTCTCTATAACTGTAGCTCTGATACCAATCTGTCACACCCCCAATTTACCTGTTTTGTAGCGGAATGGAATTCCTGGGGATAGACTGTCATAGCACCACATTCACAGTTATATTGAACGACCTAAAGTGTCGTTTGAAAAGAACATCGTTTGATTTATTAAAACAATCAGAGTTTACAAAGTATAGGTCCCAAATGTTTACAAAGTTTGCGGAAACATAAATATATTACAAGTCCAAACGATGTTTTTGAAAGAAAGTGCCATGATGTACAATGATGTAAGTCGACGCCGCGACTCAAAAGGTGGTTCCTTAACCATGCCATGATGATAATGCCTTAGTTACCTGAAAATACATTGCTAAAACGGTCAACAATAATGTTGGTGAGAAATCATAGGTTTATGTAAATGTTTTATACGACTACACAAGTATAGATCAGGCATGACAATTATGTCACGTAAAAATGTTACAGGCATGACAATTATGTCACGTAAAAATGTTACAATTGCTTAAGCGCATGATACCGAAGCTCAGACTGATGTACGCCCCAACAGAGTGTCTTGCCAAACAACTCTAATAATGTTTATGAATGAAATGCATCCGTATGACAAGTTGGGATTCACCAACTCGGATGGAGGTGTCACCCTCGATAGATCTATCCACTCACACACGCTTCTAGAAAATTAACGGCTCATGCATTAAAGTGGGGACTTTTAACTGGCAACTTTGTAACTCAAGCAATGTAAATGAATTTAGCATACTTGGTATCGTAATAAAAATGTTGTGCAATGTATTCTCCCCCGTAGGTTTGAAATAATGTAAAAACTTGTAAAACGGGGCTATGAAAACTCACTTGATAAACTGGTATGATGACAAGAGTGAGTACACCGAGGTATAATGTGAAACTTTAATCTGGACCTATTACGAATGATATGATATGTAATGAGTTGCAATGTAATGTTATGCATGCATTTCGTATGTTATTTATACCATTTGCGAGTTTTGAAAATATTACTTATCGTCGAAAAATACTCTTTTGACGTCTTGACCCTTCAAAACTGACTTTACAAGTATTTACGTCAAAATGTCATCCTACAATGGTTTTATAATGATTTATAGTGAAATTATCACTTTTCGTCGCAAAACAATGTCGTCGGAATTTTCATGAAATTAACAAAAATGGCTTTGGAAAACTAGTCGTAAAATGGTGTACGTCGATCGTTAGAAAACGAACTCGACGGTTTGGAAAGTTTGTATCGAAATCTAGAAGTTTCAGTTCAGGAGTTTTCGTCAAAAAGGTCTCGAACATAAAGATAATAAGGGTTAAGGATGGTGATTTTGGCTAATTGTTATGTAAAAAGTGAGTTTCGGCCAAGTTTGAGCAACCGTAATTAATTTATTAAAACTCCGCTATACAAACGGCTGACTGTTTTGAAAAATATGCTCGGTGAACTTGATTTTATTAGAAAACAATTCGTTCCAAAAAGTTCCACATCATGGTTAAAAACAGCCCTCAACATAGTCGTTTCAGCTACCGTAACACTTGTATCGTAAAAATAATATAGTTTTTCAGAAAATAATAGTTACGGCAATTTTATGAAAACGTGCATATCTTTGTCGTTTCAAATCCGTTTTCTACGTATAATACGTCCTTAGCTTCGTATCAAAGTATACTAATAGATTTTTGACAAGTCGAAATAATTTGTAAAGCTTAAGGCTCGTTTTTGACTCGGACAAAATAAAAACAGCATGCTGAAATTTCTGAAAAGTATAAATTTCGTCGTCAAACTTTAAAAATTCATAACTTCTTCGTTATAACTCCGTTTTTATCCGTTCAAGCGGCCACAGATTCGTTTTAAAGTATATTTTCTAAATATCAAGGCCAAAAAGTCGTGCCTACAGTCGGATTTTCCAGAAAATCAAAACAAGGACAGAACATATTTTATAGTTATCGAAAATAGTTTTTCTCGGACAAAACCTATTCTAATCCCTTCAAATCAACTCCAAAACTAATCTAATCCTACCATACACCTTCTTAGGGTGTCATGGGTTCCTAATCATCATCAAGACCAAAGTATACCAAGGGGATAATTATAGGATGACCTTAATATATATTTAACTCTAAAATCATGTAAAAATGGTATAAATCACATATGTCTTGCATGTTTGTACCAAAAATGAAAAGATACATATGAAATAAAAAGGAAACATGAAAAATGAAAGAAACATGCTTACTAGTTAATATGATGAGGTGCAAGGAACAAGGTTTAGCCTAAACACTCTTGGTTTTTATTTCAAAACCTTATAAAGAGTATTAACTAGATTGTTTAAACACTTGAGAAAAATTTTGTGATGATCCCTTGTGAAGACCCTATATGGCCGGTTCTATGGAGACCCAAAAGAGAGGAAGAAAAACTTTCTAACACTTGTGGAAAACTTTGTGAAGTGAATGAGTGAAAAAGTTATTAAGTAAGACTTTTATGTATTGAGTAAGATTGCTAACAATCAAGACCATATCACATTAATGACTACCCTCCCCCTTGGTCGGCCAAGGGGGGAGGGATGTAAGATATTTTGTTTTTTTTTTTTTTTTTTAAATGTATAAGTATATATTTGTATATAATTGGTGTAAGTAATTTTTGTAGGAAAATGTAACTTTATAAAGTAAATGGTAATTTTTGATACAAGTAAATTTTTAATAGATCAAAATAGAATGTAATGAGATAATAAAAATTGTAAAAATACATTCCTTGTGAAATTTGAGTGATAAAATAATTATCGTATAATTTTTAAGAAAAACGACGTAATAATATAACTTTAACGATTTATGTACCAAATAAATTTAAAACACTAGGAAAATTCAAAATATAGTTTTTATAAACTAAATGTAAGTATAAAAATATGACGGGATCATTTTTGAAAGTAACGGATTAAATATTCAAAATAATAACTCACGCGATAACGTTTATTAAATATAAAAATTACGCGTTAAATGTGAAATGCAATGTCATGAATGAACTAATGTGATGCAAATGATGTCAATGAAATGTAGACTAAACTTAGTCCATATGAAATGTTCGTGATGTTATGATCATGAATTTGCCGCTAAACCTTTAAGGTTACGCGAATTTGGAACAAGTAAACCAAGTTTACGATAAATGTTGAAATAGTGAGGCATAAATTGTTTCGAGAAATGACCTGAAAGTACGGGTTGTCACAGATATGCTTAAATATTCTATTTTCTCATATTAACTAATGACGAGATGTTTAGATATATATTGTCGACCCTTATCAACTACGATAATAACTCGTGTTTTACTACAATAATAACTTGTATTTTATAAATGCATGATTAGCTTCTATAGACTTGTTGAAAACGGTTATTTTGGATAAGTCAACTTATTAAAAACGTAATGGTTGGGAACGTGAGTAAACAAACGTGTCACTTATAAAATACTAAATAGTAGACTATATAAGAAGTACTTTCTTATAAACTTGTATAAGTACGAATAACAATTAATTAAGCGATAAATGGAACTTATCTTCTATGATAAACATGTACGTTTGGGATTATGGGGAAATTATCGAAAGTTAACCTATTCATGGATCATGAGTAGATGTAGTCATTTCCTGGTCTTTGACTAGCTTGAGTATTGTCAATATTCCTTGACTTTGTCGGTGTCTCTTCCTTGTTGGCGTGCTTTCTAGTAGTATGTCTTGACTATGTCGACATCTTCTCCTCTTTCGCGTGAGTTGTGCGTCGTGTCTATGTTTCTTACCACCACACAAAACGTTAAAACTAAACTTTTGAGATAATTATAAACTTTTGGGAATGATAATGGACTTTTGAAAGTAACAACACGAATAATCCACGAAAACTACGACACATTACTTTCTATCGACTTCTTTATCGTATGAACTGTATTTTAAGATAATCGTATACGCATTAGGTTGCGTCAATTCCATTCTATCGTGTGGAAAACTAGAAGGGGGAATAGTTTTACCAATTAAAACTTCCTTTTAAACTATTTAGATCGACTTATGTCAATCTATTTGGTTGTGTGTGTTGGATGTTGATAAACAATCATATAAAGATATGTAATGAAAAGATAAGAGTAAGAAGCACAAAACCACAACACGAGTATTTATAGTGGTTCGGCTACAAGGACACCTTCCTTGCCCTACTCCACTCCCCGAGTTACCTACTCGAGAGTTTGTAATCACTACACTAATCTCCTTATGGCGGAGAAGCCTTCACAACGTCGCTTAACCTTTTTCCGGTACAAAGCTAAATACTGAGTTCTTTCACACCAAGGCGAACCACACCTAACACAACGTCGCCTACCCTTTATACGGTGCTAGGCTAACCACCGAGTTCTTTCACACCTTAGGTGAACTACACCTTCACAACGTTGCCTACCCTTTATTAGGTACTAGGCTAAGCACCTAGTTCCATTGCAATGGAGGAACTACTACCACACTACACCAACGACTAATCCCAAAGGAGATCTACTCCTTTACAACATCATCAAGGACATCAATATCCTTGGATCTAATGCTAGTCTATCTAGTACATCGAAACACACCATATCGAATGTACGTCTAAGGCACCTTTCACTAATGCCTTTGACTAGATCTACAAGACACCTTTCACTAATGTCTTGTGTCTTCACTTTCAAGCACCTTTCACTAATGCTTCTTGTCTTGACTTCTAAGCACCTACCACAAGTGCTTATCCTATAGACGATAGGTACCCTTCACTAATATCTTCGTCTTGACACTTGAGACATCTTTCACTAATGTCTTTAACACAACGCTTCTTTGAAGAAAGAAAGGGATCATCAACAAGAGGATTTCAATAGCCTTGATGATGAGGAAGCTTGGCAACTCATGGACTTGAGATTGCTCGACTTCAAAGGTGGTGATCTTGCCTTTAAGAGGAACCTAAAAGATCACACAAAAACAAAACTACAAACATAGATCTCTTGGATCTAAGGTTAGTGAGATTTAACTCAGGGGAGAAAGTATGTTAGAAAGGGGTGAGAAATAATGAAGAAATGGCTCACTATTTATAGAGAAAAATCCTATTGTTTCCTCGGATCCCACGGATCCCTACCACAAGGGATCCGGCTATCACAAAGCTAGGGATCCGTGGTCCGCTCCTCTTTGCCCATGGGTATTTTTGGTTAAGGGTCATGGGTCATGGGTTATGGGTTGATCCATGGTTTTCTTTCTAGATACAATGTACTTGGTTAAGTGGTATATATAAAACCATGGGTTATGGGTCAAAACCATTTGCTAGTATTTACCCTTTTTGTATATACTTGTATTTACCCAATTTACCATACACTTAGTTTTTACTCATTTTAGTATACTTAGTTTAAGTATATGTTTAACCCAATATGTAAACACTAGTTGTTGTACATATGTATCTAAGTCATAAAATCACTTATACTAGTTTTAGTGTTTTATGTGAAAGCGTAAGTGTGTTAGAAAACTATTAGTTCAAACCATTTACGTGTTTTATTTGTTTCCTTAAAATGATCTTACTTTTGTTATCGACAAAACATTAGAAGATCGTAAAATATAAATAAACGTTTTTACGGCTTATTTGTATTAACAATCTCCCCCTTTTTGTTGATGACAAAACATAAGATTATTTTAAGGAAAAGCTAAAATTCGTAAAAGTTTGAATTTGTAGTTTTTACTTTCTTCTCCCCCTTTTTGTCGAAACAAAAAGTGTTTGAAAGAAAGCAACACATCTTTTTTAAGAAAAAAAAACAACATGTGAAAGAAAAAAAATAGAGAGCAAGTAACGGGAAAGGATCTCGTCGTTACTCCCCCTTGACGAGTCCATCCCTAAGTAAGGGCGTCAAGAAACTAATTCTAATCTAGTTCATTTGCAACTAACTTATGCAAAAGATTACGTCAAGGTGACGGGTGTGCTCCCCCTAGATGATTGCAATATTTGCAACGGGAAGTCATGAAATTTAAATCAAATGTTGCAAGTAATTTGCAACGTATTGTTTTGACACCAAGCTCCCCCTAGCTTTAGGATGTCAAATTCTTTATGTGTTAATTGAATAACTCCAAAACAAGGGTTAGAAAACAAGTATAATTCACAATTTCCTACAAATGTGATTTAAGTTAAAATAAAACTTTCTGACTTCACGGATCCCACGGTTCCCTCCTAGTAGGGATCCGTCTAGGCAATACTGAGGGATCCGTCTGGCTGATGACTAAAATCAGCAAAGGTGATATAACAAGTAATGTTATCACATAAATGAGATATGAATACATATTCTCAGAAAAATAACAAGTAGCATGTAATTCCATTTAATAAAACAAGAGTTATGATATACATGACTGTAAAAATAAGAAAATAGACAATACATGACTAGGAATTTTTAGGTTATCTAACGCTTGATGCTAGGACACCACTAAAATCTTCTAGCTCAAGTTTTGTTTAGGTTTGATCTCGTCGAAACGTTCGAGGAGATGATAGAACATGAAACGTTGGTCTTCTCGTACTTCATGTATCAAACTTTCAACATGTTGACAATGATAGCAATATTTGTCATGGCTAGGTAGTGGTGGTGGAGGAAATAAAATGGCTTGATGCGAAGGATCAAGTGAGGCGGCTTGCGGAGCTTCAAACGATGGAGGGATTGGTGGAGGTGCATTTGAGAATGCCTCGACCAAGAATGATGGTGGTGGTAAGGAAGTGTCAACTTCCATAAGGTCGGGTGGTTGACTTTGATGATTTCTCATAATCCAAATAGGATTATATGATGGAGACGGCGAAAAGGAAGCCGGAGCAAGTGTTGACTCAACACCTTGATTTTGAATCATTATTCCTCCTAATGAGGAGAATGTTGTCGGCGGAAGCGGATGAGACGGCCTAGGTGGCAAGTCTTCTAAATTATAGAGGTGTGGTGATGATTGTGGGGATGTAAATGAGATAGCTCTAGGAACCAATGGTGATGGTTTAGTGGAGATGATATTGTTTGGCCTAGGAGGTATGGTGGTGTTTGGCATTGGTAGTTTTGTGGGTACTATCCTTTTAGGAATTGGTTTGATTGGAAGAGGGAGGATCCTATTATTTGTTGGCTTGACCAGAGATGATTCGGTTGAAGAGATTTCGTGTATAACACGGGCCCTTTTCGTGGGTGGTTCTTTGGTGGATAAGTTACTACTTGGGGTTTTTCTCATGATGAAATGGTTTCAAGAGCTGAAAGTTAGAGTGAGAGTGATGACTATGGAGGTCCTAACCATGTGGTTTATAAACTAAGAGATTTGGCAAGAGCATTTAAGCATTAAGCCACTAGGATTCATTGGGGTGTTATGATTGACATGTACAAGAGTCAACTTCAGAGGTTGGACTGATCTAGGAACTCATTTAAGATGAGATGGAGTGTTTGAGTTAGGAAGATGAGTTGAAATGATTGTTTTAGCTATGTTTGACCTATACTGTCATCCGGATCCCACGGTTCCTTTCTCAGAGGGATCCGTCTAGGCTAATCCTAGGGATCCGGCTATCAGTAGCTATGAAGGAGTGGAAATGATGTTTCCAAATTCTAGAACCTATAACATCTTGAGTGTTTCAGTCTTCCTAAGTGTCTTAAATGAAGGGGTGCTTAAGTACTTGAAGGTGGTGAGTGATGTAGCTAATGATTGTCTTTTGTGGAAGGGTTTGGAATTTTCATGAGTACCAATGAATGAGTAAGGATGACACTAAATAGGAGAGTGTCAATTGAAGCTAATAAGATCCTAGAGATGAGGTTGTGACTTAGGATTGTATTTTGGAAAATATCCTAATGGTTTTGAGATGGGAAAACTAGGATTTGATTAACTTTGATCAATTTTAAGGTGAGATTGATTTATGATCAATTTTGTTATAAAAGATTTTTAACCTAGATGTGAAGGGTAAAAAGAAATGAAGTGTGGGTTTTGAGAGCGGAAGAGTGATGGATTAAAACAAAGTGATTGTTCTATGAAAGTCTTAGAGTGTGTTCTATGTGAGTTGGAATGAGTAGGAAAAATCAACCTATCTTGATAAAGTCTTAATCTGCCTTAAGACACTATGCTTAGCTTAGCGTGAGGTGTTCTAAGGATGTGTTTGACATACAATGCTTGCAATTGCATTTTCTATTTTGCCGGATCCCACGGTTCCCTAGATGTAGGGATCCGTTTAGTACAACATTTGGGATCCGTCTACCTGCTAGACAGAACCTTTACCAAAGGTATGCAATGATCTTGATAGTGCATTATATTCCAAGTTTTGTTTAAAGGAGTTCTAAAAACTAGGATATCAAATGTAAGATGTTTTATTTCATGAAAGAGATAGAATTACATTGATAACTAATGAGTAGAGTAGAATTGATCCTATTTGACTATTCTAGGTTCCTTGAGTGTCTTCGCTAGGAGGATCATCATGTGTTTGATGGGTATTGGTGGAATCAAGAATGAAGAAAGTCTTCATGAGAGATATGTTTAGCGGTTCCATCATCTTGTTCACAAGTACGTACAACGGACTTTGAAATTGAGGATGGAAGTGCATAACATTGTGATAGAGGCGTGTCAAGAACATTCCATAAGGTATGAGTTTATCCTTGGAGCCTTGAAGGTTTGCAATTCGCCTTGCGAAGAAGTAGGCGAGATTGTATGGTTGTTGTGTTAGCAAACAGTACAACATGTGAGCACAACAAGCGGGAAGAATATCTCGATTTCCCCTAAGACTCCAAACATTTTCACATAGAATGAGAGCAAGAGGCTTGTACTCTTCTCGGATATCCCGTGTATGGATAATGTTTGGATTGGAGTAATATGGTCGAGGTTTGCATATCATGCGCGTTAAATCTTCCGGAGAGGGTATGTGTGAACAATATGGACTATTTTCTTCACGAAAGTTGAAGAGAGAATCAAGAGACCAATCTTCGGTGAAGGCACATTGTCCATGGTTTGGAATTCGGAGGATGTGAGCAAGATGCCCAAGGCTTAAAGTGAATTTTTGGTTTTTGATATAAAACCAAAGAGATAGAGAGCGATCCTCGTTACGAACGAGTTCCACTTGACGGAAGAATTCCATTATGAACCTTGGACATATCTTCTCGTTGATTTCAAGAAGACATTCTAGTCCTATGGCTCGGAAGGAGGTATTGATACCTTCTTCGAATTGTAGAGAGGTGTCTACAATACGTCCTTCATGGAAGTGACGGTTTTCGAGATTATTGAACCCACGGACATGATTGCCAGGTGTGTTGGGCTCAAGGGAGATGTTCGGGGTGTAGACGCTAGTGAGTGAAAAATCAAACTCGTATTCATGTGTCATAGTTGAACCTATAGAGGTGAAGGGTTAATAGGAGGTGATGTTTATGATCAACCTATAAAAATCTAACGTTTTTACTAGATTTTATTAACAATGGTATTTAACACTTAATTAACTCATGGTTTTGAAATTCTAGTGGATTATTACTTTTAGAAAGATAGTGGCTTTTAATCTTGCAAGAAAACTGTTTTCCAGTAGGACGGATCCCACGGTTCCTTTACAAAAGGGATCCGGCTAGTATATCTTCCGGGATCCGTGGATCTGTAGTAACAGAAACAGATTTGATAAAAACATAGGTTTTACAGTTTTTATACCACGAAATATGTTTTATCCTACATTTTCTTTTAGCATGCATACGTGACTTCTAATGTATCACGAAGGAATATAACACATATAAAACAAAAGAAATGATAAACACATTAAGATAAGAATAATATAGATAAACTAGATTATTAATAATATTGCATTTTAGGATGATACAAAGGATTGAGTATATAACCCCAATATAGATCAACAACACAAAGTAAATGTCTCCGTATGTGAACTTCATCATAGGGAACACAAGTGCGATGAGTGTTAGGGCTATGAGCACGAGTGCGATGTAAACCATGTTGATGACGGATCTTCTTGGTTTCGGATGAAATGAGGAGGAAGATGAAGTTTTTAAATGAGAGGGAATTTTTGAAATTGGAAAATTTGAAAAAGTGAAGGTTTGATAAGAAGGGTCGACGGTGGGAGTATAAATAGGGGAATTTTTGAAATTCGTGTTTTGTTTTATTATTGTATTTAAGAAGACATAAAACATAAGTTATATATACGAGAAATATAACACGTATGTGAGAAAAAGGCTTCCTAATGAAGCTACATGTAAATCATGTGTAAACACAAAAATCTACTCAAATAAATTCCTAACAAATAACACTTATTTACTAAACTAATATCATTTAGATATAAGTGGAAAGTCATACCTCGAGTGCACTTAGGAATGTCTTTACAAATGACAAATGTCACTTAGACAATTCCCACTCCTTTGCGTTTAAGATACCTTCTTAAGGAAGGTATTCTTGTTACCAAGCGTCTCCTAAAGCTTGGTGGGTATGAGCTTTGACTAATCAATATCACAAAGAAGATTAGTGCAATTAAATGAAAAGATAAAAAAAAATGTTGTTATCAACTCAACATCCAAACATATAGTTTTTTTGAAAAACATGGTGTTTGTTTTTATGAAAAACCTTCTTTGTAGTTTTCAATTAACTATGGATCGTATCAAGTTTTTAAAGTACAATATACTTCAAGAAACTTGGTAACGAAGCTCTGATGCCAATTGTGGAAAACTAGAAGGGGGGGTTGAATATTTTTACCAATTAAAACTTCCTTTTAAACTATTTAGATCGACTTATGTCAATCTATTTGGTTGTGTGTGTGTTGGATGTTGATAAACAATCATATAAAGATATGTAATGAAAAGATAAGAGTAAGAAGCACAAAACCACAACGCGAGTATTTATAGTGGTTCGGCTACAAGGACACCTTCCTTGCCCTACTCCACTCCCCGAGTCACCTACTCGAGAGTTTGTAATCACTACACCAATCTCCTTATGGCGGAGAAGCCTTCACAACGTCGCATAACCTTTTTCAGGTACAAAGCTAAATACCGAGTTCTTTCACACCAAGGCGAACCACACCTAACACAACGTCGCCTACCCTTTATACGGTGCTAGGCTAACCACCGAGTTCTTTCACACCTTAGGTGAACTACACCTTCACAACGTCGCCTACCCTTTATTAGGTACTAGGCTAAGCACCTAGTTCCATTGCAATGGAGGAACTACTACCACACTACACCAACGACTAATCCCAAAGGAGATCTACTCCTTTACAACATCATCAAGGACATCAATATCCTTGGATCTAATGCTAGTCTATCTAGTACATCGAAACACACCATATCGAATGTACGTCTAAGGCACCTTTCACTAATGCCTTTGACTAGATCTACAAGACACCTTTCACTAATGTCTTGTGTCTTCACTTTCAAGCACCTTTCACTAATGCTTCTTGTCTTGACTTCTAAGCACCTACCACAAGTGCTTATCCTATAGACGATAGATACCCTTCACTAATATCTTCGTCTTGACACTTGAGACATCTTTCACTAATGTCTTTAACACTACGCTTCTTTGAAGAAAGAAAGGGATCGTCAACAAGAGGATTTCAATAGCCTTGATGATGAGGAAGCTTGGCAACTCATGGACTTAAGATTGCTCGACTTCAAAGGTGGTGATCTTGCCTTTAAGAGGAACCTAAAAGATCACACAAAAACAAAACTACAAACATAGATCTCTTGGATCTAAGGTTAGTGAGATTTAACTCAGGGGAGAAAGTATGTTAGAAAGGGGTGAGAAATAATGAAGAAATGACTCACTATTTATAGAGAAAAATCCTACTGTTTCCCCGGATCCCACGGATCCCTACCACAAGGGATCCGGCTAGCACAAAGCTAGGGATCCGTGGTCCGCTCCTCTTTGCCCATGGGTATTTTTGGTTAAGGGTCATGGGTCATGGGTTATGGGTTGATCCATGGTTTTCTTTCTAGATACAATGTACTTGGTTAAGTGGTATATATAAAACCATGGGTTATGGGTCAAAACCATTTGCTAGTATTTACCCTTTTTGTATATACTTGTATTTACCCAATTTACCATACACTTAGTTTTTACTCATTTTAGTATACTTAGTTTAAGTATATGTTTAACCCAATATGTAAACACTAGTTGTTGTTATGTATCTAAGTCATAAAATCAATTATACTAGTTTTAGTGTTTTATGTGAAAGCGTAAGTATGTTAGAAAACTATTAGTTCAAACCATTTACGTGTTTTATTTGTTTCCTTAAAATGATCTTACTTTTGTTATCGACAAAACATTAGAAGATCGTAAAATATAAATAAACGTTTTTACGGCTTATTTGTATTAACATATCGTACTCGTCATACCTCCTTCTGGATGCCGTGAAGATTAGCTTTAGATGCCAGTCGTGTCAATAGTGAATAGTGAATTGTTGTGGCTAAGGTGAGTTTCATAGCCCCTCTTTTCAAATGTTTTCATAACTATTTTGGAGGAGAATACATGCTGCTTTTAACGTACCATAACTGGATATGTGAATATGATTTGAGAATGACTGTTTTTTGGTATATTTGATTTGTGGATTGTGATCTTATGTGTTTATATGAATACAAACTATTTCTTGGACCTGACACTACTCTTTTTGAATTGCTAATGTGTTGACTAGGAAAGGTTAGACATGTGACAGTTGTGGACTTAGACTAGGGTAACATTCCTATGCTACAACGCGATGCCTAGCTAATAATACTGACCTAGATCAGGGTAGCATGTGTTCTAGGCCTTGTTACGACTGTGCTGACTAGAGTTGCTCGGGGCCCTGCTGTGATCTCGTTTGTGTTGTGGATTATTGATTGGATTGATTGTTGATTGGAATGTTTATCACCTATCTGCCTTAGTCGCACATAGCAACTAAACTCTATCAGTTCCACTATTACTTTTGTAGCTAAACTCTATGAACTCACCAGCGTAAGCTGACCTTTTTAGCATGTGTTCTCAGGTTTAAGGTGATAGCTCACTATTGGATGACGCTTGGCAAGGGGCATGGTCATAGGCGACTCTAATGAATAATCGGAACCGTTTTAATTATCTTCTTGGCCTATTTCCGCACTACTTTCATTAATGTAAACTTAATGTTTTCAATTAATGGATCTTAGTCTAAATAAATGGGATAAAACCATTCCTTGCACCTTATGTTGTGATACCAAGATAGTAGCACCCAAAGGTTCGTTTGCTTCCGTTGGACCATATTTTTGGGGTGTTACAGATTGGTATCAGAGCCAAGGTTATAGAGAACTAGGTATTTTCAAAACCTAGACTATAACCACTTTTTTGAAAACTTAGCTCTATGACCGCCACGTGCCTGCCTGCCAAGCTGAAGCCTTACATATGACTAGTTTAAGGATGTAGATGATTGAGAACACATTAGACGAACTGATCGATGAGATAATTGATGAGATGTTTTTGGCTTATTTAATGAACGGTTTGATGGGACACTTGTTGAATGTGTGCCGTGTTAGTAGACGATTAAGTCTGCCTATTTTAGTATTTCACCATAAGCATGTCCTCATGCTTATGCACACACTATAAGCATGCCCTCATGCTTATACACGCAGAGAAAGCATGTCCTCATGCTTAAGCACGCCCAGTAAGTATGTCCTCATGCTTACGCACGCACTATGCTTTTCACAAGAGTTACACAATTCCCTTACGTAATCTCGTTAGCCAGCTTAGAGCTTGCACACTAGTAGTAGCCTTGGGAATGATTTGGGATATAGAGGACATGGGGCTAGTATAACTAAGTCGGGTATATCAAAATTCATTGAACCTCGAGAAAATATAGACTGATCACCTATATTCAGCCACAGACAGTGGGACATGGATTGATCACCTATGTCCGACTCAGAGGTGAATTTTGCGATACTTGGAGTAGTTATAACAGAATTATGTCTGGGATAGAGATTGGTTTTAGGAATGATGAGATTTAGGTGGACTCATACACACACACACTCACCGAACATCACAAAAGCCCGCACTCACACACGACACACTGGCATCGCAACACCTCTCGAATCATAACACTTCTGACATCGCTATACGTCTCTACCTATGTGAAATTCCTGTTTGACAATGTCATGCGCAGTTTACCTTAAGTCGGGTTAGACCCGATTGGCACCATTTACATCCGAGCTGTTTATCGTCATAAGCCTCGTCGATCTTACTAGAGCATTTGGAATCATTTTGGGCTACCTTTGGATTTGGTCTAGGCTATTTTGGATTCAGTTTTGATTTTGGTTTTTGGGATTGTTGGATTTTGTGATTTTAGACCTCGTTCCGAGTTGTTAACTCATCATTTGACTTCGAATCATCATTTGGCCTCAAACTGTTATTTGGCCTCGTTTCGTTAGTAATCTTGATGGAATTATCATTCCGCATCGTTCGTTAATAACCTTGTCGGAATTATCATTCCGCCCCGTTTTGTTAGTAACTTTGTTGGATTGGTCGTTCAGTCTCGTGTCATTGGTAATCCTGTTACCGACACTTCTACCTTGAGCATCGTCTCGAATTGACTATTGGTTAGACTTCTGAAACCTTACCATTCCCTCGATGTTGATTCAAATGAAGTCTCCCAGTCGATGTTGTTCACCTCTCTAAACTGGTAATGACTTCTCTACATTGCTTCGTCAATAACTCACAGTTAAGGTTGTACCTTACGTGCCGTTGGTGTTGTACCTTATCCTCTAGTTAGGTACCCCTATCGATAACGTTCTAGAAACCTGTTTTAGTGAAGTTGTTCACCGAGGTTATCCTGTAGGTGTTGTTCCGTCGATGTTGCTCTAACAACATTGAACTCTCGGCGTTATTTTATCAACAATAGTCTGCTGACGTCATACCACCGATTGTGGTACTACCTGTGTTTTCCTATCGGTGTCGTACCTCATACTCCATCGATGCGAACTTAGAGCCGTTGACGTTTACTCGTATTAAGGAAATTGATCTATATCGATTGTTAGTTGAACTTCTTTTTGGAATTAGGACTTCGGATTCGAATATTGTACCTTTCTGCGTTAAGGATTTTGTTCACTAATGAGTCAATCGATTGATTGACGTTAGTAATCAATACTCTCCTTCGGGGTAGTACTTCCCGCCCCTAACCTAAGTATCGTACTAAGACAACCGACTGATTGCTAGTAGCAATCAACACTTTCTAACAGATCATACTCTGAACTTCCTAGACTTCTCATCCAGTAAAGATTCCGTGCTCAACGGAAATCTTGAAATCCTAAGGAGTAACCTGAACCGCGTTTCTTGGGACAACCACCTAATCGTTCACTCGTCCTTCGAGAAACACCTGCTATTCTTTCGGTTCTCTTGTCGGTCGACAAGCTACGTCGTAGACGAAACCTTGGGAGTAGATCCCTGCCTTTACCTGAGTAGTTGTTGGTAGCCCTACCTAACCTGTTCACCTCCTGCTATTCAGCAAGATGGAAAGTATGGATGGCTCTGCTCGTCTCTCCTCATATAGTTATAGTAGTACTATAAAATCCCTCTATCTTCTTTTAAGGAGGTGAGAGAATAATCATTCCTCTCCCTCTGGTAGAGTGGCTTTGCTCATATGAGCTGGTCCTCACTTCTGAGCTCTAGCTCCTTACTTTCTTTCCATAATGGAACTCCAATCGGAAGGGGAAGCTCCCTTTGGTCCGCTTTCTCTATATGAGATTCGTTATGTTTATACACATCTGATTCTTCTTCAACTTCTTCCGATCCTCTTTAAGGAGGAAGTGCGATCGGAAGGCCTAAGCCAACAAATAGATTTCTACACACGAAAAGGAAACTGTGTGCATTAAGAAGTGCTGATTTCTATCCTTTTCGGATCAAGGCAATCGCCTCACACCCAAACTTTGTCTATCACTTCCTAGAGCCGAGAGA
The DNA here is from genome assembly GCA_019973895.1 of Chrysanthemum seticuspe. Lineage (NCBI taxonomy): Eukaryota > Viridiplantae > Streptophyta > Magnoliopsida > Asterales > Asteraceae > Chrysanthemum > Chrysanthemum seticuspe. Next base: position 229,763,156 of record BPTQ01000007.1, on the reverse strand, counting down.
ACAGATCTGGATATGCTTACAATGTATCACCTTCAGACTGATGGCCGAAGTGAATAAACTATCCGAGCGTTAGCAGACACGTCGCGTGTTCATCGAGTTTGGCAATGGTTGGGATAGAGACCTTTCGTTGGCCAAAATTTTCTTATAGACATCTCTCAAGTCTGGCAATGGTTGGGATAGACACCTTCCGTTGGCCAAATTCTCCTATAACCATACCGATCACTTTAGTGCTTCGAAGGCACCGTAAGAGACCCTATGTGGTCATAAGTGCCGATTCCGAACCTAATTGAGAAGCTGTCAAGGAGACCGTTCTAAGTTGAGATGGATAGGCAATCCGCTCGCGAATCGTTAGGAGACACAGACAACGTAAACCTCTTGACTTCCCGAATATGACCTAGGTTAAGCTTAGAAATTCACCATGAGAATGTGTGAAGCGTTTAGTAAATGTGAGAAGCTTAGTCCTCAATATATCGATCTTTTCAAGATCCTTGCTAGAGTTAGACCAGTATCTCAGAGCCTTGAGTTACCGTCGAGACTCAACAGTGTTCCCAACATTTCATGCCTAATAGGAAGAAATAACTCGCCATTGAGGAAATTGCTATCCCTCTAAGAAATCCAAATCGTTGAGCGTTTAAACTTTATTGACCTATCGAAATCGTAGACGAATTTGAGCGATTTTGGTAAAGTCGCATCCCTATCTTCGAAGTTCATAGAAACTCGTAGTAAGACCCTAGATTCACGTAGGGAACGTGAAGATAAATCCTTGTGCGTATGCACTCACCTCTTTTAGACCTTAACGAGTAACTTGAATTGAATCGCGAGGACGCGATTCCTTTTAAGGAGGTGTGGCTGTGACAACTCGTAAATTCCTCGACGCGTCGTAATTAGAGAAACAACAATTAGAGCAACCGTTCCATCTAAGTTGAGATACGACTCGAATTTATAGTCGTTTTTATTGGAAATAATATTCTAAGAACAATGGCATAACTCCCGAGTCACGAATCCCTCGTTTTCTAGTCCAAACGAGTCCCGAACCTGATATAACGAAAGTTTTACAAAGTCACAATAATGGTCCCTGCAGTAAATTACACTGCCGCCCCTATTTTTATCATAATTACAAAACTGGTCCCTCAATGGGTATAAATACCCCAACCTACACACACACTCCTCATTTGTACATTTTCTTTCTCTCTCTTCAAAACACACACAGACACTAATACTCCTTCTCTCTCTAAAATCCGGCCACCCTCTCCGAGGGTTCCGGCGCCGTCACTTTTTCCGGCCAATATTCCGGCGACCACCAAATGTTACACCGCCTCTTCTAATCAATAGACCGGGGTCTTGTGACCCCATTTATGCTTCGTATGCACCCTCAAACAACATAATGCGCCCTATATCTCAATTTTAAGTTTCGGATTCTAGGGTTTCAAAAAGATAATGATCGATTTAGGGTCGTGCTTGGTTGTTACGAGTTGTACTCGTAAAAAGACATCATCACAACTACTGTTTTCCTCTCCTTTCTCTCGGTAAAACACGACCCCTCCTCTTTTTGTCGTACATATATTTATTTTTTTTGTTTTGTGATGTTTTTATATACATATTCGTGTTATAATTCGTGGTTAAAACAAATAAAAATATTTTATTAAAACAGTTCGTGTGGTAAGCGAATAACATGGCTTCGTGTATTGTTTTTTGACTCGTTCGAGTCTGTTGGGTACGAGTCAACTCAGTGGTTGACTGGTTGGGGGTAATGGTGGCGTTAGAATACCTAATGGGTCGGGTCGGGTCAGAAAAGATTGACCGAGTTTGATTTGTGTTGCGTATGGGTCTAAGCAGAAATGGTTACACCCAAAGGGTGTTTGTTGTTGCCTGCATCCTCGGGTCAGACCCGTTTGGTAGTCGAGTCGGGTCGCGGTTTGCCCCGAATGGTCACTTAGGTTTTTGATTTGCCTTGGTCTAGAAATTGGAAACATGATATAAGATGATGTGGTTGTGAGTTCAATTCAAATAATACACAATAATAGTTTATAAGTCGTAAATTAATGTTGACGTGGAATGTTGAAACAAACGAAGTAATAACGGAATAAGGATACTTAATCATTGAAAGTAGAGGTGAGACGTAAACGGTTATTAATAAAGGAACGGTAAATAATATATGTTGATAAGTAAACTTGTAAAATATTTACGTAACGACTTGGTTAGATAACGAATCAAACATATGACAATACCGGAATAAAAACTATCATGATATACGACATGAAGCTTGATCGGATAATGAATAAGTCATTTATAAAACGTGACGATAAACGTTAATAACTAATTATGTGATTAATAGATGGATATCGTATAATTTGTATTTCGTTATAAATTATAAGGTTCAACACGGTTTATAAATTAAGAATAACATTAGATACCTGATAACGCTACACGCGTCGTTCGGGGTCAAAGGAACTTCCTTTTCTTCGAGCAAGTTTTATAACACCCTAGGCAGTGAACCTAATCGTTGTAGTGTAGTATTAGGGTAAGCCACGGGTATTGATATCGTTCTCTAGGGGAATAGGAATGCTAGTGAGAAGTTACTACGCTAAGGTTGGGGTTGAGGAAGATTATTTTTTATCTTTTTATATTTTTTAGGAAAGGAAATGTACGAATCTCAGGGTTTGGATTTGGGGGTTGGTATTTCTACCGATTACTCTACTAATCTAGTTATCTAATTAACTAAGGTGAGGGTAGTCTATGTCTAATTATTGTGTGCTCGTATGATGGTTTAAAGATGTGTTTACTTAGGTTTTATTACTCCTTAATTAACTCCTATTGATGGTTGAATTGTCACGTCCTTATTCTTAATCGCGTTGTGTGTCTAAAGTCATAGGGTATGCGTTTATCCCTAACTCTTTGAAACTACCAAAGGGTCTCGTCTACAAAAACCTCTAGTAATTATAAACTCTAACTCTAAGGTACTCTTTGGATGGTTTAGCCTACAACCGCTCTAAGTGTTATAGTCCAAGGTTCACAAAGATTAATCAAGCATTAATTATACAACGAATGATCTATCGCATTACTAGATCATTAACAATTAAGATAAGAGACAACCAATCAATATTCAATAATTAAGTTTCATATTCCCTAAGCAAACACACAAGTAAATTAGCCGGACATGGAAAACATGCAAGCATACACACAAATAATTAAAGATATAATTGAATTAATGAAGTAAAACACTTATCTTGATGTAAGATAGGGTTTGGAACCCTAAAATACTGTACAAGACAGCCTTGGTTCGGTTTAGGTTTTTACTCCAAAAGACTACACACTAAAACTGAAAAATTCGGATTCTATATATAAGATTACAATCGCGACGACGTCACCTTATGATTTGTGACGCCGTCGGGTCGCCGTCATTAGGGTTTCGTCTTGGCCACGTTAGTCTTGCGACGGCGTCACCTTGTGCTTGTGACGCCGTCCCCTTCAGTCTCTGACGCCGTCTGAGTTGCGACGGCCTACTCTTTTAAAGCCTGACACCGTCACTTGAAAATAAGCAATTTGGCTACTGTGTCGTCACAGAAGTGCTCCGACGGCGTCGCAGTTAAGCAGTGACGCCGTCCCCTTGTACTTCAGCAGTTTGAGTGTCTCGATTCTTGACTTTGGCCATTTTCTTCGTATATCCGAGCCTTTTCGTCCAAATAAGTGTCATTCCAGCAATTTGCCTTCAAGAGACCTAAAAAGTGAAAAGGAACGATATTAAGTAATAACGGATACAAAAGTGATCAAATAAGGGCTTAAACGACCCCTCAAAAAGGTACATTTTAAAACCTTATCAATACCCGAGATATATTGGTTATGAGTTATACCATATTAAACGTTTTGGCTTAAACAAGTATAAGATATTAGACTCGGAAATGGGTTTAATATATTTGTTTCGCGATATGCTTAAATGTTCTATTTTCTCATATGAACTAATGACGAGATGTTTAGATATATATTGTCGACAAATTGGGTTTTATTTATTAAAAACCCTTATTAACTACAATAATAACTCGTGTTTTACTACAATAATAACTTGTATTTTATAAATGCATGATTAGCTTCTATAGACTTGTTGAAAACGGTTATTTTGGATAAGTCAACTTATTAAAGACGTAATGGTTGGGAACGTGAGTAAACAAACGTGTCACTTATAAAATACTAAATAGTAGACTATATAAGAAGTACTTTCTTATAACTTGTATAAGTACGAATAACAATTAATTAAGCGATAAATGGAACTTATCTTCTATGATAAACATGTACGTTTGAGATTATGGGAAAATTATCGAAAGTTAACCTATTCATGGATCATGAGTAGATGTAGTCATTTCGTGGTCTTTGACAAGCTTGAGTATTGTCAGTATTCCTTGACTTTGTCGGTGTCTCTTCCTTGTTGGCATGCTTTCTAGTAGTATGGCTCGACTATGTCGACATCTTCTCCTCTTTCGCGTGAGTTGTGCGTCGTGTCTATGTTCCTTACCACCACACGAAACGTTAAAACTAAAATTTTGAGATAATTATAAACTTTTTGGAATGATAATGGACTTTTGAAAGTAACAACACGAATAATCCACGAAACTACGACACATTACTTTCTATCGACTTCTTTATCGTATTAGCTGTATTTTAAGATAATCGTATACGCATTAGGTTGCGTCAATTCCATTCTATCGTACTCGTCGTACCTTCTTCTGGATGCCGTGAATATTAGCTTTAGATGCCAGTCGTGTCAATAATGAATAGTGCATTGCTGTGGCTAAGATGAGTTTCATAGCCCCTCTTTTCATAACTATTTTGGGGGAGAATATATGTTGCTTTTAACGTACCATAACTGGATATGTGAATATTATTTGAGAATGACTGTTGTTTGGTATATTTGATTTGTGGATTGTGATCTTATGTGTTTATGTGAATACAAACTATTTCTTGGACTTGACACTACTCTTTTTGAATTGCTAATGTGTTAAATAGGAAAGGTTAGACATGTAACAATTGTGGACTTAGACTAGGGTAGCATTCCTATGCTACAACGCGATGCCTAGCTAAGAATACCGACCTAGACAGGGTAGCATGTGTTCTAGGCCTTGCTACGACCGTGCTGGCAAGAGTTGCTCGGGGCCCTGCTGTGATCTCGTTTGTGTTGTGGATTATTGATTGGATTGATTATTGATTGGATCTATTATTGATTGGATTGATTGTTGATTGGAATGTTTATCACCTATCTGCTTTAGTCGCACATAGCAACTAAACTCTATCAGGTCCACTATTACTTTTGTAGCTAAACTCTATGAACTCACCAGCGTAAGCTGACCTTTTTAGATAGCTCACTATTGGATGACGCTTGGCAAGGGGCATGGTCATAGGCGACTCTGATGAATAATCGGGATTGTTTTAATTATCTTCTGGGCCTATTTTCGCACTACTTTCATTAATGTAAACTTAATGTTTTCAATTAATGGATCTTATTCTAAATAAGTGGGATAAAAACCATTCCTTGCACCTTATGTTGTAATACCAAGATAGTAGCACCCAAAGGTTCGTTTGCTTCCGCTGGACCATATTTTTGGGGTGTGTTACAAAAAAAACAATTAACTTAAGCTAGTAAAATTTCCAAGAATATGAATGCGTAGAATCCACGGATTATGTAATTGGGTCGCAACGAAAGTAAATATTCATATAAGTATAAAGTAAGAGGATAGTTATTTTACATACTAGATTTTTCTCACATATCAAGGACTTATCCTTACCATCAATCTAAAAAGAAATCAATGACTGAGATTAAAAGCATTTTATTATTTCACATATGTTTTATAAATTAAATATCTCTTAAACCGTTAATCGTTAAGCGAAAATAATTACACCATCGCGACGAGCATTTAATTATCTTTCTATAGATGAGCACTTTGATTTACTTTCGAAAAAAGAAAAAAATATATTTTTTCATGTTTTTTTTTTTTTTTTTTTTTTCGAATATGAGATTTGCATGTAATTAAACACTAATTTGAATATCACATGTGATATTAGTGTTAAATCACATATGATATACATATCATATCCTATGTGATTTAACACTAATATCACATGTGATATTCAAATTAGTGTTTAATCACATGTGATTTTTTTTCATGCAAATTTCAGTAACGAAAAAAAAAGTAAAAAAAAAAACGTGAAAAACACGATTTTTTTTGGGTCAAAAGTATATCAAAGTGCCTATCTAAAGAAAGGTAATTAAATGTTTGTCGTAATGGTATATTTTTTTTTCGCTTAACGATTAACGGTTTGAAAGATATTAATATTTGAAAAAAAAAATGATGAAAATTTTAATTTGTTGGAATTAATCTCATCCATTATATCAAATAAAAATGGAGGAAAGAAATTGATTTCTTGGTATGTAAATAATATTTTGTTATCAAATGATTTTAAATTATAAAGTAAATCACCTAATATAATTTAGTAATATGTATCACCTATCTATACTACCTTATAATGTATTTAAGACTTTCTATAAAAAGAAGTTTTAAAAAATAAGCCTACACACTTACAGAAAGTCTCACATTTAAAAATAAGCCAGACTACAAAAACTGTATTAATTTTGCTATTAATTGTATTAACTTTGCTATTAATTCAATACATAACTTTAAAATTCAGGTATTTTCCTAGAAATTAAATACACAACATTGTAACATCACCAATTAAAAACATTGTAACAGCACGCACCAATTCATTCATTTGTACAATTATTTTTCGAAAAAACGTGTAATCAAATAATATTTACTCGTCACAAAATTTAATTACAGGATATCCGCTGTCGTATTGCGCGAGTACCCTGCTAGTATCAAAATATGTATTTTTATTAGACAAATGAATCATATTCATGAGAGTGGTTGAATAAAACAAAAAAGTCAAAACTAACTAAACTACAAGTACGGAAGAGAAGCTAATGTTAGCTTATTGTTATAAACAAAAAAGATTAAAAAAAAAAAAAAAAAAAAAAAAACCAACTTGTGTGCATAGTTTATCAAAAAACTAAAAAATATTTATATCAATAAAGAAAATTAATCAAGTATAACTATAGCAACCAAATATATATAAAATTAACTTGTTATCTTTTTTTCCATATAATTGTACATAAGTTTATTAATTTCTAATTTGTTTTCCGATCTATATATTATATTTTTCTTTTTAAAAACAACATAATGCAAAAAATCACATTTATATCCTATAGTACCTATGTTCAAAAAAAAATATCCTATAGTACTTGAGCTCATAACATTTTAATTAAAGAGCATCTCATACGATCATATGATACCAATAATAGGCTACAAGTTTTATTTTTCGATTTAGTAGCTATTTAACATTATTCCTTGTTATTCATTTAGATACATGTTTATGGAGAGGTTTTTGTCAAGAAACCCATGACAAGTAAAGATATACTAGTATATTTTGTGTCACTCTTTCCTTAATGTTGGTGTGCTGTGTACCCAACATACCATTTGTCAACAAAGCAGTTGCTTCTCTCCCTTTGTTTATTTTTATTCTCTTCTCAAAAACAAACGCAACACACAAGCATTTTCATTTTGTGTATGTGAAAGAGAGAAAAAGAAAAAATCTCGAGATCTGTGTTCTTGTTTATTGGTACATACTATATACAACTAGTGCTAGCAGTGAGTAGTAACCTTCCGTTTACTTCACGAAGTAGCTCTCAACCGCCAAATTTTGTTTACCACACACACACATGCATATGTATAGTATGTGTGTGTAGTTTAAAAGTGTTTCTTGTTCTTCATAATCTTCAAAGGTACATTGATGCTTTTTATACTTGTATTGAGAATATGTGTGAAGTGCGTTTAGTTGCAACTATTTTCTATCTCTAGTTTAATTTGTTGACAATGGAAATGTTTTTATTTCTGTTGTCCAATCAATGTTCTCTAAATTCTAGTTATAAATAGTGAAACTTGTAAAGATGTGTTTCTCTCGTTCTCAGGTCGCTGGAGACTTCTAAATATTAGAAGAGAGAGTACTCCCTTCCTTTGTCTATATGAAATTATGCTATACGTAGTTGTTTGATTACCTTAGTAAATTAATGATATTGTACATGGCTCTAAAGAAAGATGCATGATTGCATTATATGAATCGGCAAATTATGAACAATACTTTTTATTTGTAAGCAACAATTTGAATCTTTAGCACTAGTTTTACAATATAGGGAGTATATTTTTCTGGTACAAGGATGTTTATCAAGGATTTTTGTGTATTAGAAATGAAGGATGTTTGATATTCGGCGAATGTCATGATATTTTTGTTAGCAGATGAGTTTGTGGGATAATTTAGGAGGATATATCATTAAGCTTAGCTTTAGATCAATACAAGACATGCATTCAGATGGTTAACCGGACGGATGAGATTTCCTTGTTCATGTTTACACGGGGAGGGGGAGTTTTTGACTCACATTTACGCGTCATAACCAAGATATTCTCGTGACTGTTTCCGACCCTTTATCTCGCCACCCTTAAATTAAATGAGTACCTAGTGAAGATGTTTAATTATATGTATTTAACACAACCCACCTTAATGATTATCCAACTCTGCAATTTATTTTGATGGTAATCTGCTACGTTGTTTGTTTTACGGCTTGTGGTCCCAATATTTTTTTTAAGCAGGGCTATTTTAGTTGTTCACCAAAATGTCAAACTTTCTTAATTACCAGAAAAATTGATTGTCGTAGCTTTTTTAGTTAGAAAACGGAACTACTACATAAAAATAAAAACAAAAGGTCTTGTTTTATGTAACTTTGAATTAAAAAGAAAAAATAAATAAAAAAAAAAATAATAATAAAAAAAGACAAATATTTTGGACACCTTTGAGTTTATAATGTGTCCATTTGTTTATTGAAAAATTAGCACATCCGTTTCTTTCTTTTTTCCATCAAAATGTATAATGTGTTCTCAAGTTGAGTAAAAGGGAGGAAGTAAAGTGAAATCTAGAAAGTTTGTGTTCTCCAGTTTTTTTTTTAGGAAGTAAAGTGAGTTAAAGTGAAATAAAGTGGTGATATTTTAGTTATAAAACTTTCGCTCTACTTTTGGGGTGAAAGTCACTTTACTTCCTCTCTCTTACTTTACTTCCTCTTTCTTTCACTTTCATTTATTTTTTTTTTTGAGAACGGTCTCATTACTTAGCACTATCATGAATTAGTCTTCTTAGAAGGCCAGATCCCATGATTTATTGCTGATGTTTATACTTGTATAGATCTGTTAGTTCTTGTTTTCATCTTAACTTGTTTCCAATGCATTTATCACATGGGTTTTGTCAGGGAGTAGATAAAAGTGACTGAAAGGACTAATGTACATGATCGTCTTTGAATTTTTTTAAATTCTGCACAATGAAGCTGTATCCTGTTGAAGCCTTGTCGTTGCTTTTACTCTTTCTTCTGATCCTGCCACTGAGTATTGCTGATTTAAGCTCGGACAAAACTGCGCTTCTTAACTTTGCTGCTTCTGTGCCTCAAGGTCGAAGACTCAACTGGAGAAGCAAGACTTCAGTTTGCACATCGTGGGCTGGTGTTAGTTGCAATGGTAAACGTGTAACTATACTTCGCTTGCCTGGTATTGGACTTTATGGTCATATCCCACCAAACACTTTAGGGAACCTTGATGCACTTACTATTCTTAGTCTTCATTCTAATTTCCTTAATGGGAGTCTTCCTTCTGATCTTCTATCGCTCCCTTCTCTCAGCAACATCTACCTCAACAAAAACTCGTTTTCTGGTGAAATACCTTCTGCCCTATCTTCCCAACTTGTAACAATAGATCTTTCTTCTAATTCATTCAGTGGAAACATTCCCACTTCGATCCAAAATTTGACAAACCTCAATACACTAAACCTGCAAAGAAACTCCCTCACTGGATCCGTCCCTAATCTCCAGCTTCGGAATCTTAAGAGTTTAAATGTGAGCAACAATCAACTTTACGGATCAATCCCGTCATCATTAAAAAAGTTCCCTGCTTCGTCTTTTGGAGGGAATTCTGGGCTATGTGGAGCACCGCTTAACAAATGCCCTTCACCTCCGCCTTCGGTTTCCCCCTCACCTTCACCTTCGCCTTCGCCTTCGCCTTCACCTTCACCTTCACCTTCACCTTCATCATTCTCACCTTCTTCCTCAACCAATCCAATTTTACCTCCTCCACGAATGATCGCCCCTCCTGCCCAAAGACTACCCTTTCAACAAAAAGACAATAAGAAATTAAGCAAAGGTGCTGTAGTCGCCATTTCAGTTGTCTCTTCGTCTGCGCTATTGCTGTTGCTTCTAACACTTCTAGTATTTTGTGCAAAGAAGAAAGGAAGTGCAGCAAGTAGTAATAAAGCTAAAGCCTTAAGCATTGGGAGGATCGAGACACCTAAAGAAGATTTTAGTAGTGGGTTGCAAGAAAATGGGAGAAACAAATTAGTTTTCTTTGATGGATCGTCTTATAAGTTTGATCTTGAGGACTTGCTTAGAGCCTCTGCTGAAGTTCTGGGAAAAGGGGGTTATGGTACTACTTATAAAGCGGTTTTGGGAGAAGGAACAATTGTTGTTGTTAAAAGGTTGAAAGAAGTGGTCGTTGGGAAACGAGGATTTGAACAACAAATGGAGATTATTGGGAGTGTAGCAAAACATCCAAATGTGGTTCCTCTTCTTGCTTATTACTACTCCAAGGATGAAAAGCTATTAATTTATGATTGTGCTGCAGCTGGCAGCTTGTCATCTCTATTACATGGTATGTCGTCGAAACTTTGTATTAACATTTCGACAATGTCCAATTTATGTTTCATCTGCGCAAATTGAAGATATATGTTCTAATATGATGGCGTCTAGGGGCGGAGATAAAGGGAGGTCAGGGGGTCATGTGACCCCCTGGCAAAAAAAAATGCAGTGTAAATTTTCGAAAATTTTCCGCATTTTTTATTAATTTTAATACTTAATATTTCAACAAAACATTTACTGCTGTATCCTTTTTTTATTGGGAATAAATGCAGAAATTTATTAAGAAACCAAAACAATTACAGTTACATCATTGAGCGAATTTTGACTCACTGGACATGTTTATTTCCCCTTATAGCTAACCATTTTCTGTTCTAGCTGTTTTACCTGTCTAGAGTAAAACATTGATAAGAAAAATTTAATACCATTCTCATCTATGATACAGGTAACATAGGTTCAGGAAGAAGGCTCGATTGGGAAACCAGATTAAGAGTTGCTCTTGGGACAGCAAAAGGGATTGCTCATATTCATTCTGGAAATGGAGGAAAACTAAGTCATGGAAATATCAAATCCTCCAATGTCCTTCTCAACCAAGACAATGATGGTCGAGTAACTGATTTTGGGTTAACTCCACTTATGGGCATTCCCACACTCCCTCCTCGAACATCAGGATATCATGCACCAGAAGTAATTGATACTAAAAAAGCCACTCAAAAATCGGACGTCTACAGCTTTGGTGTTCTGTTACTTGAAATGCTGACAGGGAAAGCACCAGTTCAATCAGCAGCAGGGCAAGATGAGGTGGTGGATCTTCCGAGGTGGGTCCAATCTGTGGTTCGAGAAGAGTGGACTGCTGAGGTGTTTGATGTGGAGCTTATTAAGTACCAAAATGTAGAAGAAGAAATGGTGCAAATGCTTCAGATAGCCATGACATGTGTTGGGAAAAGCCCGGAAACGAGACCAAAGATGGATCAAGTGGTTAGAATGATAGAGGAAATCAGGATGCCCGATAACAACCTGAGAACCCAATCATCAAGCCAAACACCATGATTAAGAAGAGTGCAATGCAACTGTATTTGCAGCTGCACACGTATTATCTTTCTTTTACTTCTCGTTTGTTCATTAGAAGTTGACAACACGTAACAGTATAATGTTTGTTATAAAAATCATTATTCATCATTTGCTTTTACATGTTTCTGGTTTTGAAATTACATATATTGTTTGTTTTTATATGCTAGAGTAGAGCAACTTATGCTTCACTGACCAAGAGCTAAGTCACCTCACTAGAGATCACAAGGAGGAAAGGTAACAAGCAATTTAACTGACCTCGCTTGCGAGGAGCACTTGTTTAGTTCTTAGTTTTGGTTATATAATTATGACAAAATTACACGGTTGGTCCCTGTGGTTTGCTCGCATTGCAAGTTTGGTCCCTAAGTCATTTTAATTACCCCACATATACTTATTTTTGAAACGTTGCACTTTTTTAGTCCCTATTTTGGATGGCCGTTAGTGCAGTCCGTTAAGTATTTTGCGGTGTTAGTCCTTCGTTAATAAATTTTGCACCGTTAGTCATTATTTTTTAAAATATAGTTCTCCACAGTTAGTCCCTCCGTTAATAATAGTTATCGCCCGGTTTTTTACGTTTTTGTCCATTTTCGTTCGTTTTTTATCCGTTTCCCCCCGTTTTTTTACGTTTTTCGTCCGTTTTCTTTCGTTTTTTATAGTTTTGTCCGTTTTTCTTACGTTTTTATCGGTTTTCATCCGTTTTTCTAGCATTTTTCTTAAATTTTTGTCCATTTTTCTTACGTTTTGTCTGTTTTCTTTCGTTTTTGCCCGTTTTCATCCGTTTTTGTCCATTGTTCTTACGTTTTGTCCGTTTTTCGTACGTTTTTATCTGTTTTCATCCGTTTTTCTTACATTTTGTCCGTTTTTATTTCGTTTTTGTACTATTTCAACATATTGAAACTTTTTTCAAAAAAGAAAAAAAATTTGGAAAAAAATTTTCCAAAAAAAAATTTGGAAAAAAATATTTCCGAAAAAAAAATTGAGAAAAAATAAAAAAAATTTCAAATTTTTAAAAAAAATTTGAATAAAGAATTTCAAAAAAAAATTTCAAATTTTTTTTTTGAAATTTTTTATTCAAATTTTTTTTCGAAATTTAATTTTTTTTTTCGGAAATATTTTTTTTCTAATTTTTTTTTTGGAAATTTTTTTTTACAATATGTCCAAATTTCGAAAAATATTGAAAAAAAAGTTTTGAAACAAAAAAAGTATTTCGACATATTGAAAATTTTGAAAAAAAAAAATTTCAAATTTTTTTTTTAAGATTTAAAAAATATATATATATTTGAAAAATATTTTTTTTATTCAAAATTTTTTTTTGAATTTTTTTATTCAATTTTTTTTGAAATTTGAATTTTTTTTATTTTTTTTCAAATTTTTTTTTCGGAAATAATTTTTTTCCAATTTTTTTTTTGGAAAATTTTTTCCAAATTTTTTTTCTTTTTGGAAAAAAATTTCAATATGTAGAAATAGTACAAAAACGAAAGAAAAACGGACAAAAACGAATAAAAACCGATAAAAACATACAAAAACGGACAAAACGTAAGAACAACGGACAAAAACGGGCAAAAACGAAAGAAAACAGAAAAAACGTAATAAAAACGGATAAAAATTTATGAAAAATGTTAGAAAAACGGACAAAAACGGATGAAAACCGATAAAACGTAAGAAAAACGGATAAAACGCAAGAAAAACGGACAAAAACTATAAAAAAACGAAAGAAAACGGACGAAAAACGTAAAAAAATGGGGGAAAGGATAAAAAACGAACGAAAACGGACAAAAACGTAAAAAATCGGGAGATAACTATTATTAACGGAGGGACTAACTGTGGAAAACTATATTTTAAAAAATAAGGACTAACGGTGCAAAATTTATTAACGAAGGACTAACACCGCAAAATACTTAACGGACTGCACTAACGGCCATCCAAAATAGGGACTAAAAGAGTGCAACGTTTCAAAAATAGGTATCTGTGGGGTAATTAAAATGACTTAGGGACCAAACTTGCAATACGAGCAAACCACAAGGACCAACCGTGTAATTTTGTCTATAATTATTTATTCTTAAAAAAAAAAAAAAAAAAAAAAAAAAAAAAAAAAATTGTTGAAATAAAAATGAAAGAAAAGTGAAGCAAAATGCACAATAAAACGCTTAGTCTATATCTATACTATTTATCAAGGATTTCAACCTACTCGTGTTTTTGCAAGATTAAAATTGTAACGATTTTCTATAAATCTATAATGTCATTTTCTTAATAGTCTTTGTATTATTATTCAAACATACAAATTATTATATATCATAAACATAAAATTATATGAATGTTTCATGGAAATTTTGTCCTCATTTATGAATATGGAATGTTTAAGAAGATTAACATGTTGATTTTTGTATTTTATAAAACATAGTACATAACTTTGTAGTGTATTAGCTTGAGCTTCAGGAAAAGTGATGTGTTTTGAAAGCTTTAAATTTATAATACTAGTTCTACCGTTTCCTTAGTACACAAAACACATTGGTAAAGTATAACCCCCGTTTATAGTAAAGGTTTAGGTAAGTAGGTCATCCCAAGGGAGGAGAGTGTTTTCGGACTCAGTGTATGGTTATACAAAATTAGACTCTAATGATTGTCATGTATTACAAAAATCGTTTTTGTTGGAATTAAGAATTTGTTGTTTTATCAAGATAATTATTTAAATTATGTTCGTTTAGGCTAAGTAACATGAGACAAGTTGGTATACGGATAGAGATGCACAAACAAACATTTCATATAAGCAATGTATGACGGATAGTTGATAGTTCGATTCGTAGTATAGATATTTTCCGAAGAAATACAAAGGCAATGTATTTCCTGGGTCGTTCTCCCAACGAAGGATGAATGGAGTATGTAACTCTCGTCGCGTTCACGTGATTTCGAAAGGGGAAAAGGGGCAAATAATAGGGATTCAACACTACGATAATGAAAAATAAACTATAATTAACTCAATAGGCATGAGAAACAATAAAACGGAACAATTATAACCTAAAACGCAATTTAAACCTAAAAACGCAACTACGAGAATTTTGAAAACGCGAATAAAAAACCAAATTATGCAATTTAAACCCTAGGAATGTAAATCTAATTTTCCGAAGTACTAAAAGACAAAATAAAATTTTAGGAAAAAGCGGAATATTTTTTTGACTTTTTAAATAATTATTATGAATTAAAAACTAAAAATGCAAAAGCTAATTATTAAAAATATTAAAACTATTTGGAAAAATATGAAAAATTTATGGAAAATACTATATCTAATTCTAATACTAAGAAAAATCTAATCACAGGAAAAGCAGTTTGTAAAAAGCTGTTAATAAGCTAAGAACCAAAATAAGCTTAAAATGAAAACTACCTATATATAATTAAATTGTGCAAAAGTGAACGAGACAAGACCCAAGGGCAAAGTGGTAGTCTGGTGTGTTTGTGGGGCGTTGGTCGTGTGACAGACCCAGGTTCAAACCTGTGCTTTGTCACATTTTGCAATTTTTTTTTTTTTTTTTTTTTTTTTTTTTTTTTTTTTTTTTTTTTTTGCAATTTTTTCTAAAACAAACTAACAAATGAGATAAGTAATGAAATTTTTTATATCTGTGGTGATAAGTGATCTTCATATAGCTGATGCCAGGCTTCATTAGGGCTTGGGGAAGCTTCTGGGTCTCAAATCTATGCCATTGATCTATTCTTGTGTCATCAAATCATTCCACAACCGTTAGATCATTTGAATGATGTGTTTGCACCAATAAGAATCCTCTATTCTGCCAAGCTGTCCTTGTGTCACACCCTCTGACACATTGTCAGAAGGTTCTAGAAGTACTCTAAGTTGTGGGTAAAAAGCTGGGATTGCAAGGTAAAAGGTGGGTATAACAACCCGCAATTTTACAGGTCCTTACTCAACCTTAAAACTCAAAGTAATTTATTTTTAAGTTACATATTCACTTTTATTCGTAACCTTTAACGAAACTGCACAAATAAAAGAGAAAGAGCCCGCACGCGTACCGACACTACATTAGTAACGGCTTGAATTCAATAATTGTTTCTCGGAGTCTATAATTTTACTTTTATATCAGTTTTATAAAAACGTTCCCGAAAATATATTTTTCACATTTTGGCCAAACCAGGGTATCACGTTTGCACCTAAACTTAACGGGACACGAAGTACACTTAATACACTTATTAATAATACCTAATAATAATAGAACAAAAATCTTACCTACACCTAAAATACCTACCGCCGCCCCACCCACACACCCCTATAATCTTGCTTTTTTTTTTTCTCTTCATTCTATCTTTTCAGCTTTTTTCTTTCTTCTTTCTTTATTACCATTTCCATATAACCATCTTCCCAAGACCAGGAATCACGGATTAATCTTTTCAAAAGGTGAAAATGATGTGAGATTAAACTTGGCTATCACAAGGTTCAAACCAAGAAAGGTTGGTCAAGATTATCTACTTCTTTTTCCTCTTATGGCTGGCGAACCACAAGGATTTCACACACACATTACTTCTATCAATTTTACACTCACAATTGTCACTTTGGTATCTTGGGATCAAGCTTTGATTTGTTTTGGGTTTTACTTGGATTAGAAGACCTTGGTTTAATTTCTTTGCTTCTTGATTTTCTCGTGTAATCGATACCCACCTACACCATAGTAAGGATTCCTTGATCTCATATTTTGAAATTTACCTATTACTAAAACTATCATATTGATAAACTTGTTGTTTTATACAAGACTAGCTTCATAGCCCGCCCGATTGGGCGGGCTAGCTTCATGATAACACATGACCAAATCTATACATATATGTAAAAGCAAACATTGTAATATATATTGAAAAATATAATGAAGCATAAAAAACTTCTTTGTACACGACGTTTGTTGTGAAGTTTCTGTAGTTATCGTCTTTATTGCAACATAACACTTTTAATCACTTCATGCTCTTGACCACAAAAACTTGCACGTAAAAGCTGTCCGAGTGAATTGTGTGCAGTGGGTTAAGTAGAAGCATAAATTACTGGAGTTTTAATATATCAACTTACACGCATAACATATTACAATTTGATTTTGAAAAGTCAGACATGAATTGTTTGAAAAATAATGGACTGCAAACTCTAAGTGAGGTAAACAATAAAACTATGTCATTCTAAATGTTTCCAATGCAAGGTCTCGTCCAATATGAGTGATGTCCACCTAAAACTGAGCTAAAAAGTCTTGAATCCTAACAATTGGCTTAAACATCTTAAACAAAAAATACAAAATTAGTATTGAAGTCAACTATTTGGTCAAATTTGAATACATTCAAAGAATGCATAAAAATACCTTTACATATGATAAGCTTCAACTCTTTTATATGTTCACAATTTACAACAAACCAATTCATTACATTCGGTAGCCATTATTTTCAGACTTTTTAAACGTAACTTTTTTGACCTGTGGCGATCGGTTCACTTTAATACTCATAGGTTGACTCCGTCACATTTGCATTGGTACTTAGCATTCTTGAATCTACACAAACAAACACGCTACTTAGCTTGACAATGAACGACTAATCGAATCTACAGAAAAATTGAATAATTAATGCCTAGTAATGAAGTGTAATAAAATATAACAAAAAATGAACCAACCTAGCTTCATCAACATTCATAAAATGCAGTGGAGGTGTAAATGTCTTGTTTGTGAACTTCCATACCTTCCTGAAATGGGACTCAAGAAATTTTCAACAATGCTCAACTACTTATTGGCTACTTATATGTGTCTTTGCAAGCATATAGTCGCTTATATGTAAAGGCGGATCATTTCAAACCATTAACTTCTAGTTAGGTCGATTCGGGTCATCTTCAATATATATTTTAATTGCACAAACCTCTTAAACCAGTTAACTTGACTCGAAAAAAACTACAACCACATGAATATCTAATTTTGCTAAAATATATGATACGCTAATTACTTATAGAAAAAGTTCAAAAAAATATGTGTTTCGGGTTGACCAAATACCAAAGAACTGCCCATTTTGACCAGATACCCATCCCTCTTGTATCATCTGATATGTATTATGTTGGAGAATTTACAATCAACAAAAAACAATCTAGTAATGAAGTAATGAGAATTAACATTAAGCATCGCACATGTTGTTGTATTAAGAATAAGCTTACATTTCTACCGAATTCAAATATCTAATGAGATGGAAACTGAAAACAAATGGATAATAGCCCAACAGGATGGAGCCATGTCCTACAACCCATTATTTCAAAGATTAGAATCTTTGTTGCCTATTCTTTCAAGTATTTTTTTTTATTTCTAGTTTATTACTATCTAAATTTAAGCTAAATATAAAGATTAGAAAGAATTTGCAGATTAACAGTAAAAATATTAGATAACTAAAGAAATTTGAAACTCCTATACATGGTAAATACAACAAGGTACTGAAATTGAAGACAAAATAGACATACCAATTTGTTTGCCAAAGCCTGTAAGTCAATCCTTGAAATTAACTTCACAGTGACTCTTTGTCTCACATTATCCACATCCATAACCTGCAAGAGAAGAGGCTTCAGTTAACTTGACTAATCCCTATCAAGAAGAAAAAATAAAGGCTATTTACCGTTGAAAGGTCCCCTTCGTATGTTCCAAACTTCATTCTGACCCAAGTGTCCTTAGTATTTGACGGTAAAAGAATAATATGTCATTAGTATTCGATGCTAAAAGAATAATATGTCATTAGTTAGTTGATCTTTAGCAAAGAATGGGTTACTAAAACTTTGTAAGCTAAATTAGAAAGGTACCTCTCTACGTCTCTAGGCTTGTTCAACACTTCTAAATGATGGAGCTACTCCAACCGTTGTTCCCAGTTATCGAGCTATGTCCATCTGCACATATGTAGCAACAATATTAGTCATAGTGTCGTACTAATAAATCCAAAAAAACTCAACAGGTTACGAGTAAAAAAATTACATTCAGTACTTTCGTCAAATACTTTTGGCAATTTCATCAAATGCAAAACTACTATCGAAAACAACGTGTTTCCAAAATTAAATTCCATTCGGGACTTTCGTCAAATATTTATGCAAAATAAAATGTTGGATCACAGACCCAATTTGTTTCCAAAATAAAATTCCCAAGCAAAGAATTCCAATTTGATGTCATATTACCAACATGATATCTCTAAATGTCATCTTAACATAAACAGGAGCAAAAGAAAGACTATCATTAGGAAAAAAGAGCATATGCAAACAGACCTTAAGCCATGTCCTGAATATCAATGGCAGTGTTGGATCATTTCTTGTCCTGGTGATAGAACTGATGCAGTTACACAATATAAACTTATGAAATTGCCTAGACTCTCCTCTAAAACCTCTGGTTATGCTGCCACTTCTGCAAAAATAGTAAATAAAACGTCATCCTCCGATAAAACTGTAAATTAAACACAGAAGCCATTGTTTAGTGACAACTCAAACTTACCCCATTCCACCAAGTGGAACCCCGTGAGTTACCGATGTTTAGCCTCCACGGTTAAAAGGATCAATAGGTGCTTTCTACTACAACATAGGATGAAAGTGGCCAAATAGGTGTGTCAGACGATTAGATAATGGGTCAAAATGTGTGTTCTTTGTGGATGTTGGCTGCAAAGTGAAGCATGAAGCTATAAGAATGATGCTAAAAGACAACCCCTTAAAGTTGCATTATACTCCACTCACTTAATTATTGGAATAAACTATGTACCTGATAAAGGTCTTGTGGAGCGGTGTTGCATGCACCACAACATTTTAACCCACAGAGCACTATTGTATTCATAATAAGATTTATATGATAAAATACATTTTAACCCACTTGTAACTGGATCTGCATAGGTGATGTCAAGCGGCATTGACAATTATGGTTAAGTACCTTGTAGAATCCAGCATATCTAAAACATAATAATATTGAATTAACTAATAGATAGAAAGACAAAATAAGGGGTGTTAGGGACTGCTTATTAAAACAAAATAAGGGGTGTTTGGGACTGCATATTAAAACTACTCATATAAAGTTGCCAAAATATTTCTCTCGACACGACAAACATACCAGGCCGACGGTTTTGCGGATGAGTCAGTTGAATTGAAGATGGAAAATCTCTAGAATGATCGAAGTACATAATGCGCACCTAAAAAATTAATAAGCACCAAACCCACGATTGATGAGTAGCAACAGTTGAAGCGTATTCAGGAAATAAAGTACAATCAATGATTTAAGTTTTCGGAACATATAAATCAACGCAATGGGGGCACAAATTGTTACATTAGTTACTTAGAGTTGTAGAACGTCACCTGAGTAGAAGGTCAATGGGCATTGGCCATTCGCCGCCATTTTCTTTCATTAACAACTGCAATCCTATTATACCTTGATTTCAACATCGTCAAGAATGATACAATTGATTAGCCTTACACCAGCTCCTACACGTGCATTGGTAAATATGGAAACATTTGTACCAATATGTGAAAATTAAAGGAGCAATATATCGATTTAATCAATTGGAGATTAATTTTATTTAATGAAATGAGTTTCTTATGCAGCGCTTTTTGTTGTGCATTAAGTAATGTCTTTTATTAGTTGTCCCATTATACTCATGTTACTTATTTTATACAGCTGAATTGTTTTCCATCTACGTCACTTTTAGACATTTTTATATAAAACTTAATATCATATATAATCTAAATCTTGTATACGAATTGAATGTTTTTTTTTATATAAAAATCATCCTTTTTAAGAGGCTGTCATATACACTTTTATCACGATCGAAAGTTGGAGACTGTAAACTATGTTATCGATTTATAGAAACCTATACTTAAACAAATTAATCACTACGTTTGTACCTTGTTGCTGACTGTAGGGCTTCAAAGCTGGATTGTTGTCTTAGGTTAGCTGCAACGCAATCAGAAAGTAGGTTTCAGGGTGTATAATATCGAAGCAATATTGATTTCACAGATAAAATTAACAATCAAAATCTATAAATTTATACAAAACTAATCTCAATTGATCATACACAAAAACTAATCCGCTAACCTAATCTGATATAATCAGACAAAAAGATAAAAATAAGAATTACCTTAACATAGGTTGATCAAAAAGATGCCTTCGATCAGTGGATGATAGTACCAGATTTTTGTGCGTGTTTTTTTGAATCCCACTAATTAGGGTTAAATTTAGGGTTTTGGTTTTAGTTATGATCGTGGGTTTAATTTGATGATCGTGATTTGTTTGTGAAATTGAAATACTCCATGATTTTGAAAATCATATAATCAAAACCCCGGATTATCCTCAGTTAAATTGATTTGATGATTCTTCTGTTTTGAAATTTTTTTGGAATGTGCGAATGAAATGGGGAGGTTATGAAGAAGTGTTGACTGGCATTGAATTTTTAAAGAAAAAGCTGCATATAGGAGTAGAAGGTGAAGTATATTACTTTGGAAGTAGAAGATGATAAACAAATATGTGTATTGCCTCAGTGGTTGAGGCGTGAGTTGTGAAAGTTGAGACCCATGTTCGAATCTTGGCTGTGGCAATTTTTTTTATAATGTATACGGGACAAGTGCCATGGTGGCATTTCCACCTCATCATAGAGGCGCCATGTGATCATTAAAATGCCTAGTAAGCATTATACATGTGTCATGTTTAGTCCCATATATATGTATAGATTGTAACTTGTGTTGATTTTTTATATCGATCGGCCCATAAATTGTTTGTGAACATGTATGGTTGGTTTTGTTGTTGTTGAAGTCTTGTGTGGCGACTAATGAATTATAAACAAATTGAACAAAAGAAAACTAAATGTTAAAGTGTGGCTTGAATATGAGAAATATGCTTAATTTGGTTTTAGTTTAATAGTTATCTTATTGGATTTGAGTTGAGTTTGCGGCATGATCTTAGTACGAGATTCAGTTTTGATGCTATCAAATCATGATGAGTCGAGACCCATTTTTCCGGGTCATTTCTTTTGTGAGTCGACCCACTGTTCCAACAGTGGGTAACGTTGGTTTTGTTTTTTTTTTGTTGCAAATCATCAATAAGATGGTTTATTTGGATTCTGGATTCTGGATTTTGGTGGTGTCAAATTGTCAATATTCCTTGGATGAAAATGAGTTGTTTAACATAACAAAAAAAATGGTGTTTTGTTTTGTCAAAAAAAGAACTGTAGGTTGACCCCAACAGTAAGGACTGCTAAATAATTATTTTTTTAAAACTCATGAACTCAGCTTGTTAACCTTGTGGCCAGATAGTTAATAAATTTAAAAAGTGTTGTGTTAGACTAGTTGGATTGTGTTAGGGCGAAGGGACCTTTAGGCCAAGGGTGGCTGTTGGGTTGAAATACAACCAAGCCCAGCTGAGAAACACTTTTGGTACAACAGGAATGGTGCGACGGATTACTTATGTGTGTAAACAAAACAAATTGTTTAAAATCTTGATTTAAAAGCTTATGGAAACTTGTGGTTTGTTTAAGAGTTAAAATAAAATGGGTTGTAATTGTGAATTGGGTTATTTTATGTTAAGTGTGTCGAAGGGTATATGTGGGCCAAGAATGGGGTTGGGGCGACAGCTCACACGGAGCCCAACTAGTGTCAAAATTATTTATTTGATTCCGGCTTATTTTGATTTATTCAATCTCGACTAAATTTCTCGACATTTTAAAGCTACGTGACACATTTTATAAACAAATTTCTATAATGTAACTTATAATCGAAAACTAATTATTCCTCATCATTTAAAATTTTAATTTTAAAATAAAAGTCAAACTAATAAAATTATACAAGCCGCATTACTTTTGAGCTAATGCATAATATAGTATATTAAGACCTAAAATAACTTTTAAAACTCATTTTAAGAATACTAAGTGTGAAATTGTACCAATTGATTATTTTTTTTGAAACAACTATATATGAATGGGTCATGCCCGGTTTTCTAAAAACCCGACAATAATAAGTGTATTTTTAGTATAAACTCTTTTAATACAATCACTACTTAAAAGGCAATTCTTAAATATTTCTATCATCAACAAATATTTGATTATATATACTTATAAATGACATCCTTAAATCCCAAAGTCTACTATTTATATGAGATTACTTTTCGTACATCGTCTTTTGGTTACTAACGAACCAAAGACTTGTTCGTTTTGATACTTTTTATGATTGGTACCAGTAAACTTAAGCATTTCCAAGAGCCAATACTTATAAACACTTAAAAAACTATTTCAACTTAAATGCTGCCACACAAGCAACAACAACAACACAAACACTTAAAAACTTTTAAAGTTATTTAAACTTCATCGAGTCTTAAACATAAGTCTGTAAACTAAACTTGCCATACTAATCTAGGTCGCGTGTCGGTGTCATCCACTAGTCCTACTTGACTACTGCTTTAGACTGCTGATTTACTGAGGTGAGTTCTCGTAGCCCCTTTTCATAATGTTTTCATTGGGGGAAAATGGCACTCAAATGATGTTTTAACTGTTTTTATGTTGTGCTAAACTGTTTACATGTTTTTGGACAATATGTGCGTTTGATTGTAATTTGTGACTTACTTGTGATGATAAATTGTGTTTCATGTATGCGCAAAAGTTTAACTCCGTTGGGAGCCGAAACAAGTTGATAGTACTATCTGGGGTAGCTCCCCACTATTGGTAACATGTGTGTAACATTATTGGTAGGTTCAGTTGTCGCTAGTACTGTGTTTCATATTCGTATATCTTGCTCACTATTGTCCTACACTACTATGCACAGCTTTGTGGTTTAACTCTTAAACCTACGAGCTCACCAACTTTATGTTGACGTTTTCGAGTATCCATTTTCAGGTGTTAAGAATGAAGTTGCATAGAAGGTTGAGTATTGGCCTGGCCTAGCAGACATAAGACAAGACTCTACCGGGCTGTGTTCCCGAGGAGTTGTGCATTTGGAAATGCCCCTTTAAGACTTAATTATTGTGAACCTATGTAGTAAGACTTGTATCCACCGTATTATGGATCATTGTAACTTTGACTTGTGTTGTGATGAATGCATTTAGTATTTCTCTATTTTGACACCTTGTGTTCTTGGTTATGAAGTCATACCCTGTAAATGTCATTCCGCTGCGCCATTTTTGGGGTGTGACAGATTGGTATCAGAGCCAGGTTATAGAGAATTAGGTGGGTTAACCTAGACTATAACCTAGGAACCTTCATATAGTTTGCATTATAGGACCTGCATGTGCGGTTATGTGTTAGTGCCCAGTATTTGCCTTAGGAACCCCTCTTGAATTGAGTCAATTTATTTTCAGACCCCTTAAGTTTCTTAAACAACTTGCACCTTAATTTCAAGACTGTTCTTGTTTGATTGGGTTGCGAAATTTATATGGGTGCAAGTTGTTATATAACTTAATGGATTTGAGGAATTGACTCAAGGATGGAATATAGGCTAGATGGCTTGAAGTGATGATGATAAGAAAATGTGACATGATGCTATTCTAAAAACGCCTAGCCAACGTTTTTACAATAACATGATGCGACATAGACTTATCAAATTCATGGATCGTCAGCTTAGGACTGCGACATAGAAATAGGACGCGACTACGACGTAGAATTAGGACACCACTACCGATCGTCTCTACATAAACCCTTCCTACCTAACGTTCACCAAACATCCTCCCTTGAGGAAACCATGCCCCCAAGAAGATCTACTGGAGTTAACCGAGGTGGTGCAACCCGTAGAGGTGGAAGGACTGGGAGACATGGGGGAAGAAGTGGTAACCGCGACAATAGGAATGACAATGACAACAACGCAAACCCCGACTTGTCCACGACCATCGCCCAAACAGCTGCAGAACTTGCTTCCTACTATCGACGCTCGGATAGGAGATCGCATCAGCAACCCCGGAAACAACAATAGTGGAAACAACAATGTGGAGAACGACAACACCAACGACAATGGCGGAAATGGAAGTAACAACAACGGTGGGAAAGGGTGTTCGTACAAGGAATTTACTGTGTGCCAACCTAGTGGATTTTGACAAAATGGAGGAGCGTTGGTGTATACTAGGTGGATTGGGAAGATGGAAGCAGTGATTGACATAAGCAAGTGTGCAACTCACCATAGGGTGAGGTGTGTCGCAAGCTCATTGGTAGGATAAGGCCCCGAACTGGTGGAAATAATGCAAACCGTGGTAAAAATAGTAACCCAGCTCGTGGTCGGGCATTTGTGATGAACACTCAAGAAGGACGTCAGGACCCGAACATCGTGACGGGTACGTTCTCCTTAAATGACCACTATGCTACTGTGCTATTTGATTCTGGTGCCGATTATAGTTTTGTCTCCACTAAATTCATGCCTTTATTAAATATGGAACCTGATAGACTAGACTTTAGTTACGAAATTGAAATAGCAAGAGGTCAAAGGGTAGAAAAAAATGAGATTGTTCGCGGGTGCACACTAGAATTAGAAGACCGCACCTTTAGGATCGACTTAATACCATTCGGATATGGAAGCTTTGAAACATATTGGATTTCACAAACACATCATATCATAATCACAAGTAGACGTTTAATATTAGGTTTTAGAGAGAGAAAGAGTTAGAGGTTTGGGAACTTAGTGAGAGAAAATGAAAGTATTATTATGAGCTCCAACTCTCTACCTTAGGAGGTAGAGAGTATTTATAGTCTTACACAAATCACCACCTACGGGCTGTGGATCAGGCATACAGTGGGTAAAGACTCGTCCATCCTCCATGGTGTTACATAACTAAATACTACTTAACTTATAATAACTACGACTACGAGCTTTCTAACGATTACATATACTTGAGGTGACCGACTCTTTAATAACTGGATTTACTAAATCCTAACAATCTCCCCCTAAGGGAGGTCACCTCAAAAATACATAGAATACAAACAGATATTACAATTAGATTGTTCTTGGATTCTTGTTAATGTTCTTTGCTCTGTAGCTCGTAGTCATTGATTCTTCATTATTGCATGTTTAGTTAATCCAAGTGGAGGTCTTTAACTGATCCACGTGATAATGAGTTTTGAGCCAGCTTTGAGATCATCAGCTAACATAAATCTCAGACTTTTCCTTTGTGGTGTTGTTATTATGTGATGTTGTGAAATTTTGGACCGACATGCTCACATTCTGGATCATGATATATTCTCATCAGAGTAGCGGAAGCTTTCGTTGATTCATGATATTGGCAGCAGCGTAGCAGAAGCATGGAGTGAGAATATCAGAGTCGTTGATGCTTTAATCATGATTTCTTTGATTATGGTTCACTCACTCCCAACGTTTGCAGCTAATCTGAACGAAGCGGTCAATCCATAGCCGCATACAACAGTTAGCAATAAAGCGCACGAAGGTGTCTTTTATCACTTTCGTTGAATTGAGGTACACAGCCCACGGTTCCCCGTTGATCAGTACAAGTACTGCCTGTGATCAAGTATAATTCTGAAGAATTTCCTTGACAGGGTTTCGCAGCTGCTCTAGCTGTTCTCAAACCGGAACGTCTCAAAGAAGACAACACGGAGTGAGTGAACCAGCGAATTGAGATTCACTGATTGATGAAAATGATTTGAAAAACAATCGTGTACTGCTCAATATAAATTGTTTTTGCAATACAACGAAGGTTTTAATGAAAATCAATTATCAATCATAAACACCTTTTATTTTGAAATAATAGTACACAGTCGATTTGCTAAAGAAATGAGTTTTTAAGCACAACGACCGGTTTTTCAAAGGTATCCGTCAATCCATAACCTGAACCAGGATTGATTCAAAATATTGAATCGCTCCATTGTTTATGTTCAGTTGTCACATGGTTGATCTATTGGATAGATCTCACATGCCACCCACCAGGAGCTTGTTTGATGTTGGATCCAGAAGGCTTTCCATCTTCATTGTGAATATGTTTGCATATCACTCAGATGTTCTGGCAATACCACAAGGATAATGCGTAGGACTCATAAGATATAATCTCTCTTTCCACATTGTATAAAACAAAGAGTCTTCATTGACAGTGTCCTAATGAGATTTATTTGATGATCTCGTGGCTCTAGACTCAATTGTGCATATTTGGTTCCTATGTCGGAGACTAGGGAGAGGGTCTCCTTCTTCAATATCAACAAACTCTAAGAGAAAGTCGATAGATAATGTCGGTTCCCCGTGAGAATGAAACAAGTCCTTTGAAGGGGAACTTGAGTAGCTTGGGAAGTTGTAGTGCAGTGCGTCACTGGGTCCATGACGTCTTGTCTTCAATACCAGTGTTACCTTAGTAACCACCAGTAGCATATGAATTAAACCCGGTTTCTGCCCTAAGGTTGAATTATTGGAGGGCTATTTCTTTTCACCCTTTTCACATTTAATTCTTTTTCATTCTTTAACCTCTTCAGTGCTTACCAAGATTTCATAACTAGAACCTTGTTGGGTTTATTCCCGTTCTAGCTCTGTCTCAGTCCGCACTCTTCCCATATCTCACTTTACTCCTTTTTTCATCATACCTAAGGACTCTACACTATCTAGTGGATTATCTCTGGGTAGATCCCTCCGGCTCTGGCGGATCATGGGAACAAATACCTAACCTTATCATCCTTATACCACCATATATAAAGTAAATTTGGTCAGTCTATTTGGTATTGTTCATCTGCCATTGGAACCAATTGAAAACCATTTGAAAATCAATCCAGATACTTGTGATAAATTATCAAAGCTGTTAGATATTAGTTTTCACATACACATCAAACCATAACAACAAGGTGGCGTATAAGTGGAATTCTAGAGAGAGAAAGTTAGAGGTTTAGGGAACTTAGTGAGAGAAAGTGAAAGATATTATTATGAGCTCCAACTCTCTACCTTGGAAGGTAGAGAGTATTTATAGTCTTACATAAATCGCCACACATCGGGCTGTGGATCAGGCATACAGTGGGTAAAGACCCGTCCGTCCTCCACGGTGTTACTTAACTAAATACTACTTAACTTAAAAGAACTACGACTACGAGCTTTCTAACGATTACATATACTTGAGGTGACCGACTCTTTAATATATAGAATTTCTAATTCCTAACAATCTCCCCCTAAGGGAGGTCACCTCAATCATGTACCAAAATTACATTGAATACAAATAGATATTACATTAACAATTGATCTTGCATTCTTGATGTAGTCTTTTGCTCCTAAGCTCGTAGTCATTGATTCTTCACATTGCATGTTTGGTTACTTCAAGTGGAGGTCTCTGAGACATCCTTTGTGGAGTTGGTATTATGTGATGTTGTGACTTTAGGACCGACATGCTCACATTCTGGATCATGATATCTTCTCATCAGAGTAGCGGAAGCATTTGTTGAATCATGATATTGGCAGCAGCGTAGCAGAAGCATGGAGTGAAAATATCAGAGTCATTGATGCACTTAATCATGATTTCTTTTGAGATGAAAGTGTTAAGTGAGCATGCGGCTATGGATTGACCGCTTCATTCTGATCAGCTGCAAACGTCGGGTGTACCTGCATACAACAGTTAGCAATAAATCGCACGAAAGTGTCTTTGATCACTTTCGTTGAATTGAGGTACACGGCCCACAGTTCCCCGTTGATCAGTACATGTACTGCCTGTGATCAGGTATAATCTGAAGAATTTCTTTGACAGGGTTTCGCAGCTGCTCTAGCTGTTCTCAAACCGGAACATCTCAAAGAAGACAACACGGAGTGAGTGAACCAGCGAATTTTAAGTTCACTGATTGATGAAAAGAGATTTGAAAAACAATCGTGTATTGCTCAATAGAAATTGTTTTTGCAATACAACGAAGGTTTTATTGAAACTCAATTATCAATCATAAAAACACCTTTTGGTTTGAAAAATGAGTACACGGTCGATGTGCTAAAGAAAAGAGTTTTTAAGCACAAAGACCGGTTTTTCAAAGGTATCCGTCAATCCATAACCTGAACCAGGATTGATTCAAGAAATTGAATCGCCCCATTGTTTCTGTTCAGTTGTCACATGGTTGGTCTATAGAATAGATCTCACATGCCACCTACCAGAAGGCTTTCCATCTTCATAGTGAATATGTATTCACATCACTCAGATGTTCTGGCAATACCACAAGGATAATGCGTAGGACTCAAGATATAATCTCTCTTTCCACATTGTGTGAAACAGAGAGTTTTCATTGAAAGTGTCCTAATGAGATTTATTGATGATCTCGTGGCTCTAGACTCAATTTGTGCATATTTGGATCCTGTGCCGGAGACTAGGGAGAGGGTCTCCTTCTTCAATATCAACAATCTCTAAGAGAAAGTCGATAGATAATGTCGGTTCCCCGTGAGAATGAAACAAGTCCTTTTAAGAGGAACTTGAGTGGTTTGGAAATTTGAAGTGCAGTGCGTCACTGGGTCCATGACGTCTTGTCTTCAATACCGATGTTACCATCAGTAGCATATGAAGTGAACCCGGTTTCTGCCCTAAAGTTGAATAAATGGAGGGCTATTTGTTTTCACCCTTTTCTCATTCAATTCTTTTTAATTCTTCAACCCCTTCAGTGCTTACCGAGACTTCATAGCTAGAATCTTGTTGGGTTTATTCCAGTACTAGCTCAGTCTCAGTCTGCACTCTTCCCATATCTCACTTTTCTCCTTTTATCATCATACCTAAGGACTTCTACACTAACTAGTGAATTGTCCCTGGGTAGATCCCTCCGGTTCTGGCGGATCATGGGAACAAAAACCTAACCTTATCATCCTTATATCACCGTACATAAAGTAAAGTTGGTCAGTCTATTTGGTATTGTTCATCTGCCGTTGGAACCAATTGAAAACCATTTGAAAATCAATTCAGATACTTATGATATATTATCAAAGCATTTTGTACCTGACATTGTTTTTGATATTTTTAGAAAAAGTGTTCCCCCTCAACATGTGCATCAAATGTTTGAAATCGTTTTGCACATGGAGGCAAGAGGAAGAAATTACTTCTTTGATTACCATTTTTCTAAAAGATATCATCATCACTTCCTTGATCAAATCAAGTAGATAAAGCATTTCCGGGAAGGATGAGGTTTCCATAAATTTGCTCCCCCTCAATATGTGCCTCGAGGTTTGAAAAGAGTTTTGCACATACTAGAGGGAACTTGCACATTGAGATAAGTTGATCACATTTCAAATCATAGGTTTAAGATAGAGCTCCCCCTCAACATGTGCATTGAAATTTTGAAATCGTTTGTCACATGTGGGAATGACAGCATGTACATCCTTATAAAACCATTTACCGAATTATCAGTTTAAATTCAATTTAAATCACACATTCTCCCCCGATCACAATTATCAAATCATTTGAGATTTGTGATCTCTTATAGATTTAAATTGATTTTGAAAGCTTTTAAGGAGAATTGTGACTTGATTATGAAAGCGTTTTAACTGATAAGGATCGGATTTTAAGACTTTAAACTCCATTGATAAAACATGCATGAATATCTTTTGAAAACAATTTAATGCCAAATAACTTTTTAATTTAATTGAAATCATTCTCCCCCTCAATCAATGACATAGGTTGTTGATTGAGAGATAGAGATTTTGACAAATAAGTCCTGATGATTATCAAAAATAGAGACCGAGTTATTTTTCAAAGCATTTGGTTTTCAGCAGATAAATGTTTATAGAATCAGAGCATGGAATTTGAAAACATGGTAAAACATGGCTCTGTTCTTTCTTTTAAAACTGGGTTATTGCCTGAAAAATGACAATAAACCATTGTTTCTCTTTCTCCCAAATATATATATATATATATATATATATATATATATATATATATATATATATATATATATATATATATATATATATATATATATATATATATATATTTTATATAAATTCGAACAACATCTAAAGCCCCGTATCATTCTTTGAATGACAACATCAAGACCGTAGATATTATCGAATTGAGAAAAACATGACAAAATGACAATATTTTTTGAAGATTTTTCGAATTTTTCAAATTTTTATGGATTTTGAAAGTTTTATATTTTTCTATTTGATTTTTTGAGGTTTTTATAATTTTGTATTTTGATTTTTCGAATGGATATATACAAGAGATAGATGAAGGAAACCTTTTACTCCTCGTCTTCCTCCTGAAGACGTTTGAGTGTTTCTAGTTGAAGGCTTTTCAAGCCAAGTCGTGGAAGAATAAACTCAAAACGTTCTCTTGGAAGAGCTTTGGTGAAGATGTCTGCTAACTGATATTCAGACCTCACAAAATATAGTTCCACCACACCTTTTTCCACTTGTTCCCTGATGAAATGATGTCGAATGTCGATATTCTTTGCTCTTGAGTGTTGAACATTGTTGCATGAGAGAGCAATAGCACTTTTATTATCACAGTACAGAGGGATTTTGTTGAATTCAAAGCCATAGTCAGATAATTGAGATCTCATCCATAAGATTTGAGCACAACAAGATGACATGGCTATGTATTCAGCCTCTGTAGAGGAAATAGAAGTACTCATTTGCTTCTTTGAAGACCAGCTCACAAGCTTATCACCCAAAAACTGAGCACCTCCAGATGTACTTCGACGTGTATCTTGACAACCTGCATGATCAGCATCTGCATAGGCCGTTAGTGACATACCGGTGTCCTTCGGGTACCATAGTCCCATATTGATGGTTCCTTGGAGATATCGAAAGACCCGTTTAACTGCTTCAAGGTGCTTTTTAGTAGGCTTAGCCTGGTATCTAGCACACATGCAAACAGCGAACAAGATGTCTGGTCTACTAGCTGTGAGGTACATCAGGGATCCAATCATACTACGATATTTCGTTTGGTCAATCATGATCCCTGAGTGGTCCTCATCTAGTTTGGTTCGATCAATCATGGGGGTGTCAAAAGGGTCACTTGAATCAAATCCAAATTTCTTTAAGATCTCAGTTGCATATTTAGATTGATTTATGAAAATGCCTCCGGGACTTTGTGAAATTTGTAATCCCAAGAAAAATGACATTTGTCCCATCATTGACATTTGAAATTTTGAACTCATTTCATTAGAAAAACGATCACATTCCATTGGGTCAGTCGAGGCAAAAATAATATCATCAACATAAATTTGAACATGAGTTAAATGTTTGCCTGACTTCCTGGTGAACAGTGTAGGATCAACTGCTCCTTTGCTGAATCCGGTTGATAGAAGAAACTTTGACAGTGTATCATACCATGCCCTTGGAGCTTGCTTTAAACCGTAAAGAGCCTTCTTCAGACGATAAACGTGAGTAGGATGCTCTTGATTCAAAAATCCTTCAGGTTGGCTGGCGTAGACGACTTCTTTAAGATCTCCGTTCAGAAATGCCGTCTTCACATCCATCTGATAGACTACCATGTTCTTACTAGCAGCATTAGCCAAAAAGATTCTGATTGCCTCGATTCGAGCAACAGGAGCAAAATATTCTTCAAAGTCAATACCCTCCTCTTGACGGTATCCTTTAGCAACTAATCGAGCCTTGTTCTTCAACACATCACCATGCTCATCAAGTTTCACTTTGAAGATCCATTTAAGAGCTATAATCATAGCACAGTCTGGAGCAGGTGCTAACTCCCATACATCAAGACGATCAAACTCATGAATTTCATCTTGCATGGCATTGAACCAACTATCTTCATTCATGGCAGTTTTAACATCTTTTGGTTCGATCTTAGATAGTACGGAGTTGAAGAAGCACCATAAGGCATCGGTTGCGAGTTGTTTCCGGGTTGATACAGGACGAGAGGGATTTCCAATGATGTTGTCTAATGGATGATCGTGAGTCCATTTTCTGAGGTGTTCATGTGGCAGTGGTTGAGGAACTGAGGTAGCTGAGTCGATGTCTCCTGAAGAAGATGGTTCTGATGATGATTCAGGAGTAGCAAATATGTTTTCAAATGGAGCATCTTCAGGAGTAGCAAAGGGATTAACATCATCATTGATGCCAGAAATATTTCCATGATGTACATTTGAAGAATGATGATTTGTTGATGAGACTGAAGGATCAGCAGCAGGTGCTTCTTGACTTAAAGATATTGAGACTGAGGGATTGACTTCATTCACTGGAATATGAGCATCCTCTGTTGTAGGGATCAACACCTCATTAGTAATTGAATCATACAGTTCATCAAACATAGGATCAAACAATTTCTTTACATCATCTTCAGATGGAGGTACATATGGAGTTTCTTGAGAGGAGTTTGGAACAAGGGATGAACCAATGGGACTGTTTTGAAGTGCGGGTCCTGAGCTGGAGTGTCCAGGAGCCATTTGACCGGTCAGCTCATCAAACGTAACGTGAATTGATTCCATGATATTTCGGGTTC
Organism: Chrysanthemum seticuspe; assembly: GCA_019973895.1. Taxonomy (NCBI): domain Eukaryota; kingdom Viridiplantae; phylum Streptophyta; class Magnoliopsida; order Asterales; family Asteraceae; genus Chrysanthemum; species Chrysanthemum seticuspe. The sequence continues at coordinate 229,729,988 of BPTQ01000007.1, read as the reverse complement.
TTTTGTTGTAGATTCGGTATCCCTTTTTGTTTGATGCATATCCTACAAATACTCCAATGTCAGCTTTAGCCCTAAGTTTGCCTAAGTCTTGACCCTCATTAGTTGGATAGCACAATGCACCAAACACACGAAGGAAAGATAGATTAGGTTTTCTGTTGTGGAGAAGTTCATATGGAGTTTTTCCATGAACAGTGTGAATCAGGGAACGATTTTGTGTGTAGCATGCAGTGGCAATTGCTTCAGCCCAGAGAAACATTGGAACCTTTGAGTAGATCAGCATTGTTCTAGCGGCTTCAACCAGAGTACGATTTCGTCTTTCAACTACACCGTTCTGTTGAGGGGTTCGTGGAACACTTCTTTGATGGCTGATTCCAACGCTTTCATAGAATTCACTAAGTTGTTTGTTGACAAACTCAGTTCCATTGTCTGTTCTGATAATTCTGACAGTTTTGTTTAGTCGAACCTGCAGCTGTTTGATGAGTTTGATGATGATATCAGGAGTTTCATCCTTTGTCCTTAAGAACTTGACCCAGGTGAATCTAGAGTAATCATCAACCACAACTAACACATATTTCTTCCCAAAGATAGTCTGCACCCTCATTGGTCCACATAAATCCATATGAATCATATGAAGAACTTCTGTGACAGAGTTAGTAGGTTTGGGTTTATGGGCATACTTCTTGCTTTTTCCCAATTGACATGCTAAACAAAGATGATCCTTTTCATACTTTAGTCTAGGTAAACCTACAACTAAGTCCTTTCTGGAAAGATCGTTGATGGTGCCGAAGTTCAAGTGATTGAGACGACGATGCCATAACCATGACTTTGTTTTTGAAGCCTTTGATAACAAGCAGATTGGAGAAGCCCTCATCATGTCATCGATAGAGATGGTGTAAAGATTTGAGCCACGAGTTCCTTTTAACAGTTCCTTACCATTAAGATATCTAACAAAGCAGGTATGTTTTCTGAAGGCTACTTCTAGATCAGAATCACAGAATTGACCAACAGAGAACATATTATGACCCAAACCTTCCACATAGTAAACTCTAGAGATGACACTATTACCAACAACGTAATCTCCATAACCCATAATAGCACCGAAATGATCATTACCGAATCTAACAGTCCCGATGAATTTGCTCACGAAGTTTATGAGCCGAGACCGGTCTCCAGTCATATGCTTGGAACAGCCTGAGTCCAGGTACTACAGAACGATTTGAACGATCTGCAGTTGAACACAGACAAGAATGGATAACTGGATAATTGGGATCCCCATGCAAGAATGGGTTTCATTTGGTTAGTAGCAACAGTTGGAACACCCACTTTAGAAATAGAAGCATTCATATCAGAAAGTAAGGCAATAGAATCATTGTGAATAGATGCAATACTAGTGTCTGTATTAGCCCTGTTCACAGTGTGATCACTTCTTAAGGGAATAGTTCTACCAGTAGGCATCCATTTACTAGTGGGCATTATCTGATTAGTCTTATGACCAACAGGTATCCAATAAAAGCCTATTTTACTGAATGTTCTTCCTGTGGGTTTCCACTGTTTTCTAACTTTCTTTCGTTTTTGCCTTTTAGCCTTTTTAGCATGAATTTTAGCATTAACAATATTAACTGAGCAATTAACATCAGTAGGCAGAGCATTAACACCACATTCATGATTAGAAACAGAATTCAAGCAGACATCAGTGCAAGGTTTGCAAATAGTATCAGAATTCGAATTAATTACAGTACACCTATGGCTAATACTAGAATCAACACGATTCGTTTTATTCAATTCAAGCTTAAAGTTCCTAGATTGTTCTTCTACTCTGTCACAATTCTCATTTTCCGGTCATTTCTCATATTTCACATTCAGCATTTCATAACGATTCGTACATGGTTTTGCATTTTTCATTAAACGTTATTTTCTTATTAAATAAACGTTATCGCGTAAACATTATTTTTTGAACATTTGACCCGATACTTCCAAAAATTATTCCAATATATTTTAATACTCATATTAAGATTTTAAAAATGTTATTATTAGTTTACCCAGTGTTTTAAATCTATTTCGTATATAAATTGTTATATTTATATAAATTACGACGTTTTCTTAAATTCGACCCAATAAATATTTATTCACTCTACTCTTTCAAGAAATGTATTTTTATAACTTTTATGACTACAATATATTTTATCTTGACACGTGAAAATTATTTTTATCTAACGCTACCTTAAATATTCAAATGTGTATACAACTTACTAATCTTATTTAACAATACTACAAGCTACTACTTATCCTCAAATAACTATACATTACTAAACTACTTATACATTATATTATATTTAGCAAATGCTACATTTTCTTTTCTTTCTTTTATACATGTCTACCCACATGGGTTAGTTACCCAAAACTTTGTACATAATATCTACACATTATCTCAAGTCAATTATATATCAAGACTTTTGCACCTCATTCTTTCAATAATGCAAAAACTAGATCAAAAAGTTCTTCTTCTTCCTCTCTCAAATTTCGGCAGCCATAGGACAAGGAAGAAAAACCTTCAAGTTTCCAAGTAGTGTCCTAGTTATCGGGTGTGTTTTGATTAGTAGATTGTGGGTTTAATTCGGGTTCGGTGCTCATCTTGCTCTTATCACATCCAAACATCACCATCTTTATCATACACTCTTGTAAGCATAAAACTTCATCTCTTACTTTTTCATATATATTTTTCATACATTTCATGAAGTCCATATCATCATATTTGCTCAAGTTGTAGTTTTTATTCATGTTTATCAAATGTTATCACCCATATGTGTCCTATTAATCTTTATAACAAGTATGTACTAGTTAGAAGTTTATAAAAATGTTAAGTTTGAAAAATGGATCATCAAAGTCTAGTTGTGATTTTTGGAGGAAATGATTACATAAATTTTATACATGTTTATTTAAGTTTGTATATATATTTTTAGCCTCATAATGAATATTTATTTTGGTTATGATCAAAGGAAGTTGTTTTACTAGTAGGATTGGTGATGAGTAGATTAAGGGATTTTGTGGTGAAGTTGTGGTTAAGCAAGTAGAAAAATGGTAATTTTAAAATAGGCGCGGAAGCGCTGTCGAAATTTATAATTTTTCCGAAAAGTTAGTCATTTCTATAAGTTTTATTAAAGTTTTAGAAAATAGATTTTTAGTTATGAACGTGGCCTTTTGAACGGACTAAAACGGAGTTATAACGAAAAATATACGTGGTTTCCAAGTTACGATTTAAAAACTATAATTTTCCGGAAAATATTCATGCAGTCCGAATTTTAACTGACCCAAACAGTGGCCTTAAAATTTCTGTGAAGTCTCCGAAGTTTAAAAATATATTAGTACTCTTCATTACCTTCACGTGGATATAAAGAACTTGAAAAACGGACTTAAAACGAGTGATTTATGGTTAACCGAACTTTGAGTAAAAAACGTGCTGAAAACACTATTCACAGCTTTAGTAAGCTGTCAGGATTTTAATCAAGGTTTTTGAGGGCCTAAACGGACGTTTCGGGGGAAATGGACGTTAAAAACGAGTTAGTTTTCCTATGTATACATTACGTTAAGTCCGATGTAAACCGATTTTTCAATTACAAAAACCGTTACGTAGTTTTAACTACATTTTCACCATTAACTCAAAAGTATTTATTTTCGACATGAAACCGTCACACATTCAAGTAACAATATTTTTATATAACTAGTTTTCAAGTAGCATATTGGGTGATACGTTTTCAAATCATGCATTCACGACAACATATCATAACTCAAGTCATGACATTCATTAGGTCGCGGAGAGTCTCCGAGCCTCATTTTAGTGCACTTCATTTTGTTAGCATATCAATCACACCAGGTGAGTTCATAGCCCCACTTTCTATTACTTATTTGTTTTATAAACTTTTGGGGGAGATACATGCTCAACTACTTGCTTTTACTATCACAAATATTCTAAACTTTGACATATTACTGTGAGTTTCATAGCCCCTACTTTTATACATTTTCAATTACTTTTGGGGGAGATACATGCTCAAACTATTTTCATTTACTTTCACAAATATTCTAAACTTTGACATACTACTGTGAGATCATACCCCGCTGTTACTCGTTTAAATTCTACAAACTATTTGGGGGAGATACATGCTTAAATACTTGTTTCACTATTGCGAATACTCAAACCATTTATACAATTGTGTTACAATATACTTCTTATACACTTTGGACATTATGTGTGGTTTATTGCGATATGTGCCTTAATGTGCTAAACTAGTTTTCAATTATGCATCAACATACAAACTTTAGCAACTGGTTAACTCCTGCGGGAGCCGGCAGAGAGGTATTGATAGTACTATCGGGCTGACGCCCCCACCCTTGTGTCCTTGATTGACGAGACCTTGGGTGAATATAATCTGTTATTCAAGTTATTCAATGCAACACAACAAACAAGAAACAAGATAGACTTCGTCGTGAGGTTCAGTTGGCTGTGATTCTTTGCATTAAGTTCATGTACATATCGTATGCACCTATGTCCTACTTACAAACAAGATTGACATACTACATTTTAGCAGTGGGTTGTAAACACACAGGTTGCAAGTTTTGTATGGGCGGGACTTGGAACTGAGTGGATTTACGATGCCTTTGCTTTGCAAACTATTCTATATAACCAAAAACTTTGCCTTTGTTGCATTAACACTCTTTAAAAGCTTTACTTGTTAACCAAACTCTATGAACTCACCAACCTTTGTGTTGACACTTTTTAGCATGTTTTATCTCAGGTATTTAAGGCATTCACTTCATGGCATGCATTTGGACATTTCATAGAGTCGTGGTGACGACGCGTCTCACATGGGATTTATACACTTTAAAAACATCGTTTGGCTTGTATCAAACTTATTTCCGCACAAGTTGATTTTCATTTGGGACTTACCCTTTGTAAACTCTTATTGTTTTAATAAATCAAACGATGTGATTTTCAAACGACACTTTAGGTCGTTCAATATAACTGTAACTTTGATGCTATGACAGTCATCCCCCAAGGTATTCCATTCCGCTGCAAAACAGGTAATTTGGGGGTGTGACATACTCTCTTCCAGTGCACATTCTTAGCTTGAGAGGTCCTATCATTCCTTGTATTGTCTTGAGACTTTGACCTTCTCCTTTTAATGTCACTGATTACTCCTGTAGAGGGAATGGGAACATTAGTTGGTTTAACTACTCTTTGCATCACCTGTTTAGATGTGCTGGGATCTGAACTACATGCAGGTGCACTACGGTTCACATTCTTAAAACTAGCGGTACTGAGATTTGTACTCCTAGAAGGCACACTTGAGTTCTCTTTCATAGCATTGACAGATCTAGAATCTGAACTACTTAAAGGCACACTATGGTTCACATTCAAAACATTGGGAATCGAGTGCATATCATACTTGGCATTAGGCATCGAGCATGGAATCAAAGGATTAACTCTCTCACCTAATGACTTTGGGCATATTGTGATCAAGCATTCTAAGATTTCTTGAGATCGTTTGGCATATAAGCATGCATGTCCAATTGCATTATCATGAGGTTTCTCTAACTTATCCTCTTCAACAATCTCACGCAGACATTCTAGGCAATCCTTAAGGGATGAGAAGTATGTTTGAATAGCAAGTTTGTTGTTCCTTAGATGAGGAGGGACATAAGTCACAGACAAAGCATATTTATTACAAGAGTGAACCTTTGATACAACATTCTCCCCATTGGTCATTGGCATTTTCCCTTTTACCTGACTCTTCAGATTCTCAATTTCCTTTTGCAATGAAGCTATTTGTTCGTTATTTTTGTTACGAGTGACTTTAATTGATTCAAATAACTCATTGAAATGACGTTTAACCTTTTCATTTTCTTCAAAAAAACTTTCGTTTTCCTTTTGTAAAGCATTTACTAGGTTTTGAAGATGAAACGTTTGAGAATTCTGAGAATCTAAAGGAGGAGGCATTTGGGAGCCTGTCATATTGTTCGTTTGACCCTTTAGTTGAGATATTTGGGCTTTCAACTTTCTGATTGTGTTGCACTGAGCTTGAATCTGTTCATCACGTTTGTTAATTTGAAAAACTGCATCAAACTCTGGAGCATCTGATGATGTCTTGATATTTGAAGTTTTGACATTTTCTTAAAGATGTTGATATTTTAGTTGTAAATTAAAATACTCAACTTCTAGTTTAGAAAAATGTTTAACCAAATTGTCGTGATCATCCAGTTCAATTTTCTCGTTTAGTTTAGAATTAGATTTTTCAAGCTCAATGACACGATCATGGGAGACTTTCAGGGCAACAGATAGTTCATGAAATTTGGAAGCATTAATAGAGCATTTTGAAGCAGTGAAAAAAATATCTTGAGCAACACATTCAGTGATAAGAGTCTCATTTAAGGTATGCAAGTTCTTCCTCTCAATCTCATTATATTTTAGTGCACGCTCATAATCACTAACTTCAACTACCATTGCATCAAATTCCTTTTCCATTCCCTTGATATCAGTTTCTATCCCCTTTTTAAGACTCTCAAAGTGATCTTTCAGAAGTTTAAAGAAAGGCATGACCTCAGTTAAATAACATTCTTTCATTTGCTCAAAACCCCTTTCTCCTTCCGTTATACCAGTGGGTGTGATCCTTTTCTTGCAAGTTTTCTCAAAATCAACAAATAGTTGAAATATAACATATTGGCTAATTAAGGTCTTGCTTTTAGTGGCAATTTTTCTAGGAACAAGATGCATTGGTGTATTAGGAGGATACACAGTCGCTCTAGGCATTTTCCAAAAGGGGGGGGGGTTTGTTTCAACAATATTTTCAGCTTTCTGCTTATCTAAATCCTTTTTCCAGAAAACTTGTTTGGGAGTCAACAATGTTTGAGGCTTAAACATGTTCAAGGAAATCCAGTTTTCCTTCTTGTAGTCATGGGGAGTGATAATTATTTTTTTCTCTTTGCATTTAGGGTTATCTAATTTTTTGTTCATCCTTTCCCTAGTGACTTCATCTGATTTCTTATCTTCCTCAGTGCACTCAACGCAACTAGGTTTCTGTCTAGGTTTAAGAATCTCAGTTCCATCATAGATCACACTTTGAGCTGCTTTTGCTATCTTTCCGTACTCAGGGTTGGGTTTATCTATAATGGGAACACTATGCTTATCGCTTAGAACTCTATGTTTAGTGACCATGTGAGCAGTCTGAATGGTGTTTCCTTGTATGTACAACTTGTTTTCAAGCTTGTTTTTCAAAGTTTTCAGATTAGAAAAGTCTCTCAAGAGTTTTGATTCCTTTGCATTAAATTCTTGCTTAAGCATTTTCACATTTTCTTGAAGTTCTTGTTTTTGCTTAGCTGTTTTAGAAAGTTTTTCTTGCAAGGAATTTAATTCTTGTTTCAATACTTCTTCTCTAAAGTTACTTTTTCTAATGACTGTACGTACTTGGTCATCCATTTCCTGCTCACGAGTGGTCAACTCAAATTTTGCACGTTGTTCATAAATAGCAACACGTTCTTTATAGGCATTTAGTTCAGAAATTACAGAATCATCAGGGGCACATGCAGTGTATTCATCAAAAACATAGTCATTGTTGACTGCAGAAGATGCATCACTTGGTACACCTTCACTTTCACTTTGTTTCACGTATTGATCATATGGGATAATATCGATATTACCCATATTTTCAACATTTGATTCAATAGTTTCAGTTGATTGTACTTTGTCATGCATCTGTTGCACATCAGCATTATCGTATAGTTTTAATACCTCTGAGATAAGTTTGTCTTGGGATGGACCAGCTAGTGGTGAAGAAGAGACCTTGGGAGAAACCATTGGAGAAATGCTAGCCATAAAAATTGTGTGTGCCGTAGGTCCATCATCCACATCAGAGTCGTATGCATCACAATCAGCGACTTGAAAGGCATTTTGATGATTGTGACCTATCTCCTGAATAGGCTGCTCATCCACATCTGCATCATAGGTCTTGGCATTGCCCTCAGCAAGAAACAGCAATTCCTCTTCATCCAAAGCAGCACCATTGTCCTGAGCTTGTGCCAACAGCATCTTATCTCTGAAGTAATCAGCATTCTGTGGACGCTTTGGAGATGTGCAGTTCCTTGCAATGTGTCCCTCACCACCACAGTTATAACATTTGATTGGCTTAGCTTGACCTTGGTTACCATTCCTTCCTCGATTCTGGTTGCCAACATAACCTCTCCCAGCTCCACCTCTTCCCTGATCATACTGTCTTTCCTGAACTGGTTGCACCACGATCCTTCCATCTTTAACGGTGGCTTGATTGTGTGGGTTAGATGCTGTTCTGAGGTTGTTGTTGGTTTGTGGGAGAGAATTCATGTTTTAACTAATCAGAAGAGCTAGTTGATTAATGAAGTTACCCACGTGTGCATCAGCATCATCTTGTTTGAACATAGGATCAGGAATGAGTTTGTGATTACCATTACCCAAGGGTATGACTTGTGATGCTTTGGTTGTGATTCCGATGTTTGAGTAGAAGGCAGTTGAGTCATTAGACGAGCTTGTCTCTCCCTGGTTGGTTTTGAACTGATTGAGAATCAATTTTTCAAACATAGCATGTCTCTCATTCTGAAGGAGGAAGGCATAGAGTTGCTCATAGCTAGTTTGTATTCTTCAATCCTTTAGTGAGCTTCACAGCGGTGACAAACTTGTGCCATTCGGGATTCATGTTGTTCACAAATTTTGAGTTCAGCTGAATGTTAGGCATAGTCATTCTGATGTTCCTCATGTCATTCACTAACTTATGAAATCTCACATAGTACTCATAGACATTCTCATCTGGTTTCATCTTGAAGTGTTCAAATTCGTCATAGAGTTGGGATTCTCTGTCTTCCATAGTTAATTCTGAACCTGAGAGAAGCATCTTAACATTATCCCAAACTGCCTTTGCATCAGTGTTATGATTGATCAGCTTGTAGATGTCTTTAGGAAGACCTTGAAGAACAATGTTTGAAGCCCTGATATCTGCATCGAATCTCTTTTTATCCTTATCATCAAGCTCATCATACATTTTAGGTCTGTCCATTCCGTAAACAGGAGTACCATCTTCATTAGTATCAAGTATGTCTCTTGTCGTCTCAACTCGATATGGTCCTTCATCAATGGATTTGAGAATGTTGACACCATTTTCCTTTCCAAGGCAGTACAATCTGATTCGTTGAGCCCAAGAATCGTAGTCAGTTCTGTCAAGCATGGGTGGACGAGTATCTGACCCAGCTGCTTGAACATCCTCTGCAACAGTGGAGATGATAGTAGGAACGTTGGTAGACATGTTAACAGATAATACGGGATTTTATAACTCTATGATTAAACCGAGAAATAGATTCTTTCACGGGATTTTACTAAATCAAGAGAAAACCGTAAACAATCACCCAAGTCTCTAGAAGATAATGCACCAAGTCGCTAACACTTAATTCGCTACACCACTAAGTCGCTACAGTCCCAAGTCGCTAGACAAATGCAAGTCGCTAAGTAGTAACTCGCTAAGCCTCAAGTCGCTAGCAAAATTTTGGCAGCAATTCGCTACTCAAGTCGCTAAAGATACAAGTCGCTAAAGAGCAACTCGCTACGGACCAAGTCGCTACCACCAAGTCGCTACCCGTAGTGGAGAGTCCACTACTTGTACTGTAACTCGCTATATCTAAGTCGCTAGGTCTAAAACTGTAACTCGCTACAAATTTGTAAAGCAAGTCGCTACGAAGAAAGTAATCCGTGAGTTAAGTCGCTAGCAAGAAAAAACCACATAAACATCACTTTTCAATCCAAAAACAACCCAACCAAGATGATTTAAGCTTACCAAATGAAAACCTACACACTTGTGATGATTCTAAACATAAAAGTACTAACAAAATCCAAACTTTAACACGAGAAATCAACCAAATGATGCAAAAACCACTAAACTTTTTCAAACTCAAAAACCACCTAAAAACCACTAGAAATCCAAAGATGTGCAAGATATGATCTAACCATGGCTCTTGATACCAATTGTTAGATATTAGTTTTCACATACACATCAAACCATAACAACAAGGTGGCGTATAAGTGGAATTCTAGAGAGAGAAAGTTAGAGGTTTAGGGAACTTAGTGAGAGAAAGTGAAAGATATTATTATGAGCTCCAACTCTCTACCTTGGAAGGTAGAGAGTATTTATAGTCTTACATAAATCGCCACACATCGGGCTGTGGATCAGGCATACAGTGGGTAAAGACCCGTCCGTCCTCCACGGTGTTACTTAACTAAATACTACTTAACTTAAAAGAACTACGACTACGAGCTTTCTAACAATTACATATACTTGAGGTGACCGACTCTTTAATATATAGAATTTCTAATTCCTAACAAAAGCATTTTGTACCTGAATTGTTTTTGATATTTTTAGAAAAAGAGCTCCCCCTCAACATGTGCATCAAGAATTTGAAATCGTTTTGGCACACTGAGGCAAGAGGAAGAATTAACTTCTTTGATTACCATTTTCTAAAAGATATCAACATCACTTCCCTGATCAAATCAAGTAGATAAAGCATATTGGGGAAGGATGAGGTTTTCATAAGTTTGCTCCCCCTCAATATGTGCCTCGAGGTTTGAAAGAGTTTTGCACATATTAGAAGGAATATGCACTTAGATACAAATCAATCACGTTTCAATTCTTTGTGGTTTGAAATAGATGCTCCCCTTCAACATGTGCATGGAAAATTTGAAATTGTTTGACACATCTGGGGAGGAAAGCTTGCTAAACACTTATGAAACCATTTATCGAATTATTAGTTTAAATCCAATTTAAATCACAAATTCTCCCCCGATCACAATTTTCAAATCATTTGTGATTTGTGATCTCTGTAGATTTAAATTGATTTTGAAAGCTTTTGAGGAGAATTGTGACTTGGTTATGAAAACATTTTAACTGATAAGGATCGGAATTTGAGACTTTACACTCCATTGATTAAACATGCATGATTATCTTTTGAAAACAATTGTATGACAAATAACCTTTTGATTTAATTGAAATCATTCTCCCTCTCAATCAATGACATAAGTTGTTGATTGAGAGATAGAGATTTTGACAAATGTTAAGTCAAGATGATTTTCAAAAATTGAGTCCGAGGTATTTTTCAAAGCAATTAGTTTTCATTAGATAGCAAATATTTGTTTATAGAATCAGAGCATGAGATTTGAAAAACAAGATAAAGCATGACTCTATTCTTTCTTTAAAAAACGGGTTATAGACTGAAATGACTATAAACCTTGTTTCACTTTCTCCCATTTTAAAAAAAAAAAAAAAAAAACATTCGAATAACATCTAAAGACCCGTGTCATTCTTTGAATGACAACACAAAATCCGTAGATGATATCAAACAAGGAAAAAAGAAGAAAACATGACAAACTAACAATATTTTTGGGATTTTTCAAAATTTTCTAATTTTTATGGTTTTTTGAAAGTTTTATATTTTTCTATTTGCTTTTTGTAGATTTTGAAATTTTGTATTTTGTTTTTCGAATAAATATTTACAAGAGATGGATGAAGAAAGTCCTTTTACTCCTCTTCTTCCTCTTGAAGACGTTTGAGTGTTTCCGGTTGAAGACTCTTTAGACCAAGTCGTGGGAGGATAAACTCGGAACGTTCTCTAGGAAGAGCTTTGGTGAAGATGTCTGCTAACTGGTATTAAGTCCTCACAAAATAGAGTTCCACCACACCGTTTTCAACTTGCTCCCGGATGAAATGATGTCGAATGTCGATGTGCTTTGCTCAACGTTGTTGCATGAGAGAGCAATGGCACTTTTATTATCACAGTACAGAGGGATTTTGTTGAATTCAAAGCCATAGTCAGATAATTGGGATCTCATCCATAGGATTTGAGCACAACAAGATGACATGTTAATGTATTCAGCCTCTTTAGAGGAAATAGAAGTAAACATTTGTTTCTTTGAAGACCAGCTCACAAGCTTATCACCCAAAAACTGAGCACCTCCAGACGTACTTCGTCGTGTATCTTGACATCCTACATGATCAGCATCTGCATAGGCTTTAGTGACATACCGGTGTCCTTCGGGTACAAAAGTCCCATATTGATGGTTCCTTGGAGATACCGAAAGACCCGTTTAACCGCTTCAAGGTGCTTTTTGGTAGGCTTAGCCTGATATCTAGCACACATGCAAATAGCGAACAGAATGTCTGGTCTACTGGCTGTGAGGTACATCAGGGATCCAATCATACAATGATATTTCGTTTGGTCTACCATGATCCTTGAGTGGTCCTCATCCAGTTTAGTACGCTCTATCATGGGAGTGTCAACAGGGTCACAAGAATCAAATCCAAATTTCTTTAAAATCTCATTTGCATATTTAGATTGATTTATAAAAATGCCTCCGGGACTTTGTGAAATTTGTAATACCAAGAAAAATGACATTTGTCCCATCATAGACATTTGAAATTTGGAACCCATTTCATTTGAAAAACGGTCACATTCATTGGGGGTCAGTTGAGGCAAAAATAATATCATCAACATATATTTGAACGTGAATTAAATGTTTGCCTGACTTTCTGGTGAACAATATCGGATCAACTGCTCCTTTGCTAAATCCAGTAGATAGAAGAAACTTTGATAGCGTATCATACCATGCCCTTGGAGTTTGCTTCAAACCGTAAAGAGCCTTCTTCAAAGGATAGACGTGAGTAGGATGCTCTGGATTCACAAAGCCTTCAGGTTGGCAGACGTATACGACTTCTTTAAGATCTCCGTTATGAAAAGCCGTCTTTACATCCATCTAATAGACTACCATGTTCTTACTTGCAACATTAGCCAAGAAGATTCTGATTGCCTTGATACGAGCAACTGGAGCAAATGATTCTTCAAAGTCAATACCCTCCTCTTGACGGTATCCTTTTGCAACCAATCGAGCATTGTTCTTTAAAACATCACCATGCTCATCAAGTTTTACTTTGAAGATCCACTTTAGAGCAATGATCATTGCACAATCTGGAGCAGGTACTAATTCCCATACATCTAGTCGATCAAACTCATGAATTTCTTCTTGCATGGCATTGAACCAGCTGTCTTCATTCATGGCAGTTTTCACGTCTTTTGGTTCGATCTTAGAGAGTACGGAGTTGAAGAAGCACCATAAAGCATCGGTTGCAAGTTGTTTCTGTGTGGATACAGGACGAGAAAGGTTTCCAATGATGTTGTCCAATGGATGATCATGTGTCCATTTTCTAAGGTGTTCATGTGGTTGTTGTTGAGGAACTGAAGTAGCAGAATCGATATCTCCTGATGAAGATGGTTCTGATGATGATTCAGGAGCAAATATGTTTTCAAAGGGGGCATATTCAGGAGTAGCAAAGGGATTATCTCCATCATTGGTGCCAGAAACAATTCCATGATGTACACTTGACGATTGATGATTTGTTGATGAGACAGAGTGATCAGCAGCACCCGCTTCTTGACTTAATGACATTGAAACTGAAGGGTTAACTTCATTGACAGGAATAGAAGCAGCCTCTGATGATGGAATTGACATATCATTAGCACTTGGCTCATAGTGTTCATCAAACATTGGATCAAATAATTTCTTCAAATCATCTTCTGAAGGAGGTACATAAGGAGTTGCTGGTGAGGGATTTGAAACAAGGTTATAACTGATAGGACTACATGATGAAGGTTGAAGTGCGGGTCCAGAACTGGATTGTCCTGGAGCCATTTGACCGGTCAGCTCATCGAACGTAACGTGAATTGTTTCCATAATATTTCGGGTTCTCTTGTTGTAGATTCGGTACCCTTTTCTGTTTGGTGCATATCCTACAAATACTCCAATGTCAGCTTTAGCTTTTAGTTTACCCAAATCTTGACCGTCATTAGTTGGGTAACACAAAGCACCAAACACACGAAGGTAGGATAGATCAGGTTTTTGTTTATGGACAAGTTCATATGGGGTTTTTCCATGAGAGGTGTGAATAAGAGAACGATTTTGGGTGTAGCAAGCAGTGGCAATGGCTTCAGCCCATAGAAACATTGGAACCTTTGAATAAATTAGCATTGTTCTTGCGGCTTCCACAAGAGTTCGATTTCGTCTTTCAACTACACCGTTCTGTTGAGGAGTTCGTGGAACACTTCTTTGATGACTGATTCCAACACTTTCATAAAACTGAATTAAGTCTTTGTTAACAAACTGTGTGCCATTGTCTGTTCGAACAATTCTGACTGTATTGTTGAGTCGAACTTGAAGCTGTTTGATTAGTTTGATGATGACATCTGGAGTTTCATCCTTTGTCCTCAAAAACTTTACCCAAGTAAATCGAGAGTAGTCATCAACAACTACTAGAATGCATTTCTTCCCATTTATCGTTTGCACTCTCATTGGTCCGCACAGATCCATATGAAGGGTATGAAGAACTTCCATTACTGAATTTGTGGGTTTTGGTTTGTGGGCATATTTCGTGCTTTTACCCAATTGGCAAGCTGAACAAAGATGATCTTTTTCATATTTTAATCTGGGTAAGCCTCTGACAAGATCCTTTCTGGAAAGGTTATTAATGGTGCCGAAGTTCAAGTGATTGAGACGACGATGCCATAACCATGTCTTTGTTTTAGAAGCCTTTGACAGCAAGCAGATTGGA
>BPTQ01000007.1:229685925-229715228 GCA_019973895.1 Chrysanthemum seticuspe | reverse complement strand
AACGTCCACATGGGCTGAAAATGATAAGGTTCTTAGATATTTATGATGTTTAGATACTATCTTGTGTTCACGGAGTGCGTCTTGGTCCCGGTAATTGATAACGGTAAGTCTTTAAGTCTCGAAACTTAAAACCGGGTATCCAAAAAATATGAAACTTATAAATATGTTAAAACTTATTAATATACTCTATATAAGCATATTAGATGAGTGGTAAGTTCTATCGGGTTGCTTAAACGTTGCTAAAACTGGAAACGCGGGTAAAAAACGCGTATTTCGCGTAAAACGCAGATGTGGAAAATGTAAAATTCCAAAAGTTGTGGAATTGTCGTAAAATGGTATAAATATATATTTCTAATGTTTATAGTGTTTTATGGACATATCGGGTGCCCAAATGACGTTTAAACCCTAAAGTAATTCTCGGACACGGTTTCGTGAAATTTGCGAAAATGACTCGATGAGTGTCAAATTCTTGGGTTATCACTAAAATAGGTTAACTTACGAGAATGTGAAATAAAAATTTCGGAAATGAATAGTAAAAGTAAATAGTAAAATTTTGAAATAACCTCTCAAAATATCAACTCGACTTCGAAAATGATGAATAGTAAAATGATGAATAGTAACCGATGAATAGTAAATTCCCTAGATGAAAAGTAAAATTTTTTAAAGTTTGCAAAATGACCGGAAATTGAGAATTGTGACAATAAAGGTTGATATGTCTTAGTTTATGCTTGGTTTTGTTTTGGTTATCTTGTTTGATCATTTATGGCCTGTCATAAATAATTTAGTGGTTGTTCAAGCGGTTGCTTGAAGTTAATGTAGTATTTTAGCCATATTCCATTGTACTAACTGTTTTTTGGAGTAATGTATTTTACCGGGTGATGGCCCTTTACCCAAAAAAAGTGTATAACATTGGACGAAAACAGATGAAAACGTATAAAAACAGATGAAAACGTATAAAAACGGAGAAAACGTATAAAAACGGATGAAAACGTATATAAGGACGAGAACGTATGAAAACAAACGAATACGTACAAAAACGGACGAAAAAGTACAAAAACAGATGAAAACGTATAAAAACGGACGAAAATGGGTAAAAACGTATAAAAACGGACAAATACATATAAAATGTACGAAAACGGATAAAACGTATAAAACTGACAAAAGCGTATAAAAACGAACGAAAGCGTAGAAAACGTATGAAAACGAATGAAAACGCACAAAATTGGACGAAAACGTACAAAAATGGATAAAAACGTATAAAAACGGACGAAAACATATAAAAATGGACGAAAACGTATAAAAACAAACGAAAGCGTATAAAAATGGACGAAAACGTATAAAACGGACGAAAACATTTAAAAGTGGACGAAAACGTATAAAACTAACGAAAATGTATAAAAACAGATATTGAGAAAGAGATGTTGGATTGTAGGGTTTGTGAAAGAAAAGGTAAGAAGTGAAAGATAATGTCTAAAATTTAGAAAAGGAATGAAGTGAAAAGAAGCACTTATTTATGCAAAAAAACTATGCCCTCTCGCAGACAAAAGAAGTGAAAAGAGGGAAAAAGTGTTTATTGAGAAAAAAAACAAATAACACCAGTTGGTTTTTCATAAGAGATAAGTACAAAAAGAGTACAAAATCTTTTTGAAGGTCCCCAAGATGGTCATTTTTTAAGCCTCTTACCAAAATGGTTCGCAACTACTCGACTTCTCAACTCCACCCAAATGTTAACACGTGTCAATTTTTTTTATATAAAAATATTTACGATTTGACATTTTGTCTTATTATTAGTCATGTAAAAAGTCTATAATACCCTCTATTTAATATCTTCCTTCATCTCCACCAATAACACTTATCTTTTTTCATCATCAAATCTGCACTACCATATATTTTATAAATTTTATTACTTAAAACCATTATACATATATCTATCTAAGAAACCAAACATATGTATCATTATATAAAAAAAAGAATTAAGTCTGCACAATAATAATCAATGATATCGTATTTTTTAAACATCACATGACCAAGCTACCTTCCTGATGCAGGTTTTACTGACCAGGTCTTAAATTTATAGTGTCTCGCAATACTTATGGTCTACCCTAGTGCACTAACGGGCAGTGTACCCGGTCGTGTGTAGTGTAGTAAACAGTAAAGCCGAGGTCGTCCCAAGTGCTATGTGTGTTGGATTATTACTAAGTCTAATTGTCACATAAAAATAGTTTCGATAGGGATTTAATTAATTAAACTACTAATGCAGAATGAAGTAAATAAAAGCAGATAAATGGCAAAGAGAAATCAATAGAGAGAAGTGGTGCTAACATAGTTAATCATCCTAGCTAGTTATGTCTACGTCTACTTACTTCCAATTACTTCAGGTGGGGTCAAATTCGAGAGAACATCATTTGGTTAATTCGCCATAACCTATCAGCAAAGATGCCACCACAGGAGAAATCAGGCGCACCGTCATAAGTCCTGTTGTTCCTGGTCCCCTAAGCCAAGTCATTAAGTACCGCTACATGCTAGATTCATAATAGTGAGTGCCCGACAGTTAGGAACTTAGACACTACACCCCCAATTCTTAAGTTCATCCAAACGATAGGTGATCAGTTGGTCAAATCGCACAAGTAGAAAGGGCCGTCAGTTGGTCATATCTTACCCTTCCCGTCTCAGTCCGCTCACCTAGGGTCAGTTGGTCATATCTCCTAGGAAATTGGTCTCTACCGCCATTCAAAACTACCGAACCAAGGGTGGCTACCAAAGAACTATGCATGCATACACTTAGAAATAATTGTACGGAAGTAAAGGTAAACGCAAACAAAACAATTAAGGAATCATAACTAGGCTAGCACCAGAAGGTGCTTAGCCGCTCATATTAATCATGCAAATCAATTCTGTTGAAAACTAGAAGGGGGGCTTGAATAGTTTTATTAATTAAAACTTCCTTTTAAACTATTTAGATCGACTTATGTCAATCTATTTGGTTGTGTGTGTTGGATGTTGATAAACAAGCATATAAAGATATGTAATGAAAAGATAAGAGTAAGAAGCACAAAACCACAACGCGAGTATTTATAGTGGTTCGGCTACAAGGACACCTTCCTTGCCCTACTCCACTCCCCGAGTCACCTACTCGAGAGTTCGTAAACACTACACCAATCTCCTTATGGCGGAGAAGCCTTCACAACGTCGCCTACCCTTTTTCCGGTGCTAGGCTAACCACCGAGTTCTTTCACTCGAAGGTGAACCAAACCTACACAACGTCGCCTACACTTTATAAGGTACTAGGCTAAGTATCTAGTTCTTTCACACCAAGGTGAACTACACCTTCACAACGTCGCCTACCCTTTATTAGGTACTAGGCTAAGCACCTAGTTCCATTGCAATGGAGGAACTACTTCCACACTACACCAACGACTAATCCCAAAGGAGATCTACTCCTTTACAACATCATCAAGGACATCAATATCCTTGGATCTAATGCTAGTCTATCTAGTACATCAAAACACACCATATCGAATGTACATCTAAGGCACCTTTCACTAATGCCTTTGACTAGATCTACAAGACACCTTTCACTAATGTCTTGTGTCTTCACTTCTAAGCACCTTTCACTAATACTTCAAGTCTTGACTTCTAAGCACCTTTCACTAACGCTTCTTGTCTTGACTTCTAAGCACCTACCACAAGTGCTTATGCTATAGACGATAGATACTCTTCACTAATATCTTCGTCTTGACACTTGAGACACCTTTCACTAATGTCTTCAACACTACACTTCTTTGAAGAAAGAAAGGAATCATCAACAAGAGGACTTCAGTAGCATGATGAGGAAGCTTGGCAACTCATGGACTTGAGCTTGCTCGACTTCAACAGTGGTGATCTTGCCTTTAAGAGGAACCTAAAAGATCATACAAAAACAAAACTACAAACATAGATCTCTTGGATCTAAGGTTAGTGAGATTTAACTCAGGGGAGAAAGTGTGTTAGAAAGGGGTAAGAAATAATGAAGAAATGGCTCACTATTTATAGAGGAAAAATCCTACTGTTCCCCGGATCCCACGGATCCCTTCCACAAGGGATCCGTCTAGCGTTAAGCTAGGGATCCGTGGGACGCTCCCTTTTACCAATGGGCATTTTGGTTATTGGTCATGGGTCATGGGTTGAACCATGGATCTTTGGCTAGATACAATGTATCTTTGAGTGCAATGCACTTGGTCACTTGGGTATGGGTTGATCCATGGGTTATGGATATTATCCATGTATGATATAAGCATGATGTCATGCAATGGGTTATGGGTCAAGATCCATGGGTTATGGGCTTTGGGTTGTACCCAACTACATTCAATGTATTTGCCCAATGGGTTGTGATGCTTAAGTTTCTACCCATTTATATTACCCAATATACTCCATACTAGTTATGTGTATATTTTATCCAAATATGTAAACACTAGTTGTTGTACATATGTTTTACTAAATCATAAAATCACTTATACTTGTTTTAGTGTTTTATGTGAAAATCTGAATATGTTAGAAACTATTGGTTCAAACAATTTACATATTTTATTTGTTTCGTTAAAATGATTTTACGTTTGTTATCGACAAAACATTAGAAGATCGTAAAATATAAATAAACGTTTTTACGGCTTATTTGTATTAACAAATTCAATATTCAAAGGTACGAAATACATGAATTGAAAGTAAAAGAAATATAAAACGCTAATGCTTATCGTAATGGAGTGACTTCTCCCTTGGAAACAGCTCTGTATGCTCCCCTAGACCTGCCTTGAGCTTTTTCCCACGTTCTCAGAGTGTTGCGTATGGAATGGGATGATTAGAAATGTTGGAATTCGTGGGGTATTTATAGGCCAGATCTGGGTTACGGCGTAACCAATATAGAAGTTACGCCGTAACCTTTTATTTCTTCGTAAAATGCACTAGATCTGTTGGTTACGGCGTAACCTAATGAGTGGTTACACCGTAGTCTTCAATAAACTCGGTTACATCGTAAGAGATGCAGTAGTTACGGCGTAAGTATCAGCGGCGTGGAACCTCTTTTGACCTAATCTAGTTACGTCGTAACCTTTGGGAGGAGTTACGCCGTAACCTTCTGATAAGTTGGCATACTGAGTCACGCAATAGTTACGACGTAATGCGAGAGATGAGTTACGCCGTAACTTCTTCTAAATAGCATACTGTGATAAATCTTTAGATATGTTTCCATTTCCGCGTCTCTTTTAGCTCCAATGCTCGTAATTTACCTGAAAGTGGAAAACAATAGAAAACAAGCGTAAATCCATATAAATGATATAAATAACGAGCATTATCGGAGGAAATTGACACTTAATATTCAGGACTATTTGATGTTATCACTTCCCATCATATGAAAAAGAATGTATGGAAAATGAAGGTGACTGTACGACGGTTAACGGAGATGCTATGTTTATTAAGAATGAGGATTTTAGTAAGGTGTTTGAAATCTCTTTGTTCCAGTATCAGATTTCGGAAGCAACATATTTCGGTAGCAAAAATTCCCAACGAGCAGCGAGAAATAGCAGGTTCCGGCAAAACTCATCTATTCCGGCGACATAGCTTATGTAACGGGTTTATGAGTTATGAGCTTGTGTAAATTTTAAGGTTACTTTTTTGCTGTTTATGGGTTGAAGGATTCTTGATCATCTTGGTCTTTTATAGTTTTATTTATTTATTTATTTGGGTTTGTGGATAGGAATATAAGATGCAAAGAGATATGGATCTATGGATCTGGGAAGATAAGATGCAATGGAAAAAAAAATGTAAGAGACATGGGTATCTTGGTCATTTAATATTGCTAGTAATAAAATAAACATCATCTATACTATATAATAAACAGTTACATGTTACAATTCTTTGAAGCAGCCCATGCAATCAATGTGATGATGTGTCTCTTCTCCTATTGGTCAATGATTTATTGCGTACAACACATCTTTGCCACAATAAATAAAACACAAACTAAAAACTTCTTTCATACACCTCTTCATACGCAATTAATGGTCGATTAAAATCTTCTCTCATACTCCTCCGATTCAAAAACCCCTATTTAAAAACATCTACAAGCAAAATTTATGTGATTTGTACTTTTGGAATTTGGGGAAAATCAAATTTATACATTTTATTGTGTTTCAAATTAATTTATACTACAAGAAAAGTTTGATTCTAGAATTTGATTTTTAATTATTAGAGGAATTATGTGGAACGATTGATAAGGTAAATACAATTATCTATTTCTTTTTTTGTTTTATGATTTTATTTTTTAATACAATTATTTTGTTTCGATTCAAATATATGATATAATTCCAATGATTATGATTAAATTTATTTGTGTTTTATGAGAACCCTGATTTTCTATTTTGGGGGAAGCCACCTTGATAAATTCAAAATATAATACCTTTCTTATCAGTTGATTGGACAATTGTGGTTTGTGATTTTGTTGATACTGATAGATGCATGTTTTTAGCGTAATGGGACTCTAAGTTTTATCTTTACTAGGGGTAGTCCGATATTTACGTGTAAATTCGTTTTCATTATGTTAGTAGTTAGTCACTTGTGATTAGCAGATTTTGCGCGTAGGTTAAACATTAGTTTTTAAGATGTTGTGATTAGAAGATGTTATGTGGCGGTTAATAGATACATTTTGTATATGAAATTAGGATGTTCTCAATTTGTGTTATTGTGTAGGGAAGAAGTTTATTTTTTTTTTGTTTTGAAAAATGGCCAGAAGGTGGAGAAGAAGAGCAGAGCAACCCATTGATGAGAACGAGATCCGAATTCTTGGCCAAGGGAGGATGCGAAGCCATATACCTATGCCATGTATTTGTTTCAGGTAGCCTCATTACTTCAAATTCATAATGTGATTGTCTAGGGTTATTTGTTTAACCTTATATGTGTTTTATAAGCTATAATGGGAACTCATATCACTTTGACCATATAACCATTTTGATCATAAGAGGAACACATATCATTTTGTGTTAAAGGATCACTTCGAAAACCTAGAAGATGTATCATTTTTAGTAAGAAGCTGATGTTTTTTCGAAGTAGATTCAATGGTAAAAACGTTAAATGCTCTAAAAGATGTTGTAAGATATAACTTTTCACATACACATCAAACCATAACACAAAGTAGCATATAGATGGAATTCTAGAGAGAGAAAGTTAGAGGTTTAGGGAACTTAGTGAGAGAAAGTGAAAGATATTATTATGAGCTCCAACTCTCTACCTTGGGAGGTAGAGAGTATTTATAGTCTTACATAAATCGCCACACATCGGGCTGTGGATCAGGCATACAGTGGGTAAAGACCCGTCCGTCCTCCACGGTGTTACTTAACTAAATTACTACTTAACTTAAGATAACTACGACTACGAGCTTTCTAACGAATACATATACTTGAGGTGACCGACTCTTTAATACCGGGAATTTCTAATTCCTAACAATCTCCCCCTAAGGGAGGTCACCTCAATCATGTACCTGACTTACATTGAATACAAAAAGATATTACATTAACAATTGATCTTGCATTCTTGATGTAGTCCTTTGCTTCTAAGCTCGTAGACATTGATTCTTCACATGGCATGTTTGGTTACTTCAAGTGGAGGTCTTTTACTGATCCACGTGATAATAAATTTGAGCCATCATTTGAGATCATCAGCTATCAAAAATCTCTAAGACATCCTTTGTGGTGTTGTGACTTTAGGACCGACATGCTCACATTCTTGATCATGAAATCTTCTCATCAGAGTAGCGGAAGCTTTAGTTGATTCATGATATTGGCAGCAGCGTAGCAGAAGCATGGAGTGAAAATATCAGAGTCATTGATGCACTAATCATGATTTCTTTTGAGATGAATGTATTAAGTGAGCATGCGGCTATGGATTGACCGCTTTATTCTGATCAGCTGCAAACTTCGGGTGTACCTGCATACAACAGTTAGCAATAAATCGCACGAAAGTGTCTTTGATCACTTTCGTTGAATTGAGGTACACGGCCCACGGTTCCCCGTTGATCAGTACATGTACTGCCTGTGATCAGGTAAAATTCCGAAGAATTTCCTTGACAGGGTTTCGCAGCTGTTCTAGCTGTTCTCAAACCGGAACGTCTCAAAGAAGACAACACGGAGTGAGTGAACCAGCGAATTTTAAGTCCACTGATTGATGAAAAAAGATTTGAAAAACAATCGTGTATTGCTCAATAGAAATTGTTTTTGCAATACAACGAAGGTTTTATTGAAAATCAATTATCAATCATAAAAATACCTTTTGGTTTGAAAAAATGAGTACACGGTCGATGTGCTAAAGAAAAGAGTTGTTAAGCACAAAGACCGGTTTTTCAAAGGTATCCATCAATCCATAACCTGAACCAGGATTGATTCAAGAGATTGAATCGCCCCATTGTTTCTGTTCAGTTGTCACATGGTTGATCCATATAATAGATCTCACATGCCACCTACCAGGAGCTTGTTTGATGTTGGCTCCAGAAGGCTTTCCATCTTCATTGTGAATATGTTAACACATCACTCAGATGTTCTGGCAATACCACAAGGATAATGCGTAGGACTCAAGATATATTCTCTCTTTCCACATTGTGTGAAACAGAGAGTCTTCATTGACAGTGTCCTAATGAGATTTATTGATGATCTCGTGGCTCTAGACTCAATTTGTGCATATTTGGATCCTGTGCCGGAGACTAGGGAGAGGGTCTCCTTCTTCAATATCAACCATCTCTAAGAGAAAGTCGATAGATAATGTCGGTTCCCCGTGAGAATGAAACAAGTCCTTTTAAGAGGAACTTGAGTGGTTTGGAAAGTTGAATTGCAGTGCGTCACTGGGTCCATGACGTCTTGTCTTCAATACCGATGTTACCATCAGTAGCATATGAATTGAACCCGGTTTCTGCCCTAAGGTTGAATAAATGGAGGGCTATTTGTTTTCACCCTTTCCTCATTCAATTCTTTTTAATTCTTCAACCCCTTCAGTGCTTACCGAGACTTCATAGCTAGAACCTTGTTGGGTTTATTCCAGTACTAGCTCAGTCTTAGTCCGCACTCTTCCCATATCTCATTTTTCTCCTTTTATCATCATACCTAAGGACTTCTACACTAACTAGTGGATTGTCCCTGGGTAGATCCCTCCGGTTCTGGCGGATCATGGGAACACATACCTAACCTTATCATCCTTATATCACCGTACATAAAGTAGAGTTGGTCGGTCTATATGGTATTGTTCATCTGCCATTGGAACCAATTGAAAACCATTTGAAAATCAATTCAGATACTTGTGATATATTATCAAAGCATTTTGTACCTGAATTGTTTTTGATATTTTTAGAACGAGAACTCCCCCTCAACATGTGCATCAAGTATTTGAAAAATGTTTTGCACACGGAGGCAAGAGAAAGAATTAACTTCTTTGATTACCATTTTCTAAAAGATATCAACATCACTTCCCACATCAAATCAAGTAGATATAGTATTTTCGGGAAGGATGAGGTTTCCATAAATTCGCTCCCCCTCAATATGTGCCTCGAGGTTAAAGAGAGTTTTGCACATACTAGAGGGACCTTGCACATTGAGATAAGTTTATCACATTTCAAATCCTAGGTTAAAGATAGATGCTCCCCCTCAACATGTGCATGGATTTCTTGAAATCATTTGTCACATGTGGGCAGGATAGCGTGTACATCCTTATAAAACCATTTACCTAAATATCAGTTTAAATCCAATTTAAATCACACATTCTCCCCCGATCACAATTATCAAATCATTTGAGATTTGTGATCTCTTATTGATTTAAATTGATTTTGAAAGCTTTTAAGGGGAATTGTGACTTGATTGTGAAAGCGTTTTAACTGATAAGGATCGGATTTTAAGACTTTAAACTCCATTGATAAAACATGCATGTATATCTTTTGAAAACAAATTAATGCCAAATAACTTTTTAATTTAATTGAAATCATTCTCCCCCTCAATCAATGACATAGGTTGTTGATTGAGAGATAGAGATTTTGACAAATAAGTCCTAATGATTATCAAACAATAGAGACCGAGTTATTTTTCAAAGCATTTAGTTTTCAGCAGATGAATGTTTAGAGAATCAGAGCATGGAATTTTGAAAAACATGATAAAACATGGCTCTGTTCTTTCTTTTAAAACCGGGTTATTGCCTGAAGATGACAATAAACCATTTTTTTCTCTTTCTCCCAAAAATATTTTTTGATTTTTTGAATTTTTTTTTTTTTTTTTATATATATATACAAAAATTCGAACAACATCTAAAGTCCCGTGTCATTCTTTGAATGACAGCACAAAGACCGTAGATATTATCGAACCGGAAAGAAACATGACAAAATGACAATATATATATATATATATATATATATATATATATATATATATATATATATATATATATATATATATATATATATATATATATATATATTTTTTTTTTTTTTTTTTTTTTTTTGAAGATTTTTCGAATTTTTCAAATTTTTTTATGGATTTTGAAAGTTTTATATTTTTCTATTTGATTTTTGAAGGTTTTATAATTTTGTATTTTGTTTTTCAAATAAATATTTACAAGAGATAGATGAAGATAGACCTTTACTCCTCGTCTTCCTCCTGAAGACGTTTGAGAGTTTCTGGTTGAAGGCTTTTCAAGCCAAGTCGTGGAAGAATAAACTCAAAACGTTCTCTTGGAAGAGCTTTGGTGAAGATGTCTGCTAACTGATATTCAGACCTCACAAAATATAGTTCCACCACACCATTTTCCACTTGCTCCCTGATGAAATGATGTCGAATGTCGATATGCTTTGCTCTTGAGTGTTGAACGTTGTTGCATGAGAGAGCAATAGCACTTTTATTATCACAGTACAGAGGGATTTTGTTGAATTCAAAGCCATAGTCAGATAATTGAGATCTCATCCATAAGATTTGAGCACAACAAGATGACATGGCTATGTATTCAGCCTCTGTAGAGGAAATAGAAGTACTCATTTGCTTCTTTGAAGACCAGCTCACAAGCTTATCACCCAAAAACTGAGCACCTCCTGACGTACTTCGACGAGTATCTTGACAACCTGCATGATCAGCATCTGCATAGGCCGTTAGTGACATACCGGTGTCCTTCGGGTACCATAGTCCCATATTGATGGTTCCTTGGAGATACCGAAAGACCCGTTTAACTGCTTCAAGGTGCTTTTTAGTAGGCTTAGCCTGGTATCTAGCACACATGCAAACAGCGAACAAGATGTCTGGTCTACTAGCAGTGAGATACATCAGGGATCCAATCATACTCCGATATTTCGTTTGGTCAATCATGATCCCTGAGAGGTCCTCATCTAGTTTGGTTCGGTCAATCATGGGGGTGTCAACAGGGTCACTTGAATCAAATACAAATTTCTTTAAAATCTCTGTTGCATATTTAGATTGATTTATGAAAATGCCTCCGGGACTTTGAGAAATTTATAATCCCAAGAAAAATGACATTTGTCCCATCATTGACATTTGAAACTTTGAACTCATTTCATTTGAAAAACGATCACATTCCATTGGGTCAGTCGAGGCAAAAATAATATCATCAACATATATTTGAACATGAATCAAATGTTTGCCTGACTTCCTGGTGAACAATGTAGGATCAACTGCTCCTTTGATGAATCCGGTTGATAGAAGAAACTTTGACAGTGTATCATACCATGCCCTTGGAGCTTGCTTTAAACTGTAAAGAGCCTTCTTCAAACGATAAACGTGAGTAGGATGCTCTTGATTCACAAATCCTTCAGGTTGGCTGACGTAGACGACTTCTTTAAGATCTCCGTTCAGAAATGCCGTCTTTACATCCATCTGATAAACTACCATGTTCTTACTAGCAGCATTAGCCAGAAAGATTCTGATTGCCTCGATTCGAGCAACTGGAGCAAAAGATTCTTCAAAGTCTATACCCTCCTCTTGACGATATCCTTTAGCAACTAATCGAGCCTTGTTCTTCAGCACATCACCATGCTCATCAAGTTTTACTTTGAAGATCCATTTTAGAGCTATAATCATAGCACAGTCTGGAGCAGGTACTAACTCCCATACATCAAGATGATCAAACTCATGAATTTCATCTTGCATGGCATTGAACCAGCTGTCTTCATTCATGGCGGTTTTAACATCTTTTGGCTCGATCTTAGATAGTACGGAGTTGAAGAAACACCATAAGGCATCAGTTGCAAGTTGTTTCCGGGTTGATACAGGACGAGAGGGATTTCCAATGATGTTGTCTAATGGATGATCGTGAGTCCATTTTCTGAGGTGTTCATGTGGCAGTTGTTGAGGAACTGAGGTAGCAGAGTCGATGTCTCCTGAAGAAGGTGGTTCTGATGATGATTCAGGAGTAGCAAATATGTTTTCAAATGGAGCATCTTCAGGAGTAGCAAAGGGATTAACTTCATCATTGATGCCAGAAACATTTCCATGATGTACATTTGAAGAATGATGATTTGTTGATGAGACTGAAGGATCAGCAGCAGGTGCTTCTTGACTTAAAGATATTGAGACTGAAGGATTGACTTCATTCACTGGAATATGAGCATCCTCTGGTGTAGGGATCAGCACCTCATTAGTAATTGAATCATACAGTTCATCAAACATAGGATCAAACAATTTCTTTACATCATCTTCAGATGGAGGTACATATGGAGTTTCTTGAGAGGAGTTTGGAACAAGAGATGATCCAATGGGACTGTTTTGAAGTGCGGGTCCTGATCTGGAGTGTCCAGGAGCCATTTGACCGGTCAGCTCATCAAACGTAACGTGAATTGTTTCCATGATATTTCGGGTTCTTTTGTTGTAGATTCGGTATCCTTTTTTGTTTGATGCATATCCTACAAATACTCCAATGTCAGCTTTAGCTCTAAGTTTGCCTAAGTCTTGACCCTCATTAGTTGGATAGCACAATGCACCAAACACACAAAGGAAGGATAGATTAGGTTTTCTGTTGTGGACAAGTTCATATGGAGTTTTTCCATGAATAGTGTGAATCAGGGAACGATTTTGTGTGTAGCATGCAGTGGCAATTGCTTCAGCCCAGAGAAACATTGGAACCTTTGAGTAGATCAGCATTGTTCTAGCAGCTTCAACAAGAGTATGATTTCGTCTTTCAACTACACCGTTCTGTTGAGGGGTTCGTGGAACACTTCTTTGATGGCTGATTCCAACGCTTTCATAGAATTCACTAAGTTGTTTGTTGACAAACTCAGTTCCATTGTCTGTTCTGATAATTCTGACAGTTTTGTTTAGTCAAACCTGCAGCTGTTTGATGAGTTTGATGATGATATCAGGAGTTTCATCCTTTGTCCTTAAGAACTTGACCCAGGTGAATCTAGAGTAATCATCAACCACAACTAACACATATTTCTTCCCAAAGATATTCTGTACCCTCATAGGTCCACATAAATCCATATGAATCATATGAAGAACTTCTGTGACAGAGTTAGTAGGTTTGGGTTTATGGGCATACTTCTTGCTTTTTCCCAATTGATATGCTGAACAAAGATGATCCTTTTCATACTTTAGTCTAGGTAAACCTACAACTAAGTCTTTTCTGGAAAGATCGTTGATGGTGCCGAAGTTCAAGTGATTGAGACGACGATGCCATAACCATGACTTTGTTTTTGAAGCCTTTGATAGCAAGCAGATTGGAGAAGCCCTCATCATGTCATCGATAGAGATGGTGTAAAGATTTGACCCACGAGTTCCTTTTAGCAGTTCCTTACCATTAAGATCTCTAACAAAGCAGGTATGTTTTCTGAAGGCAACTTCTAGATCAGAATCACAGAATTGACCGACAGAGAACAGATTATGACCCAAACCTTCTACATAGTAAACTCTAGAGATGACACTATCACCAACTACATAATCTCCATAACCCATGATAGCACCGAAATGATCATTACCAAATCTAACAGTCCCGATGAATTTGCTCACGAAGTTCATGAGCCGCGACCGGTCTCCAGTCATATGCTTGGAACAGCCTGAGTCCAGGTACCACAGAACGATTTGAACGATCTGCAGTTGAACACAGACAAGAATGGATAGCTGGATAATTGGGATCCCCATGCAAGAATGGGTTCCATTTGGTTAGTAACAATGTTTGGAACACCCACATCAGAAATAGAAGCATTCATATCAGAAAGTGAGGCAATGGAATCGTTGTGAATAGATGCAGTACTAGTGTCAGTATTAGCCCTGTTCATAGTGTGATCACTTCTTAAGGGAATAGTTCTACCAGTAGGCATCCATTTTCTAGTGGGCATTATCTGATTAGTCTTAAGACCAACAGGTGTCCAATAAAAGCCTATTTTACTGAATGTTCTTCCTGTGGGTTTCCACTGTGTTCTAACTTTCTTTCGTTTTTGCCTTTTAGCCTTCTTAGCAAGAATTTTAGCATTAACAATATTAACTGGACAATTAACATCATTAGGCAGAACAGTAACACCACATTCATGATTAGAAACAGAATTCAAGCAGACATCAGTACAAGGTTTGCAAATAGTATCAGAATTCGAATTAATTACAGTACGCATATGGCTAATACTAGAATCAACACGATTCGTTTTATTCGATTCAAACTTAAAGTTCCTAGATTGTTCTTCTACTCTTTTCTAGTGCACATTCTTAGCTTGCGAGGTCCTATCATTCCTTGTATTGTCTTGAGACTTTGACCTGCTCCCTTTAATGTCACTGATTACTCCTGTAGAGGGAATGGGAACATTAGTTTGTTTTACTACTCTTTGCACCACCTGTTTAGATGTGCTGGGATCTGAACTACATGCAGGTGCACTACGGTTCACATTCTTAACACTAGAGGTACTGAGATTTGTACTCCTAGAAGGCACACTTGAGTTCTCTTTCTTAGCATTGATAGATCTAGAATCTGAACCCCTTAAAGGCACACTACGGTTCATATTCAAAACATTGGGAATCGAGTGCATATCATGCTTGGCCTTAGGCATCAAGCATGGAATCAAAGGATTAACTCTCTCACCTAATGACTTTGGGCATATTGTGATCAAGCATTCTAAGATTTCTTGAGATCGTTTGGCATATAGGCATGCATGTCCAATTGCATTATCATGAGGTTTCTCTAACTTATCCTCTTCAACAATCTCACGCAGACATTCTAGGCAATCCTTAAGGGATGAGAAGTATGTTTGAATAGCAAGTTTGTTGTTTCTTAGATGAGGAGGGACATATGTCACAGACAAAGCATATTTATTACAAGAGTGAACCTTTGATACACCATTTTCCCCATTGGTCATAGGCATTTTCCCTTTAACCTGACTCTTCAGATTCTCAATTTCTTTTTGCAATGAAGCTATTTGTTCGTTGTTATTGTTACGGGTGACTTTAATTGATTCAAATAACTCATTGAAATGACGTTTAACCTTTTCATTTTCTTCCAGAAAACTTTCGTTTTCCTTTTGTAAAGTATTTACTAGGTTTTGAAGATGAAACGTTTGAGAATTCTGAGAATCTAAAGGAGGAGGCATTTGGGAGCCTGTCATATTGTTTGTTTGACCCTTTAATTGAGAGATTTGGGCTTTCAACTTTCTGATCGTGTTGCACTGAGCTTGGATCTGTTCATCACGTTTGTTAATTTGAAAAACTGCATCAAACTCTGGAGCATCTGAAGATGTCTTGATATTTGAAGTTTTGACATTTTCTTTGAGATGTTGATATTTTAGTTGTAGATTAAAATACTCAACTTCTAGTTTAGAAAAATGTTTAACCAAATTGTCGTGATCATCCAGTTCAATTTTCTCATTTAGTTTAGAATTAGTTTTTTCAAGCTCAATGACACGATCATGGGAGACTTTCAGGGCCACAGATAGTTCATGAAATTTGGAAGCATTAATAGAGCAATTTGAAGCAGTGAAAAAGACATCTTGAGCAACACATTCAGTAATAAGATTCTCATTTAATGTATGCAGGTTCTTTCTCTCAATCTCATTATATTTCAGTGCACGCTCATAGTCACTAACTTCAACAACCATTGCATCAAATTCCTTTTCCATTCCCTTAATATCAGTTTCTACCCCCTTTTTAAGACTCTCAAAGTGATCTTTTAGAAGTTTAAAGAAGGGCATGACCTCAGTTAAATAGCATTCTTTCATTTGTTCAAAACCCCTTTCTCCTTCAGTTATACCAGTGGGTGTGATCCTTTTCTTGCAAGTTTTCTCAAAGTCAACAAATAGTTGAAATATAACGTATTGGCTAATTAATGTCTTGCTTTTAGTGGCAATTGTTCTAGGTACAATATGCATTGGTGTATTAGGAGGATACACAGTCGCTCTAGGCATTTTCCTAAGGGGAGGGTTTGTTTCAACAATATTTTCCGCTTTCTGCTTATCTAAATCTTTTTTCCAGAAGACTTGTTCGGGAGTCAACAAAGTCTGAGGCTTAAACTTGTTCAAGGAAATCCAGTTTTCCTTCTTGTAATCATGAGGAGTGATAATTATGTTTTTCTCTTTGCATTTGGGATCATTTTGTTTCTTATTCATCTTTTCCCTAGTGATTTCATTTGATTTCTTATCTTCCTCAGTGCACTCAACGCAACTAGGGTTCTGCCTAGGCTTAAGGATTTCATTACCATCATAAAGCACCTTATGAGCATTTCTAGCCTTTTTAATTACCTCTGGATTTGGTTCCTCAACAAGGGGAATGCTATGCTTATCGCTTAAGACTCGATGTTTGGTGACCATGTGAGCAGTCTGAATGGTGTTTCCTTGTATGTACAACTTGTTTTCAAGTTTGTTTTTCAAAGTTTTCAGATTAGAAAAATCTCTCAAGAGTTTTGATTCCTTTGCATTAAATTCTTGCTTAAGCATTTTCACATTTTCTTGAAGTTCTTGTTTTTGCTTAGCTATTTTAGAAAGTTTTTCTTGCAAGGAATGTAATTCTTATTTCAATACTTCTTCTCTAAACTTACTTTTTCTAATTACTGTACTCACTTGGTCATCCATTTCCTGCTCACGATTGGTCAACTCAAATTTTGCACGTTGTTCATAAATAGCAACACGTTCTTTATAGGCATTTAGTTCAGAAATTACGGAATCATCAGGATCACATGCAGTGTATTCATTAAAGACATATTCATTGTTGACTGCAGAAGATGCATCACTTGGTACAACTTCACTTTCACTTTGTTTCACGTATTGATCGTATGGGACAATATTGTTATTACCCATATTTTCAACATTTGATTCAATAGTTTCAGTTGGTTGTACTTTGTCATGCATCTGTTGCACATCAGCATCATCGTATAGTTTTAATACCTCTGAGATGAGTTTGTCCTTGGATGGGCCAGCTTGTGGTGAAGAAGAGACCTTGGGAGAAACCATTGGAGAAATGCTAGCCATAAAAATTGTGTGTGCAGTAGGTCCATCATCTACATCAGAGTCGTATGCATCACAGTCAGCGACTTGAAAGGCATTCTGATGATTGTGACCTATCTCCTGAATAGGCTGCTCATCCACATCTGCATCATAGGTCTTGGCATTGCCCTCAGCAAGAAACAGCAATTCCTCTTCATCCAAAGCAGCACCATTGTCCTGAGCTTGTGCCAGCAACATCTTATCTCTGAAGTAATCAGCATTCTGTGGACGCTTTGGAGATGTGCAGTTCCTTGCAATGTGTCCTTCACCCCCACAGTTGTAACATTTGATTGACTTAGCTTGACCTTGGGTACCATTTCTTCCTCGATTCTGGTTGCCCACATAACCTCTCCCAGCTCCACCTCTTCCCTGATCATACTGTCTTTCCTGAACTGGGTGCCCCATAATTTTCCCATCTCTGATCAAAGCATGGTTGTGAAGATTGGAGGCGGTTCGGATCTCATTGCAGGTGTGGAGTTTGTTGGTGTGAGGTGAAAGTGTCCTGTTTTCTTTTACCATGAGTGTTAGTTGAGTGATGAAATGTTTCATGACAGCATTTGCATCAGGTTGCTTGAACCTTGGATCAGAAATGGGTTTGTGATTATCATCATTCGTGGGTGCAACTTGAGAAGCATTGGTGGAAGTCCCATCATTTGTGAAGAAGGCAGTTGAATCATTTGTAGACCTTGTTTCTCTCTGACCTTTGAACTGATCTAGAATCCTCTTTTCAAACATGGCATGTCTCTCATTCTGAAGGAGGAAGGCATAGAGTTGCTCATAGTTTGTATCCTTCAATCCTTTAGTGAGCTTCACAGAGGTGAGAAACTTGTGCCATTCGGGATTCATGTTGTTCACAAATTTTGAGTTCAGCTGAATGTTAGGCATAGTCATTCTGATGTTCCTCATGTCATTCACTAACTTATGAAATCTCACATAGTACTCATAGACACTCTCATCTGGTTTCATCTTGAAGTGCTCAAATTCGTCATAGAGTTGGGATTCTCTGTCTTCCATAGTTAATTCTGACCCTGAGAGAAGCATCTTAACATTATCCCAAACTGCCTTTGCTTCAGTGTTATGATTGATCAGCTTGTAGATGTCTTTAGGAAGACCTTGAAGAACAATGTTTGAAGCCCTGATATCTGCATCAAATCTCTTTTTATCCTTATCATCAAGCTCATCATACATCTTAGGTCTGTCCATTCCGTAAACAGGAGTACCATCTTCATTAGTATCAAGTATGTCTCTAGTCGTCTCAACTCGATATGGTCCTTCATCAATGGATTTGAGAATGTTGACACCATTTTCCTTTCCAAGGCAATACAATCTGATTCGTTGAGCCCAAGAATCGTAGTCAGTTCTGTCAAGCATGGGTGGACGAGTATCTGAGCCAGCTGCTTGAACATCCTCGGCGACAGTGGAGATGACAGTAGGAACGTTGGTAGACATGTTAACAGATTATACGGGATTTTATAACTCTATGATTAAACCGGGAAATAGATTCTTTCACGGGATTTTACTAAATCAAGAGAAAACCGTAAACAATCACTCAAGTCGCTAGAAGATAATGCACTAAGTCGCTAGAAGATAATGCACTAAGTCGCTAGAAGATAGTGCACTAAGTCGCTAACACTTAATTCGCCAGACAGCTAAGTCGCTAGAGTCCCAAGTCGCTAGACAACAAGCAAGTCGCTAAGTAGTAACTCGCTAACCCTCAAGTCGCTAGCAAAATTTTGGCAGCAATTCGCTACACAAGTCGCTAGAGATACAAGTCGCTAAAGAGCAACTCGCTACAGACCAAGTCGCTACCACCAAGTCGCTACTCGTAGTGGAGAGTCCACTACTTGTACTTTAACTCGCTAGATCTAACTCGCTAGGTTTAACACTGTAACTCGCTACAATTTTGTGAAGCAAGTCGCTACGAAGAAAATTATCCGTGAGCTAAGTCGCTAGCTTGAAAAACCATATAAACATCACTTTTCAATCCAAAAACAACCCAACCAAGATGATTCAAGCTTACCAAATGAAAACCTAAACACTTGTGATGATTCTAAACATAAAAGTACTAACAAAATTCAAACTTTAACACAAGAAATCAAACAAATGATGCAAAAACCACTAAACTTTTTCAAACTCAAAAACCACCTAAAAACCACTAGAAATCCAAAGATGTGCAAGATATGATCCAACCATGGCTCTTGATACCATTTGTAAGATATAAATTTTCACATACACATCAAACCATAACACAAAGTAGCATATAGATGGAATTCTAGAGAGAGAAAGTTAGAGGTTTAGGGAACTTAGTGAGAGAAAGTGAAAGATATTATTATGAGCTCCAACTCTCTACCTTGGGAGGTAGAGAGTATTTATAGTCTTACATAAATCGCCACACATCGGGCTGTGGATCAGGCATACAGTGGGTAAAGACCCGTCCGTCCTCCACGGTGTTACTTAACTAAATTACTACTTAACTTAAGATAACTACGACTACGAGCTTTCTAACGAATACATATACTTGAGGTG
Organism: Chrysanthemum seticuspe; assembly: GCA_019973895.1. Taxonomy (NCBI): domain Eukaryota; kingdom Viridiplantae; phylum Streptophyta; class Magnoliopsida; order Asterales; family Asteraceae; genus Chrysanthemum; species Chrysanthemum seticuspe. The sequence continues at coordinate 229,695,250 of BPTQ01000007.1, read as the reverse complement.
ACCGACTCTTTAATACCGGGAATTTCTAATTCCTAACAGATGTTTAGCCCGAGTTAGACAAACTTAGACAAAAAACGGTTTCAAAGGTAAAGTGGATTGCTTATTTATGTATTCTTCTTATGTATTCATCTCTTGACGTTCCTATGTTTCCTCTATTTAGTTTCTATTTTTTTCCCTTTTTAGATATATTTGCTCAAATACTTTTGTTTAGTTGTAAGAATATATATAAAAATGTGCAGCACTCTTATTATATTAGAGTAATAATGATAATAAGTTTTTTTTACATATTGCGATAACTCCCAAAGTTTGCGAACTACTTGAGTTTAAATTTAATCTAAATAAGCAAAACTGGAAGCGAAAGCGGAAGCAATTTTCCTATTGTGAAAACTATTTTTTGGATGGTACATGCTTCTGTGAGATGTACTGATGGTAGTACTTTCATGGGTGAGCCTTTTGTGCTATTCATATATTTGTTTCATACATCAAATAGCATAGTATAGTATGGACGTCTGTCTTTCGGCTATTTTCTGTTCATTCAATCTTTTCAGATTTTTCTTAACTGGCCCTAATAGAGATGAACACTCAATTGAAATTGACCCATTCATAGGTTGTTGAGTCCCTCATTTGAACACACCCATTTAGACAATGCGATACTCGGTATATTGTTATTTAAGATTTTATAATTAGGTCCATTACTTAAACATACCCATTTGAACAGTACCATATATAATTTAACTCAAAATCTGAGTTTCTAACGGGTAATTAAGGGGATATTGTAACACCCCCAAAATTTCACAGCGGAAGCGTTCGGGTCATGGGGTGCTACTAAATCAATATACACAACACAAGGTAATAAAGAATGGAAATTGTATTCCATTTTCAAAATATAGATTGATTTAAGAAATAGTTTTACATGATTGTTTCAAAGTGCGGAAGTGAAGCCTATAAAAATATATGTTGTCCCATTAAAATTTGTATTAGAATGTTTGGAAACACTTCGGATGCCAGTCTTCAATGAATGCCATTGCCATTGCCCACGCCAAGAAGTAAACCTGAGAAAAACATGCTAAAATGTCAACACAAAGGTTGATGAGTTCATAGGTTTAATTTAAAACATTCAAGTTGGACCATAGTTATACATATAAGCATCTCCGTGAATGATACTATATGCAATAAAAATCTGTTATGCTAGTACCAAGCTCATGCAACCGAAACTACGACAGTGTGCATGCATCTAGAAGCATGATATATAAGGGCCCAGCAAGTGTATTTCCAGTACACTTGTAATCGATATGATATACGTTCGACGTTTGCCTATCCGGTCAAACTCGAACGGGGGTGTCATCCCCAATAGATCTATTCATAACAATCGCGCTCCCCCAAAGGGAACTAACGGTAGCATAGTGGGATTCAAGGTTGCTTCACATAATAGTGTAATCAAATTTCAGGTCCAAAAAGGGTTTTGCATGTTTCTCACCCCATAGTTTTATAAAACAAGTAATAAGAATAAAAGTGGGGCTATAAACTCACCTTAGCAGCTCGGTGAATAAAGCACAAAGAATTCAAGTAACAAGTAGCTCCAACACGCAACCTAGATTAGTACGACAGCTTAGTCTTTATTAATGTTTAAGACTCGATCAAGTTTAATGAAACTTTATAAATTTTAAATGTCGTTGTTGTTGTTGTTGGTGGTGTGTCGACGTTAGGTTTTGAAAATATTATTTTCAAAATAATGAGTACATTTCGGCTAATAGTACTTGCTGTGAAAATGACAAAGGTTATATGGGAAAATATAACGTTTGATCGAGAAATAAAGTTTTGTTTATGTAGTGAAAATATATATATATATATATACTTACATATATATTTATTTGTAAAGGTTACATCAATATAAAGAAAACATGTTAAGTTTTTATAAAAGAACACAAGTTGTAGTTATTTCGAAAAACGGTTAAGTTTTTGGTTTATCGATAAAATGTACATAATATATATATATATATATATATATATATATATATATATATATATATATATATATATATATATATATATATATATATTATTTTGTTATGGCTTTTGAAAATGAATTTACATATTTGCAAACTATACGGAATAAAGTTTATAAAATTTATTGGGTTGAATCCATTTTTAAAAACATAGCGTCACGTAAACATATATAGTTTTATATAAGTATAAAGACCACGAGGTCTTGCCAAGGAATGACGTAAGAAAAATATGTTAGTTTTTGAAGAATTTCCTTATTCAACGAAATTGTCATTTGAAATCATTAATACGTATGCTATGGTATTGTTTATAAAAGGTTTTTCCACACTTGTTTAAATGGGCAGTTATGCTGTGACGTCGTTATTATATGTCGGGAACGAATGTTGAAAAAAAGAAGGTGGATGAGCGGGAATTTTTGTGACCGGGCTGTGGCCCGAATCACAACGAGCAAACCCACGGTAGTTATCGAGCTGAAAGCCAATTGTAACCATCATGGATCGGATAAAAAAATCAATGGGTTGCGGCCCATTTTATTAACCAAACCGGATTCTAAATTTGAGTTGGATGGGCCGATTGGTCCATGAACATGTACCAAAACAACAACAAAATTTAGCAGGGATGTTTTGCTTAAATCCGTACAAATATTTTTCAAAGACAACTTTTTGATAGGAAGCTTACCGAGCCAAGCTTTCGGCTCGGGTTACGGTTCATGAAGTCGAGACTCTCGGCTACCATGCCTTGCGTCTCGACGTGACTTTCACGAAAATATGGACTCGATTTACGGGGAAGGACCACCTAAGCATAGTGAGCTCAACTAACGGGATATAACCCGAAATTAATTATCACTACATTTGCTTCACTAATGGATAGAAAAGTCTTAACTAAACAATCTAAAGTTGTGGTCGAATTATAACAAGTTCTAGAGCACTAAATTTAGCCGAAACAACAAACTATCATGTAATCAAAACAAGCTGGAAATTTATCATGAATATGCCAAGTTTATCTTTTAATTTTTCTTTTCTCTTTTTCTCTTGCGTCTCGACAGTACGACAACAACAACAACATTAAGCTAACCATAATTTTTGTTCATCACAGTAAACATTAACCATTTTAACATATTAACTCAATAATACAAGATTCAATTACATGAACCTCAAATAATTTGACTATTATGAATTTGAATTAAAAGAAATAAATTTTAATTCCAACGACTAATAATGAAAATAATGACATGAATATATTTCTTACAATGAACCCAAGATGGGGAATGAGTTGACTATCGAACACGAAAACTTCAATCGGAAGGGACCCGAACAAAATTGATACAATTAAACCTTTGCACAACCTTCCTTATACTTCCCTAAGCAAAACCCCTCAATCAATTTCGAAAACCCCTTTGATTTCTGAAACCCTAATTTTTCTGGTTAGTGGTGGGAAGGATGAAGAAACTGTGGTGGATTCTATCCTCCATTTATAGAGCTAAGAATGGAATGAAGCTTGCAAACATCAGGACCTCGTTTCTAGGTCTTTATCTTCTTTGAGCTCTTGTCCTCTTCAAGTGAGCCACGCTGGTGGTGTTCTTGTGATGTCTAGGGGAGTAGGATACTCCTTTGAGATGATGAGAGTGATAGCAAATGCTCTGACCAAAAGAAAGAAGATGAAAACTTCCATTTGTATGTTTGTCTGTGTTTCTGAGTTTCGAAAAGAGAGAAAGAGGAAGGCAGTGAAAGGGACAAGAGAGAGAGGCGAGGAAACATAAAGAGCAGATAAAAAAAATGAAAGGGACGTGTGAGAGGGTGTGTTTTTATTTATTTTGTTTTGTCCTATTACTAATACAGTATAACTTGTACTGCGTGTGTTGTCGGGTCTCCATGTAAACGTACTCTCCGGGTGTTCGAAAAATATAAAAATTATATTTTTGGAAACGTCCTCGAAATACTGTTATAAAAATACTGTCGTCGGCTTTGCTAGTTTATTTTTATATTTTAATTGTAACTGGTCGCGATTATAGATTGGAAAGAAAGAAAAAAAAAATTCTAGCCGCGAAAAATTAGTAGGGAAATTTACGAGTTGTTATAGTACCCACCCCTTAAAAGAAACCACGTCCTCGTGGTTTAAGACGCGAGAATCGTCGAGGTTGATACAGGGAAGAGATGTGAGAATTTATACTCTTAAAATGTGACGTGGAAAAGGGCTAGTCGTTCAAAATAAAAGATTTAGTGACAAGAGACGATAAGTAAATAAAAGATAAAGGATTTATTAAGCGGAATATTCAGAGTACATCGCGATTACCCAACAACGTACAATAGATAGGAAACTTAAAGGATTAAAATCTAAGAGAGCGGAGAATTCCTTTGTTGCCGTCACTCTAGATAGTAATGAAATTGGTCTTGACGCTCTTCCTTTTCTCCAAGGAAATAAGCTCTTCCTCGGGCTGCTTCAATCTGGTTGTTTTCTTTTTGCTCTTTCGGATTGGGACACTCATTCTTGTAGTGTCCTCGTTCTCCACACCCGAAGCATGTTATGTCAGCAAGAGCTTTTGACTTGCAGTTCTTGGTCATGTGCCCAATCTTCTGGCAGTTGCGACATTTCATAGTACACTGACCACTGTGGTGGAGTTTACAGCAGTCGCACAAAGGGTGCTTCCCTTCATAGCCCTTCTTCTCTTCTGTTCCAGCAGAGCGGACCTTAGCTACCTCTTGCCTCTTGTTTTGATTGTTGTTGTTGTCTTTGGAGTTATCACTCCACTTCCGCTTGTTGTTATCTGCTGCTTCAGCGGCATCCTCGATCACTTGATCCATCAACTTGTTTGACACTTCAATAGTCTCGTGAAGGTCAGCAGCCTTGGAGGTAGTCACATTTCCCTTGATAGGTGGAGGTAGCCCTCCGATGTATCGCTCTATCAAGCGAGCCTCAGTTGGTACCATTTCCGGACATAGCAAGGCTAACTCTTGGAAACGTTGGTTGTAGGATGCCATATCAGTGCCCTTTACCTTGAGATTCCAGAACTAATTCTCTAGTTTCTTGACCTCATTGCGAGGGCAATACTTCTTAAGCACCATATCCTTGAATTCTTACCAAGGCATGGCATAAGCAGCATCAATGCCTGCAGACTTCAGGTAATTATTCCACCAAGTTAAGGCAACCTCTTGAAAAGTGAACGAAGCAAACTTCACTCTATCTTCATCTTCGCAGTTGCAGATCCTGAACACAGTTTCCAGTTTTTCAAGCCATCGGGTCAAAATGAAAACTCCTTCTGTTCCATTATAACCACCAGTCATACAGTTGCAAAATTCCTTGTACGTGCAGCCGCGTTTGCTACCAATAAGCCTAGAAGTTCCGGCATCGGTGGTTGAGTTGTTTGAATTTATCGCAGCTAGCGCTGCTGCCACACGCTCATTGACCAATTGATCAATCATAGCTTGATCCATAGTAGGTAGGTTTGCAGCAGCCCCGGCAGGAGCAGGAGCAGGAGTAGGAGTAGAGGCGGGTCGGCCACGGGTGGTTCTGGTTGACTTTCTCCTAGCCATCTTCTACGATATAGGAAAAGATGATACTTGAGTTTTAGAATAGAAGGATTAACGTCGCATGAGGTTACGAAGGATAGGACTTATGAGTCAAATAAGAGGATGTAACCAGTGACAGAGGTGGTTTAAATATATGTGTGAAAATAATATAAAGCAAGTAGTTGTATGTTACATAAAGAAATAACATATAAGCAATTATGGAAGCATAGCATAGTGCGATATTGTAATAGTGGGCATGTTACACAGTTTAACATAGACAGGGATCAGGCATAAGCATTCGTAGTCTACTCTACACTCTCCTTAAGTTAATTATTCCTTAATCTCATTAAGTTTGTTACATCAACATTATTCTCATTTAAACTTCGCGACCCAATCAAACAAGAACAGCCTTAAAGTTTAAATGAGAATAGGCTTATACACATTTAAACTTCGCGACCCAATCAAACAAGAACAGCCTTAAAGTTTAAATGTGAGTTAATTAAGAAACTTAATAATTTTGAGAAATAATTGATTTAATTTAAATGAGAGTTTATACGAACCTAAAATACATCAGTAACACATAGCACGACTACATCGTGTAGCAGTAGGTAAGGCATGGCAGACATTAGCAGTTGTGGCGGCGTTGAAGTGTTTTTAGGAAAATTTGGTTATAGTTTAGGTTTTGAAAAATACCTAATTCTCTATAACCTTGGCTCTGATACCAATCTGTAACACCCCTAAAATTTCACAGCGGAAGCGTTCGGGTCATGGGGTGCTACTAAATCAATATACACAACACAAGGTAATAAAGAATGGAAATTGTATTCCATTTTCAAAATATAGATTGATTTAAGAAATAGTTTTACATGATTGTTTCAAAGTGCGGAAGTGAAGCCCATAAAAATATATGTTGTCCCATTAAAATTTGTATTAGAATGTTTGGAAACACTTCAGATGCCAGTCTTCAATGAATGCCATTGCCATTACCCACGCCAAGAAGTAAACCTGAGAAAAACATGCTAAAATGTCAACACAAAGGTTGGTGAGTTCATAGGTTTAATTTAAACATTCAAGTTGGACCATAGTTGTACATATAAGCATCTCCGTGAATGATACTATATGCAATAAAAATCTATTATGCTAGTACCAAGCTCATGCAACCGAAACTACGACAGTGTGCATGCATCTAGAAGCATGATATATAAGGGCCCAGCAAGTGTATTTCCAGTACACTTGTAATCGATATGATATACGTTCGACGTTTGCCTATCTGGTCAAACTCGAACGGGGGTGTCATCCCCAATAGATCTATTCATAACAATCGCGCTCCCCCAAAGGGAACTAACGGTAGCATAGTGGGATTCAAGGTTGCTTCACATAATAGTGTAATCAGATTTCAGGTCCAAAAAGGGTTTGCATGTTTCTCACCCCATAGTTTTATAAAACAAGTAATAAGAATAAAAGTGGGGCTATAAACTCACCTTAGCAGCTCGGTGAATAAAGCACAAAGAATTCAAGTAACAAGTAGCTCCAACACGCAACCTAGATTAGTACGACAGCTTAGTCTTTATTAATGTTTAAGACTCGATCAAGTTTAATGAAACTTTATAAATTTTAAATGTCGTTGTTGTTGTTGTTGTTGTTGGTGTGTCGACGTTAGGTTTTGAAAATATTATTTTCAAAATAATGAGTACATTTCGGCTAATAGTACTTGCTGTGAAAATGATGTTGAAGAATGTATATTTCGGCTGAAATGGGTTACGTATGGTGTTTTGACAAAGGATATATGGTAAAATATAACGTTTGATCGAGAAATAAAGTTTTGTTTATGTAGTGAAAATATATATATATATATATATATATATACATATATATATATATATATATATATATATATATATATATATATATATATATATATATACTTACATATATATTTATTTGTAAAGGTTACATCAATATAAAGAAAACATGTTAAGTTTTTATAAAAGAACACAAGCTGTAGTTATTTTGAAAAACGGTTAAGTTTATGGTTTATCGATAAAATGTACATAATATATATATATATAGGTGTATATGTATCTGTGGAAAACTTGAAGGGGGGGTTGAATAGTTTTGCCAATTTAAAACTTCCTTTTCAATATTTAGATCGACTTATGTCAATCTATTTGGTTGTTTATGTTGGACGTTGATAGATAGATATATAAACGTGTAATGAAAGATATAGAGTAAGAAGCACATCACCACGACACAAGTATTTATAGTGGTTCGGCTACAAGGACACCTTCCTTGCCCTACTCCACTCCCCGAGTCACCTACTCGAGAGTCCGTAAACACTACACCAACTCCTTATGGTGGAGAAGCCTTTACAACGTCGCTTAACCTTTTTCTGGTACAAAGCTAAATACCGAGTTCTTTCACACCAAGGCGAACCACACCTAACACAACGTCGCCTACCCTTTATACGGTGCTAGGCTAACCACCGAGTTCTTTCACACCTTAGGAGAACTAATCCTATCACAACATCGCCTACCCTTTATTAGGTACTAGGCTAAGCACCTAGTTCCATTACTATGGAGGAACTACTACCCTTCACGACACAACACCTAATCTTAAGGAGATCTACTCCTTGTTACAACACCATCAAGGATATCACCATCCTTGTAAATAAACAAAAGCTTATATGTATAACGATGCACCTCATCGATTATACGACCTAGGCATTCTTCCCAAATGCACTTGATTTGGTTCTTCGGCATCCTTCACTAATGCCTTTGACACAACGCTTGGCACCTTTCACTAATGCCTTCGTCTTGACACCTTTAGCATTCTTCACTAATGCTTTGACATGGATGATGAGCATCTTTCACTAATGCTTTCATCTTGACACTTTCGGCATTCTTCACTAATGCCTTCAACCCAACATCTATGGAGAAAGGTAGATCTATCAACAAGAGAACCTTCGTTTTCTTGATGATGACGAAGCATGGCAACTCATGGACTTGAGCTTGCACGTCTTCAAGAAGTGGTGATCTTTCCTTTAAGAGGAACCTAGAAGATCACACAAAAACAAAAGACTAAACTACATAGATCACTTGGATCTGAGGTTAGAGGGTTAGAATATTTGGGGAGAGTATGTGTGTAAAAGGATGATTAGAAAGGAAGAAATGGCTCTCTATTTATAGAGAAAATTCTCTATTGTTTCCCCGGATCCCACGGATCCCTTCCACTTGGGATCCGGCTAGCACAAAGCTAGGGATCCGTGGAACGCTCCTCTTTGCCCATGGGTATTTTTGGTTATGGGTCATGGGTCATGGGTTATGGGTTGATCCATGGTTTTCTATCTAGATACAATGTACCTTAAGGATACATTGAACTTGTGTAAGTGGTATATATAAAACCATGGGTTATGGGTCAAAACCATTTGCTAGTTTTTATCTATTTAGTATATACTTGCTTTTACCCATTTTAGTATATACTTGCTTTTACCCATTTTAGTATACTTAATATAAGTATGTATTAACCCAATATGTAAACACTAGTTGTTGTACATATGTATCTAACTCGTAGAATTACTTAAACTTGTTAAGCCAATATGTAAACACTAGTTGTTGTACATATGTATCTAAAATATAAAATCACTTAATCTTGTTATAGTGTTTTATGTGAAAACGTAAGTGTGTTAGACCCCTTTGTTATCTCTTAAAAGAGATATTTATCTCTCGGTAAAGAAGGAAAGATTAGTAGGAAAATGTGTGTATGAGAGGGGTTTATAAGATTGGGAGATTGGAGTCTAGGTTCACTAGATACATCAA
>BPTQ01000007.1:229663970-229679708 GCA_019973895.1 Chrysanthemum seticuspe | reverse complement strand
GATAACCCACCAAACAACAACCTACCATCAAACAAATACCCACCACTTGATCCAACCTTTGCCAACTAACTTCGAGCTCGTATTGTTAGTGAAATTAGAGAGCTTAAGAAATTGAATAGAATAATTGAAAGTGCACTTGAGGAAGCCCTTAAGGAATCCACTAGTACTTTAGACAGTGATTCGACCTCAAGTGATTCATAGGATGAATTAGAAGAAGGAGATTATAAGGTATTAGAAATTATGGAAGGTAGTAAGGAGGAGGAGGAACTTAGGGAGTATTTCGATTCATACCCTAACGGGAAGGAAACCGCCTATCACTATAACATAGTTAACTTCCCGCGACCACCTTTCGAGCCTTGCATAAAAAGTGGTGACCCTAAAAACATTGAGATACCGTGCATGATTGGATACTGTTGTTCCCTATTCACTATTGTTTAAAATCAATTAAGTATGTCAAACAATATTAACAGTGAATAATGACTGAAATTAACATAAGTAAAACACACGAGGTAATTTTCAACATCATATTCTTATTAGAAATAAATCAAAAGAATACGTTACCCAAGTACTTGCGGAATAGTACTTGGGATTGAAATGACAAAGTTTGGGTGACTCCTCTCTAAGCTTAGGCTAAGTCTAAGCACAACTCTTAGAACCCACTGAGCTAGCTCAGGGATAAAGTTGTATTTGGAGGAGTGAAAAGTTGGCTTGTGTATATGTGTGTTTTTACAATTCACAAGCTTAAACTTTTCACTCTTCTTCTTATGCTATTTATACAAGTATGATATTTAACTTTAACCTAGAAGACAAAAGCATAGAACATATCAAACATGAATCTTGAAGGATTCAGTTACTGTTTGTCTTTCTATTTATAGTAGGCGGCGAGACTATTTCCTTTGACAGAGGATCGCCGCTTACTATAAATGGAAAGATATGATTTTAGAAGATTGTGATCATGCGTAGACTGGATAAAGACTTGAGGGACTTAGTTTTATCTGGGTAAAACTTTCCCACTTTATCCAGCTCATTCTTCAGTCTTTAAGGCCTTCAGTCTCTTCCTTCATTTGTCTTCAGTGTTTAACAGTTGGAGAGGAGTCATAGGGATTCAGTGAGTTATTGTCATCACTCACTGAATCCACCATCTTCTTCTTGACTTAGTCTTCACCCTTTAAGATCCGCCTTGCGGAGTGGAGAGGCTCCTTATTGCCTCGTACTAAGTATCCTGAAGATGGCTCACTGAGAGACTATGCGCTCAGTGACCTGATTGTGTTTAACGGATTAAACACTTAGGATATTTTCTATTCAAATCCAAGATTAAGGGGTTTGGGTATTTACTAAACCCAACAGTCTCCCCCTATTTGGATATACAAATAGCCTAAGTGATTGATCAGTGTAAGTGAGCTAATGGCTTCTTCTTACACTGAATGTACTAATGAAAATAATACGGAACTTTGAGTAGTCTAACAAAACATACGTCTTTTATTGATCAGATTACATAATTCCTATCACTAGTACAAGAAGATAAATTGATGTCAGTCCAGATGGATACCCAGTGCTTCAAGCTTCACTTTCTTGGTGATGAGTGTTTCCCTGTCAGGATGGTCTCTGATCTTAGCATTCAGGTCTTGACAAAACCTGACGTTTGCTGGGGATTGGATCTGAGAGGCCACAGGAATATAGCTGATCATTGCAGCCACTCCAGCCTGATCAATGTCACTCCATCTTTGAAATGCAGGGTTCCCATAGACATCAATGTGGAATAGCCCTCTTTCAGGCTCTTCAATCACTAGACGGTTCACAAAATTTACACCCTCAGGCAGTTCTCTGTTGCATTCAAGGCCAGGCACTTTGATCTCAGGTTGGAAATCAACTATTTTCCTTTTGCAAGTGGAAGCTTGTGGTTGAGATCCTTGAGGTGCAGTCAAGGCAGGCTGAATTCTCAGTTGGGCTGGTGCATCCCTCAGCCTTTCATATCTTTTGCTAAGCATCTTCATCAGCTCCTTGACCACCTTATTTTGCTTCTTTCCAATGATCGGACCAAGTTCATCAAGTTCAGTGATCCCAAAGTCACTGAATTTTAAGGGATCATGAACTTCAAAGTGTCTTTTGTCATCCCCTTTGTAAACATTCATAGCCAATGGTTTGGTGTTGGGAATGATTTTGACATCAGTGATTTCTTCAGGAAGCCTTCGGCTGGTCATTGTCCAGTTGTATTCTTTAATTCTGCTTTGCCTGAGAGCTTCAGTTGTCTTTCTCTTTTCTTCATACTGAGCTCTCATTGCAGCCATTTGAGCAGCCTGAGCTTCCATGAACTTCTGTCCTGCCTGACCCTTTTTGAGCTTGCTTGCATCTATTCCCACATTTTCAGCTTCTTCGGCAATCACTTTGGTCAATGCCTCCTTAGTCTTCTTATCATCCTCAGCTTGTTTCAATTTCCTTTCTTCTTTAGCAAGGTGTTTGGTTAGTTGTTGAGGAGTGAAGAGGTATTCAGTGTCACCGATTTTGTAGGGAATCTTCTCAGGCTCAGTAGTTGTCAGTATGCCTTTGCCCTTGTCCTGTCCTGAGGAAGATGATGCAATAATGGGAGGTGTTGTTGTCATGATTGGTGTTAAGACTGTCAGTGTTGTTGTTGCATGAGGTGGAAGTGATGAGATTGGTACTGCTGAGACTGGTGCTGATGATGATGATGTTTGAGCTGCTGAGACTGATGGTGTTTGCTCCCCCTCAGTGTGAAGAGGAGTTTCTTCAGCAATATTCTCCCCCTCAACTGTTACCGTAGCGTCAGTGAGGGCAAGAGTTGGAGTAGGTGCTGAGGGGGACTGACCAGCTTGACCTTTGAAGGCCTGATAGATTTCAGTCATCATGGCCTTTATTTCTGAAGTATCTGCCTGAAGACCAGTGACCTTTGCATCCAAGTTCGCATGAGATAATTCCAAGGCAGTCATTCGTGGACCAAGATTCCAAGCCATAGAAGACGAGGCCTGAGTCAAGGTGGCTACCTGAGTGTTCAGTGAGTCCATGGTGATCTGAAGAGTCTGAACTGAAGTTTGAAGACCCTGAACATTTGCAGACTTGAGCATCTCTATAAGGTCAGTGAGCCTGGATGAATTTTTTGCATATGCCTCAGTGGCCTCCAGCACTTTGGCATTTAGCGCTGGGTCTTCTTTGACAGCGTCCCTGATTTCATCAATTGTAGCCCCAACTGTCTGAAGATGCTTGAGGAATTTAACCATGTGTTCATCCAGGTTGACAAGATGGTGGTACATAAGATCTCTGTGCTCGTGAACATTTTCGTTGAAGGTGAGCACATCAGATCTAAGGTCAGCGTAACTGGCAGCAGCTTCAGTGTGTTGATCCCAAAACTGTTCAGTAACCCCAGAAAACAGCTTCCTGGTAGCCCTACTGATCCACTTAACCAGTTGTCTTTCAGTGAGGGGAAGAACATTGTCAAACCTTTTGAATTCATCAGAGCTGGAGGATGAGGCTGAGTCATTGTCTTCAGTTTGAAAAGGTGACTCAGTCTGCTCCTGTGGATCAGGCTGAGGCTCTTATTCAGTTTGAACCTCAGCGTCCACTTCTTCTCCTGCTGATAAGATTTCTTCATCACTTTCAGCAAGGTCGTCATCAGATTTTAGCAACTCAGTAACCTCAGCAACTGTTAACAAGGGAGTGGGAATGGGTTCCATATCAGCGGGTGGTATTGATCCCTCTGAGTCTTTGTCCCCCGTGGACCCCTCGGACACTGGTGGGAGTTTCCCAGCGTCTTCTCGGGAGTCAGGATTGGTTTTGGGTTCCGTATCGGCGGGTTGTTCCTTTCCCTCCGAGTCTTTGTCCCCCAGTGACCCCTGAGACACTGGTGGGTATTTCCCAGTGCCTTTAGCAGAGTCAGTGAATGTTGTATCCCTATCAGTGGGTTGTTTGTTTCACCCTGAGTCTTTGGGATCGATCAGTGTGCCCTCTGACAAAGACTTGGATTTGTTAATGTCATCATCAGGCGAAGTGGAAGGCGCTCCCCTACCAGCGGGTTGTTTGTTTCCCTCTGGATCTTGGGGAGTAGTAGATGTGACCAAGGGCACTGACTGTGATGTATCAGTGTCCTTCGTTGTCACGGGGGTGATTGTTGCCTGGTCAGTGGGTGTCTTTTTGGTCTCAGGCTTTTTGTGCCTCTTAGGCGGTGCTCCTGAAGCCTCAGGGCCCTGAGACTTTGGTTTAGTCTTAGTCCCAGTCTGAGACTTCCCCTTTCTCTTTTTAAGAGCAGGGTTTGGAGACACTGATCCCGCCTGGTTGTTTACAGCAACCATATGGGCCGTCAATTCAATAGGTGTGACAAGGGATGGGTCCTTTTGAAAGTTTGAAGGACTCAGGATGCCAGGTAAATTTCTAAATTTTTCATCCTGAGTATAATTGGCACCCAGTAACGATTGTAAAGCACAAGAGACAAACCTAGGATACGAAATATACTTCGTCCTAGTTTTGCTCTGTAGCTTCGTTACAAGATCACTGTAAATGATCTCCCCTATGTCGACAGTGACCCCATTCATCAGGCAGTATGCCATCATCAACTGAATAGAGTTAATCTGTTCAGTGGATGAGTGGTTCCCGCCGAGGACCTAAATCACAAAAGTGAAAAGGATCCTCCAAGCCACGGGGAATGAAATTTTAGTGACTGGGGTTTTGTCTAAAAATGTTGGATCCAAAACGATTTGTTTTAACCCATCCTTCACTGTAGAAGGTTCAGGATGGGCGACATAAACACCTTTGTTGTAATCTAACCCTGTTGAAGTGCAAAAAGTTTTGTAATCCAGGGTGTGTTGTTGCCCCCCATTAAGACTGAACCTGATGAGATACTCCCTGAGTGGTCTAAGGTTATTCTCATCAGTAGAAGGTGTCGGGTCAAAGGCTTTAGCAGTTGCCCAAAACTCCCTGAGGTAGTTTGGGTACACCACTGAGGGACATTTTACAAAGGCCATTTTGAGTGGGCAGTTGAATAAAAATTTTACAATTTCTTTATAGGTTGGGACATTTTCAGGGTATTCAAAATTACCTATGACATTATTTGTTTTGAATTCAACGTTAGTGAGATCCCCTACCCACTGAGAAGCAAACTGGAGAGATTGTGTTCTAGCCATTTCTATTAAAGAAGTTTTTAGGGTTAAAAAAAACGTTTGGCAAGAACAATCAAAGTGTTTAGATCTCTCTAGTTTGTGATGAAAAACTTTTGTAAATGTTTACAAGGAAGGTTTTCCAAAAGAGGTTTTGAAGGTTTTGAGAACACACAAATATTTCTGGATTTGAGAAAAGATTTTGACAGAGTTTAGTTGCAGAAATTGATTTGTGTGTGTTTTAGTGGTTTTGAAGAGGGTATTTATAGAGTAGTGAGAGGGGTGGTTTTTGTATAAGTGTGGATATGTAAAGACCCTTTTTGAGATCGTTTGATATTCCACATTTAATGCCACCTACTACATCACGCAGTAAATTCCCATCTTTCAAGGAAAACAGTTGTAATGCACAGTAAAAGTGCACTTTAGCAGTAATAAAATATCCATAGGATATTTTATGTGAGAGAAGGCATTTAATGCCAAGTGGTGTGAGGTAAATGATGATACTCTCTGACAGTAAGACATGTATTCCTATATTAAGTTGGTGGGATTACCAACCTAGGACATTAAAGTAACTAATACTTGGAGCATTTAGTTACTCATTCAATGCTTTCTGTCAGGGACCCTGAGTGAGTCTTACTCATTTAGTGAGGGGTTGATTTTGGATGTTCAGGGAGACGAACCAGTTCACAGAACTCACTGAGATTGGTTTTCAGATGCATGACTTTCAATGTCAAGCATTCCTAATTCAGCTTTCAGTCTCCTGAAGGTAGGCTCCTCCAAAGGTTTGGTGAAGATATCAGCAAGTTGATATTCAGTAGGGATAAAATGAAGTTCTATGTCTCCTTTCATTATGTGATCCCTGATGAAATGATATCTGATATCAATGTGTTTGGTTCTTTGATGAAGGACAGGGTTGTTGGAGATTGCAATTGCACTTGTGTTGTCACAGAAGATGGGTACCATTTTGAAATGGATGTCATAGTCACTGAGTTGACTTTTCATCCATAGAACATTGGCACAACATCCTGCAGCAGCTACATATTCAGCTTCGGCTGAAGACATAGCCACTGATTGCTGCTTTTTAGCACTCCAACAAACCAGTTTTCCTCCAAGGAATTGACAGGACCCTGAGGTGCTTTTTCTGTCCATGTTGCAGCCAGCATAATCAGAATCTGAGTATCCTTTGAGATCAAACCCTGAGCACTTTGGATAATAAAGTCCAAGGCTTGGGGTTCCTTTCAGGTACCTGAGTATTCTTTTGGCTGCAATGAGGTGGGATTCTTTGGGATTGGACTGATATCTAGCTATGAGACAGCCTGAGAATTGAATGTCTGGTCTGGAAGCAGTTAGATACATCAAAGAGCCAACAATCCCTCTGAAATGGGTTTGATTAATTGATTTGCCAGTGAGATCAGGTCCAAGATTGTTAGGAGGGACCATTGGTGTCTTCACTGAGGCACAGTCAGATATCTCATATTTCTTCAAGAGATTTCTTGTGTATTTCTCTTGACAGATGGAGATTCCTTTATCAGTCTGCCTGATTTGTAGTCCAAGAAAATAAGTGAGTTCACCCATCATGCTCATTTCAAACTTCTTTGTCATCAGTCTTTCAAACTGTTTGCAAAGAGTGTAGTTAGTAGAGCCAAAGATGATGTCATCAACATATACTTGGACCAGTATGACATCAAGTTTTGTCCTGTAGATAAACAATGTGTTGTCTATCTTACCTCTGACAAACTTGTTTTGAATGAGGAAGGCTGAGAGTGTTTCATACCATGCCCTGGGTGCTTGTTTTAGACCATAAAGGGCTTTATCAAGCTTGCAGACATAGTCAAGGAATTCACTACTCTCAAAGCCTGGTGGTTGTTGAACATAAACTTCTTCCTTGAGTTCACCCTTTAGGAATGCACTTTTTACATCCATTTGATAAACTTTGAAGTTCATGTAGGAGGCATATGCAAGGAAGACCCTGATGGCTTCCATTCTTGCAACAGGAGCAAATGTTTCATCATAGTCAATGCCTTCTTGTTGACTGTAACCTTTGGCTACAAGTCTGGCTTTGTTTTTAATGACAGTGCCATTTTCATCAGTTTTATTTCTGAAAACCCACTTCATTCCTATGACTACTACATCCTGAGGACATTTGATCAAGGTTATGACCTTGTTCTTATCAAACTGTTGCAGTTCTTCTTGCATAGCCTGAACCCAGCTTGGGTGTTTTAGAGCCTCAGTGACACTTTTGGGTTCTATTTCTGATAGGTAATCAGCATATAGACATTCATTGGCTGAAGCTGCAGTTAAGTTAGCAGCCATGCTTCTAGTGAGCATGCCTTCAGTAGGTTCACCAATAATGTTTACAAGCTCAATGTCATGAGTTCCTGTCCACTTACTTTGTGGTCTAGGATTTGAGCTTGAAGAAGCCACTGGTGACATAGGGGTGAGTTCAGGTATTTGAGCCATAGTATCATCAAGAGCATCTGTTGAGATGTCTTGTTCAGGTTGGGTTTCATGAATCACAGGGTCCTGAACATTTGGTTCAGTGTTACCTATCCCATCAGGGACTGATTGGTTATCAATGAATTCACTGATGGTTGGTTGTGATAGATTGTGAGGTAAGACATAATATGAGATGCCAGCATCAGCTTGGTATGAGGAACTGATTTCAGTGTTAAACTCATCAGGAGGATATCTTGAAGAGTTATCAATTCCTATCTCCTCAACTGAGGTGTTGGAGAACCTAATGCTTTCGACACTTTCATCAAAGGTGACATGAAAGGTTTCCTCAACTTGTTGTCTCCTTGTGTTAAACACCCTGAAGGCTTTGGAGATCAGTGAGTAACCTAGAAAGTATCCATCATCAGCTTTAGCATCAAACTTGCCTAGATGATCCTTGTGATTATGAATAAACAAAGGACATCCAAATACATGAAAGTAGCTTATATTAGGAAGTCTACCTTTGAATATCTCATATGGGGTTTTATTATGTCTTTTGACAATGATTGACCTGTTTTGAGTGTAACAGGCTGTTTTGACTGCTTCAGTCCAGAAATGCTTTGAGAGGGCTGAGCCATTTAACATGGTTCTTGCAGCCTCAATGAGAGTTCTGTTTTTCCTTTCAGCTACCCCATTTTGTTTAGGGGTATAAGGAGATGAGAAATTTTGGGAGATTCCCTTCTCATCACAGAAACTCTCAAGCTCAGCATTTCTAAATTCAGTACCATTGTCAGTTCTGATTTGTTTCACTGTAATGTCATTCTTGTTTTCAATGTTCCTGATGAATGACATTATAGTATTAGCTGCCTGACTCTTTTTGGAAAGAAAGTATACCCAGGTGTACCTTGAAAACTCGTCGACAATGACAAGTGTATACTTCTCATGCTGGATTGATCTAGGACTAACTGGTCCAAAGAGATCCATATGCAAGAGGTGAAGGCAGCTTTTGATGGAGAAGTTTTGCTTGGTTTTGAAGGATGCTCTTTGATGTTTGCCTTTTTCACAGGCTGAGCATGGTTTATCTTTTGCAAAAACCAGTGATGGTAAGCCAAGGACCTTGTTTTGTTTTGCCAAGTTGTTGAGGTTTTTAAAGTTTAAGTGTGAGAGTCTCTTGTGCCACAGCCAGTTGATGGTTTCAGTGGCTTTGGCAAAGAGACAAGTTCCATCTTTAGAGAGCGTTGACATGTCTAATACATAAACATCATCTCTCCTAGGAGCAATCAACACAACTTCCTTGTTGGCATTAAAAATGGTACCTTGTTTGTCATTGAATTGGACAATGTACTTTGCATCACATAGCTGACTGACACTGATGAGATTGTATTTGAGACCGTTGACATAAGCTATTCTAGAGAAAACTATTCCATTGCAGTTTACTGAACCATAACCTTCAGTGGGACATGATGAATTATCACCAAACACTACCTTGGGTCCTGGTTCTTTTACAAACTTGTGCAGATATTCCTTTACACTAGTCATGCTTCTTGAGCATCCACTGTCCAGATGCCAGATAGGCTCCCTGGCATGCCTCTGCACAAGTAGTAAACAGCATTAGTTTCTCTTCGTGACCCACTTACTAGTGGGCTTGGGTCTCATGGTCTCTTTGAATTGAGCAATTGATTCATGGTCAGTGGTGGAGTGCAATGAGCTACCACAGGATTTGCATTTAGAGACTGAGGATGACTCGGTGGATTTTGGTTGTTTTGAACTTCTCCTTGCATGGATGACGTTGTCATGCTGAGATGTCTTATGAGCTGTGTTTCCGCAAATATCACAGCATATGTTCATAAGACAATCATCAGAGCGATGATCATTAAAGCCACAGTGTGGGCAAGGAGGAAAAGGCTTTGCTCTCAGTTTTTGAGCTTTGGATGAAGAAGCATACTGATGACCAACTTTTGTGTAGTTTTCTTGACTGAGAGAACTCACATATTGCAAGTGGTCAGCAGTCCTGTGATCATCCTTTTTACAGATCATGCAAAAAAGGATTCTATAACAATTGTCAGTGGTATGACTGGTATAGTGGCATAGATCACACTTCTGCTTGTTTTTGGTGGTAGCTTTTGACTTTGAAGAACTAGAGGAAGCTGACTTTGTCTCCTTGATAGGTTCAAGGACCTTTTCAATAGATTCCATTTTGTCAGTTAGCTTCCTCACAAGTTCAGTCAGTTGCTGAATCTGATCAGCTTCAGTGGGGACAGAGGATGTGAAATTTTCAGTGGGGGTGGATTCTAGTTGAGTTGGTTTTGATTGTCTTTTCAAAATGGTTCTACCAAGTGCAGACCTTTCTTTAGGAGAGTGTGGATTGTAATGTAATGGAGTAAGCTCAGAGCTAGGATCAGCACCCTGAAGAGGTTCCAAATGTGGAAGGGGTGCTTGAGATTCATCTTCAGACTCAGAGATGTGTTCAGTACTACTAGACATATCAGGGAGTCCAAGTATGCTCTTTAGAGCTTGACTTTCAGGCTCTAGAATTTTCCCAGAGTCAAAGTTGGGAAGCTTACTCTCAGGATTAAGTCTTTCAATCCAGTCACTGGGCTTGGGAATAGTCAACATACTGGTAATCATGCCACCAGACACAAATGGTTTGGGACTCTGGTCTTTGTTGCGAGAGTAAGTGAGATGGTGTTCACCTATGACTCTCTTTTTGCTACTGGGGGCACCCACAACATCAAAGACCTTTGGATTCTTAGCAGTCCAACCTTCAATGATATCTTTTTCCCTTTTTAGTTCATCTTGAAGAGCCTGATTTCTTTTGACTAGTTCAGTGTTTTGAATTTGTAAAGTGACAGCCTCAAGCTTAGCTTGTTTAAACAGAAGTAATTCATCTCTACACTTATTCAATTCAAAACCTAACTTGTTGTTCTTAGAAAAAAGATTTAATCGCTGCTCTTCTACAAACTTAAGGTCAACATTGATATAGTTCATATAAGACTGCCAATCAGAGTCATCATCCATAGAAAGTAAAATATTTACCTTCTTCATTGTGATGTTAACCCATTCTCCATTTCTGGCATGATTCTTTCCAACAGCTAGCTTGTCTTCCTCTGAGAGGGCCATCAGTGCGCTGACATGCACCATTTCGTCATCTGATGAGACTGGCTCTTCATCCCAGTCGAAGGTTTCAGCAACAAGACCTTTGTTTTTACCCTGCACAGATTGAACACTTTTTGGTTCTGAGGGACTGGCCTCAAGCAATGCAAGCTTAGCTTTGATTTTTCTGTACTTAGCTTCAAAATCTATTGTCTTGTTCTGGTCAGATTTATTTTGAAAGTTTTGATGAGACTGATAGATTTTAGGTTGAAATTTGGTAAAGCCTGAGGAATGATTTGAGCTTGATGGTCTGTAAGAGGGTTCAGAAATTGTTTTTGAAAAACAGTCCTTTGCAAAGTGACCTCTTTTGTGACACTTAAAGCATTCAGTGTCCTCATTTAATTTAGCCGTTGAAAAACCTTTGTTTCTTTTAATAAACCTTTGAGAGTTTTCAAGGAGTGCTCTTTCCTGAAATTCAACGTTCAGGTCATTTAAGTACTCCTCACATGATCTCTCATCAGGCTCATCATCAGAGTTTTCTTGAAAATCTTGAACCACATTGTTAGAAAAGAAAGCAGTTGACATAGGTGAGGAGGTGGTCAGGGACTTCTTGACATCCTGAGACTTCTTTAAGTCAGGGTATCGTCTGTTGATGAGGTTTTCCTCATAGACAAATTTCCCATAAATTTCAGGAAGATCAAGGTTTTGGATATGATTTGCATTTCTAAGTCCTTGAGAGAAGTTTAACCACTTCTCAGGAAGACAGTTGACAAAACCAACATTAATCTCATGTTTGGACAACTTAACACCATCATTAGCCAGTTCATTTAAAAGGGTTTTGTAACGGGTGTAAGTTTGAGAGAGTGTTTCTGAGTCCCTAGCCCTGAAGGTATTATACTCAAGTTTCAGGTCCATTATCCTGTTTTCCTTGGTATCTGACGGACCCTCATGGCTATGGACTAGGTCATCCTAGGTTTGTTTAGCTGTATTACAGCTTATAACTGACTCCATTATATCATCAGGGAGACATGATATGATGATACTTTTGAGTCTTTGGTCCTGTTTGACCATTCTCCTTTCATCCTGGGTCCACTGAGCTTCAGGTTTGGGCAAACCTTCAGCAGTCTTTGGGACAAATGGACCTTCATTTATACACTTGATATAATAAGGTTCCATCCCAATCAAATAGCAAAGCATACGCTTTTTCAATTTGTTGAATTTTCCAACTTCAAGTCTAGGGGCAACAGCTGAGAAAGCTCCACCCTTTTTATCGACTAGTTGGGGTACATCAATTTCAGCCATATAGGATCCTAATTTAAAAACTTTTAGAGCGGCCTAAAGAAAAGGGTTTTATAATTAGCCTCGCTCTGATACCACTTGTTGTTCCCTATTCACTATTGTTTAAAATCAATTAAGTATGTCAAACAATATTAACAGTGAATAATGACTGAAATTAACATAAGTAAAACACACGAGGTAATTTTCAACATCATATCTTATTAGAAATAAATCAAAAGAATACGTTACCCAAGTATTTGCGGAATAGTACTTGGGATTGAAATGACAAAGTTTGGGTGACTCCTCTCTAAGCTTAGGCTAAGTCTAAGCACAACTCTTAGAACCCACTGAGCTAGCTCAAGGATAAAGTTGTATTTGGAGGAGTGAAAAGTTGGCTTGTGTATATGTGTGTTTTTACAATTCACAAGCTTAAACTTTTCACTCTTCTTCTTATGCTATTTATACAAGTATGATATTTAACTTTAACCTAGAAGACAAAAGCATAGAACACAGCAAACATGAATCTTGAAGGATTCACTTACTGTTTGTCTTTCTATTTATAGTAGGCGGCGAGACTATTTCCTTTGACAGAGGATCGCCGCTTACTATAAATGGAAAGATATGATTTTAGAAGATTGTGATCATGCATAGACTGGATAAAGACTTGAGGGACTTAGTTTTATCTGGGTAAAACTTTCCCGCTTTATCCAGCTCATTCTTCAGTCTTTAAGGCCTTCTGTCTCTTCCTTCATTTGTCTTCAATGTTTAACAGTTGGAGAGGAGTCATAGGGATTCAGTGAGTTATTGTCATCACTCACTGAATCCACCATCTTCTTCTTGACTTAGTCTTCACCCTTTAAGATCCGCCTTGCGGAGTGGAGAGGCTCCTTATTGCCTCGTACTAAGTATCATGAAGATGGCTCACTGAGAGACTATGCGCTCAGTGACCTGATTGTGTTTAACGGATTAAACACTTAGGATATTTTCTATTCAAATCCAAGATTAAGGGGTTTGGGTATTTACTGAACCCAACAGATACTCATATAGGGATCACACTTACATAGACTATAAGGCACCCGTGAACATAATATCTAGGCTCTACTACAATTGGATTATGAGCGAGAAGTTAGGACCTATGAGGGACCCCTTTTACCCTAGGAAAGTGAGTAACTATGTTGGGAGGGTTAAAGGATTGCATGTCTTCGTAGGTAACTTCACATATAGGTGTGATTTCATTATTTTGGAAAATGTTAAGGGCATCATTGATGGGTTTTTAGGAGATGTGATACTTGGGAGACCATTTATTGAGGAATCTAAGATGGTTTATGATCAAGAGGAAGGAATAGCCAAGTTCTCAAACGGGACCGAGTGTGTTAAATATATAATGCCCTATAAAAATAAGAAGTTTGAGGGTATTGATGATCTAGATGTAGACAACACTCCGGCCTTTGAAGTAGATTGGGAGAACAAGGTTTACTACATCGCTTGTCTAGAGTTAGGCCCTGAATATATTCGTGATGAGAGAAGAGTTAAGGAAATCGAATGGGCCTCTAAAATAAGTGGAAAGTAGGGGCACGAATGCTATGTTTACTACATCCCTAGTCGGTTTACAATTACAAACCTTGTACGTCAAGTAATACTAAACTTAAACTTAGAACATTCTAGAATTACATTCTAGAATTACAATATAATCCTTAACGATTTTGCATAGCAGTCCTTTGACCTTGCAGTACTTTGATGATCGAGCAGTACTTTGACTTTCTTCTTTAGCAGTACTTTGACTTCAGTACTTTAACTCTTCAGCACTTTGTCTTTATATATCCCAACAATCCTCCCCTAACTTGAATTCTACTTGCTTGATTTCAAGTTCCTTTGTATATTTGACTTTAACATCTTTGTCTTCAAGGATTGTATCTTTATCTTCAGATTTTGTCTTTGTAATCTCTGTGCTTGTATAATCATCATCAAAGTAGTCTTTATCAGTAATTCTTTTTAGCAACTATCAGCAAGCTCCATCTTTTCAGCAACATATGACAATTTGTACATCAGTTCATTTAAGTTTCAGTCTATTCTCATCACTTCCAGATGTGTAAACTTCTGTGAGAAGTGAATCATTGAAATTTTAATGGTTTTGATGTCTCTTTACCAAAGCCATTAACTTTGGAGTAGCCAAATGTTTAGGTGTGTAAGACCATGGTACATTGATAACCATATGATTTTTAGCAAATCATCAGCTATCAACAGATTTGATTTGTCTTTACCAAAAGTTGTATCCTTTTGGACTAGTTAGTTCAAAAGATTACCAAAAGATTGTAAACCTTGTGGACTAATTACCAAAAGATTGTAAACCTCTAGAAACCATACCTTTTGTCTTTCTACTGTTTTTAATGCTAGTTTATGAGCTTCATTTTCAACATAGCATTCATTGAACTTAGGTTTCATAGCATCATACTCTTCTTTAAGTTCATTGTATCTTAGACTACAACCAAATATACAGTTGTGTACCTGAGATAGTCCCATCAAGGCAAACTGATCATGCCTTTCATCCGAAGTACACCTTGCCAGCAATCCAAGCTTATCAGTATCATGAGCTTCCTCATTCACAGGTTCATGTGCAGTCCAGTTGACCTGTTCATCCATGGTGAGAAGAGCTGCTGAAGCTCCAGCTTCCTGCTGTTTCTGCTGATAGGAAATGGAGTTAGCTCCATCTCCACTCTTCCTGTCTTTGCATTCCCTTGAGAAATGCCCCATCTGGTGGCAAGTGAAACACTTGACTTTTCTCCTGTCAAAGCGAGCTGGTTCCTTTCCCTTGAAAGCAAACTTCCTTCCAGACTTCTCTTCAAACCTTTTGATATCCACTGACAGCAATGCCACCTGCATTTTCAGTTTCATCTCCTCCATTTCAAGTGGGTCCAACTGATCAAAGTCTGCATATGCAAGATACTGCTGAGTATCATAATCAGCAACAAATGAATGAAGAACATCCTCCATCACACTACTAGTCTTAGTTTGAGAACATGGTGGAGTGGGACGAGTGTTATGTGGTGGAGTGGGAGTGCAAGATGATGATGGAAAGTAGGTGGAACTAGGAGCATGTACCATCATGTTGGAGTGAGATGTCCCAACAAAAGCTGCATGGCCAGAAGAAGATGTACGGTAGGGAGTTCTGACATCAGGTTCAAGAGTTCTGAGTCTGTTGTACAGCTCATCAAAGGTGAGCATGTCCAACCCACCTTAGCCTTGAGGGCTATACTTACATGTAACCATGATGGAGGCAAGGATCGTAGGAACTTTGAATTGCAATCATCATTGTCAGGTTTTGCATTCAGCTGGTTTAGCTGACTCAAATCATATGGAACCTGTCGTATCCCTTGTGGATACCTTCTTCTTCGGAGATATTAAAGTCTTGAAATGGATCTCTCGTGTTTCATTTTTGATAGGATGAAGTTCGGTAAGGACTTCTAGTGGACACACTAAAAGTGGTATACCTACTACGTTTCCTGTATACCTACCGAGAGTTTCGTTCCAAGCCACCGTTACTTCTTAGCTTCTCTTACTCCTTCAGGTACGACTCTGTTGTTAAAGTTCTGAAATTATAGAGGCTTCTTCTTCCATAGGTGTTCCCTATGCTGTCCAAGGTATACTAAAACTCAGTCGATTTGGTCGACTTACGTTTTGGACTGTTACTACTAACGTTAAGTTTCAAGGATGCTAGGAACGGAGGTAGTACCAATGTACATTCATATCGGGAGTTCCGATTTCCACCCAACCTGTACGAGTGGAAACTACTCGACATGTTGTCTGAGTCTTGAGAACTTGGACTACAGTCTTG
>BPTQ01000007.1:229630380-229650089 GCA_019973895.1 Chrysanthemum seticuspe | reverse complement strand
CTCAGCATGGACTTCCTCATTCTCTTCGATTCTTCATTGCCACCGAACCTTGCTTTGAGAGCCATCCATATGTCCTTTGCATCATCCATATGGTGAAAATCACACAGGTGATCTTCAGGAATGGCTTGAAGTAGGATAGTTTTTACTTTGTGCTCTCTCTGCATAGCCAGCACCTCTTCAGCAGTTTTGGGAGGAGCCATGATAAACTTCCCATCCCTGTCTGGAATCATTTTCTTTAGACTGTTTCCTTTCTTCACTACCTCCCACAGATTCCAATCAATATTGGAAATCCAGTTTTCCATCTTCATAGTCCAAAGATCATACTCTTCCCTTTTTAAATAAGGAAATTTACCATTACTGTTTGAAAGACTAAGTTGTTGCATGGAAGTGGTGTTGGTGTTGTTTGTGTTGGTGACTTCAGTTTCATTATCAGATCCAGGCATGGTGAGTGAATGTTTGGTTGTATGGGGGTGAGAATGGTTCTTAGTATCGTAGAGACTTTCCCGAGGCTCTGATACCACTTGTTGAAAACACAAAGACCTTGATAGATCTTAAGCACTCGGAGATCGTTAGTGTTGCCTATGTAATCACAAGCAAACTAATAGAAGATCTCTACAACTCGTATTCTTTAGCGGAATGTAAATACAAGATATAATAACTAAGAACTCTTAGATCCTCTATGGATCTTTTGATTATTGAAACTCTATGTTTCGGATATTTTACAAGACTTGAAAGACTTAGAAAAACTTATCTAATACAAACTATTATGGTTCCTTTTATAGACAAGAAACCCTAATGACTCACGAGCATTTGCAACGTATGCTCCTAATACAAACATAGACAACGCATGCATCTAGACAAGCATGCAACTAATCATATTGTTTTACTAATCATATTGTTTTGTTCAAAACACATTCTGAGTAAGCTCTATACAATACGGCGCCAACCTATTCTTCATACGGCGCTGACTTTTCCTGCATACGGCCTACATACGGCGCTTATCTCTCCTGCGTGGATTCGCACTATCAGCAGAATTACGATTTCTGCATTATCACTTCAGCTGAAGTATAACTTCAGCAGAATCTAGTCTTCTTCTGCAGAAACTCTTCGGCAGATACTTCAGTAGATCCAGTAGTGTACCGTAATTCCCAACATCACATCCCATAATAACAAAGTTACCGTTATTTGATTTTTACCCCTCTTTTTGACCGTTGGAACAGTACGTTGATAAGACAAACAGTGCTTTCCACGTGCGCAGTACTTTCCAAAGCAGTACTTTCAGTGCAGTACTTTCATATAACCAAAAAAACAATACTTTTCCAGTCTTCTCTTCATAATGGCAGAAACTTGTAAATAGGCAATTAATTGCCTCCCTTCAAGCAAAGCATGGGACTGTCTAACTAACTAATCAGTCCTCCCCTTAAATATAGCTTAGTAATTAATCATACCAATACTCACCACCAAGTGATTGAATCTTGAAACATCAAATCCTTTGGTGAGTAAATCAGCTACATTATCATCTGTGTGACCTTGACAACATTAATGAGTCTATGCTCATAACAATCTCTGATGAAGTGATGCCTAATCTGAATGTGTTTGGTCTTGGAGTGATAAACTGGATTCTTCACAATGCAAATGCTACTCTCATTATCAATGTTGATAGGAGTATTCTTGAAGTTGAACCCATAATCCAAAAGTTGATTTTGCATCCACAAGACTTGTCCACAATAGCTTGCAGCAGCCACATATTCTGCTTTAGTGGATGATGTTGCTACAATAGTTTGCTTCTTACATTGCCAGGAGACTAATCTTCTTCCAAGATACTGGCATCCTCCAGTGGTTGATCTTCTATTATAGTTATCACCTGCATAATCACTATCTGAAAAAGCTTCCAAGTGAAAAGGTGAATCCTTTGGATACCACAACCCCAACTTAGGTTGTTGTTTCAAATAACTAAAAATTCTCTTTACTGCATTCATATGGGAGACCTTAGGTGAGACTTGATATCTTGCACATAAACAAACAGCAAACATGATATCAGGCCTAGATGCAGTTAAGTACATAAGACAACCAATCATAGATCTGTACAACTTGACTTCAACAGGTTGACCATCTTCATCCTTGCCCAATGAGTTGATAGACTTGATAGGTGTAGTGACTGGCTTTATAGCATCAAAATTGAACTTCTTAAGAATGTCAGAGACATACTTATCTTGACTTATGAAAATTCCCTCCTTTGACTGTTTGACTTGTAGCCCCAAAAAGAAAGTCAATTCACCCATTGAACTCATTTGAAATTCATGTTGCATCAGCTGCTCAAAATCCTTTACCATGGACTGTTTTGTAGCTCCAAAGATGATATCATCGACATAAACTTGAACCAACATGATATCCTTCTTGTATCTCTTGATAAACAAAGTCTTGTTAATAGTCCCCCTCCTGTAACCATGTTGCAATAAGAAAGTAGAGAGCCTTTCATACCAAGCTCTAGGTGCTTGATGAAGGCCATAAAGAGCCTTAACAACTTTGTATACTTTGTTTGGATGTGCAGGATCTTCAAAACTATGAGGTTGTTTGACATAGACCTCCTCTGTAATCGTGCCATAGAGAAAGGCACTCTTTACATCCATTTGATAGACTTGAAAGCCCATATATGATGCAAAAGCAAGGAATATTCGGATACTTCAATCCTTGCTACAGGAGAAAACACTTCATCATAATCTACTCCTTTTTCTTGTCTGTATCCTTGTGCAACTAACCTTGCCTTGTTCTTGATTACATTCCCTCTTTCATCTCTCTTAACTCTGAAAACCCATCTTGTACCAATAACTTTCTTGCCATCTGGTAGATCACATAATACCCAGACTTCTTAAAGTTTGAATTGAAGAAGTTCTTCTTGCATAGCTTCAACCCAACTCTCTTTAGTTAATGCTTGAGCTATATTCTTGGGTTCTTCTTGAGAGATAAAGCAAGTGAATAAGCATGTTTGGTGATCCTTATGATTCAGCATGTTCTGTTTATAGACAAAGCTAAGTAAAGCATTATGTGGTTTAGAAAAACCTTTAGCTTTGGTCCTTGTAAGCACTCCAGAAGTAGAAGGTCCAATAATTTGATCAGTAGGATGATTTTTATGTACTCTTAAGATAGGAGTTTGTGGAACTTCAAGATTATCACCCAAATTTGTGAAATCTGCATCTTCATTGGAATATGAGAAAGTACCTTCATCTTCAAACTCATCATCAGTATCTTCTAGGCCAGGCATGTGAGGATCATCCAAATCATCCAAAGTGCTGTTAACAGGTGCATCAGTACTTTGATCCAAAGTACTGTGATCAAAAGTACTGTGAGGGTGTTCTGTAGACATACCCTTTTTCTTTGCTTCTTCAAAAGCTCTTCTTTGATCATCATCATAAGATTGTGCTACTACATCTTGAAAAAGCAGGTTATTAAGTTCATCTTGTATAGCTTGATCTTCAGCAGATAATGAAGACTTTGGTTCATCAGTACTTTTCTCCTTCTCGATAGTTATAGGTTCTTCATCAGGAACAACATCAGGTCTAATGTTGACTCCATGAACAATGTACTGTAAATCATCTTCCTTGTGATCTACTTGATTTTCTTCTCTAACAGGTACATAATTCATAGAAGGAGTCAAAACCTCAAGATCAAACATCCAATCAGGACCTTTACCCTTCTAATTTTCTTGATCTTCTAAAAATTCAACATGAAGACAATCTTGAACCTTCTTGGTGACTCTGTTGTACACTCTAAATCCTTTGTTGTTGGTGCAGTATCCCAATAAATATCCTTCTTCTGACTTGCCATCAAATTTTCTCAGATTATCAAATGTATTGAGAATAGTTAGAGGGCATCCAAAAGGCTTCATAAATCGAATGTTGGGTTTGTTTCCCATCAGCAACTCATAAGGTATCTTCATCTGAGGTTTAGTGACTGATACTCTATTCAACACATAGCAAGCAGCACTTACAGCTTCAGCCCAGAATTGAATAGGTAATAAAGAATCTACAAGCATTGTTCTGGCTGCTTCAATTAAAGTTCTGTTCTTTCTCTCTGCAACACCGTTCTACTGTGGAGTTCTAGCAATACTAAACTCCCTCTTGATCCCTTTCTTGGCACAAAATTCATCCATAAGCTTGTTCTTGAATTCAGTCCCATTGTCACATCTAATACCTCTTACTTTGAGTCTCAATTAATTTTCAAGGGCTATTATGAGATCATGAATAGCATCAAACGTTTCATCTTTAAAACCCAAGAAAAATACCCAACTAAATCTACTGCAATCATCTGTCACAACCAGACAATACTTCTTCTTGTTTTGACTAGCAATAGAAACAAGTCCAAACAAATCCATGTGCAGCAACTCCAAAGGTTCTCTAATAGTTCTTTCCTCAATCTTCTTGCATGAAGCTTTATGATGTTTACCTTTCTTGCACGCCAAACATGAGTGATCATTCCTGTATGTTTTGGAAGGTAAACCTCTAACTAAATTTCCTTTGACCAATTTGTTGATATTCTTGAAATTTACATGGCCTAATCTTCTGTGCCATTGATGTGCTTCTTCAAGTGTTGCCTTTGCTACTAAACAAGTTGCTCTTCCAGAAGAGTGAAGACTCTTCATATCCAGGCTGCACACATCATTAGTTCTTGGTACTTTAAGTACTACCAAGTTATCATCAACAAGCTTGAATTCAGGGGAAAGAATGAGACATTCTGTGTCAGTGAATAACACATGGTGCTTCTTGTCACAGATCTGAGAACTGACAAAAGATTGAATTTGAGCTCCTTCACATAACGAACATTCTCAAAATCTATTCTTCCTACTTTGATAGTTCCTTTGCCAGTTATTCTTCCTCCACTAGCGTCATTCCCAAATGCAACTCTTCCTCCACAATAGGATCTAAAATATGACAGAATTTCTTTGTCTCCTGTCATGCTTCCAGAGCAACCACTATCCACAATTAGATGATCTTTAAGCTCCTGTTCTGGGTTGCCATGTACAACGATAAAAGAGTTAGTTAATTTTAGGAACCCAAGCCATTACTGACTTGTGTTCCCCTTGTGGAGTTACATACTTAAATTCTTTAAGTATGTAATTTCCACTATTTTTAAGCACATGATCAATTATCTTTGGTTGTTCAAAAACTTGTGTTGGTTTTTCAATAAAAATCTCTTTTTCATCCAAGTTTTCTTTATTATTTTCAACAAAAATCTCTGTTTCATCCACACTTGCTGAAAGTACTATTTGTTCCCCATCAGTACTTTCCTTCTTAACCCATTTGGTTTTAACTTCTGGTGTAGAGTCCCTTGATCTAGCTACTTTCTTTGAGTTGAAACGTCTTCTAGATTGATAGTAATTAGATCTCCTAGGGTTTCTATTCCAAAAAGTGTTTGGTGAAAACTGAGCAGTACTTTGAGAAAGTACTGTTTTTGGCTTAACAGTACCTTGAAAAGTGTTTGAGGGTACTGGGGTTTTTGAAAGATCTTCTCTGGTGAGGGTACCTATGGTCGTGTGAGAAATTGTTGTGGTTAACCTTATGTGAATGATTCCAGACTGGTTTATTCTCCATTGATTTTTGGTTGGCAGATCTGGTCTTTGGGAATTTGCTTAAGTAATCTGAGTGAAAGTCACAGTCCTTGATCAGATGATCAGGACTATAACAAATAAAACACAAATTTTGAACCATACTCCCAAAATTTCTTCCTTTAGGTCTATGAATAAAAGTATCTTGTCTTTTTGGTAAATGATGAAAACTGTTTTGACCAAAATTATCCCAAAAAGGTTTAGCAATATTTTGAAAAGATTTTCTTAAAGGTACTGCTGATCGTGCAACAGTACTTTGAGTTGAAGGTACTGCTTGACTCTTAACATCATCAACTTTAGGTTTTTCAACTATTTCTTTGGGGGTTTCAGAACTAGATTTACCTGTAAGCTTCTTTCTAAACTCTAGGTTGTCTACTCCAAAACGAGAAACATCTGCCCTAAGTGGTTGAAAACTACCAGTGGGATGAGGGACTGCATGATAACCATTGTCTTTCTTAAACTTTGGAGGTGTTTGACTAACTGATTCCTCATCACTAGATGTGTTATCTACATAATTAATGAGTTCATCATCACTAGTTGTTATATCCTCAAAGTCAAGTTGGTTCTCATCACTAGGTGGGTTTTCCTCTATGCTACTAAAGTCCATACCAAATCCTAGTCCAGTTCTAATGTAAGCTCTTCTATATTTTTCAACATAACTAACATGAGAAAGACCATATTGTCCCCAAGCAGCAAATTTTTT
Organism: Chrysanthemum seticuspe; assembly: GCA_019973895.1. Taxonomy (NCBI): domain Eukaryota; kingdom Viridiplantae; phylum Streptophyta; class Magnoliopsida; order Asterales; family Asteraceae; genus Chrysanthemum; species Chrysanthemum seticuspe. The sequence continues at coordinate 229,643,784 of BPTQ01000007.1, read as the reverse complement.
TAACAAATCATCCCTTTCCTTAGTCAGCTTTTCAATCTCTGAAATCTTACATCCTAACTTCCATTCACTTAATTTTAACTGATAATCCTGTTGTTCATACTTTTCTGCCCAAGCCATTTCATTATTTTCATGTGTTATTATTTTGGCTTCCATATACTCTAAAGTGATTTGATAAACAGCTACCTCTGACCTAGCCCTACTATAGTTATCTCTTTCAGTTACATAATCATTAAGCACTTTTTGATAAAAATTATGACACTTAGAGCATACCTCAGAGATAGGGGTAAACTTGATGAAGTAGCTACCATAGCAAGCATAACAGGTTCATCTTCATTCTCCATGCTCCAATCAAAGCTTCCTAGACCATCTCTGGATTCCAAAGCAGCATGTTCAGGTTCCTCATCAAAAGTTGTGCTCCAATCAAACTCTTCCACTGATTCTTCCACTGCTACCATACAATAGGTTACTGGTTCATCATCAAACTCAGCACTCCAGTCAACCTCTGACATATTTTCTTGAGCAACCAAAGCTTTTGTTTCAGTTATATGGATTTCCTTTAGTTCAAGCTTAGGTTTGTCAGTCATCCTGTTTGCCTGATATTTAGCAAACTTGCATTCCCTGGCAAACTATCCAGTCTTTTGACAGTTAAAGCATTCAATCTTTGACTTGTCAAAGGTGATACCCTGTTTGGGTTTAAATTCAATGCCTCTTCCTGTTTTCTTCATGAACTTCTTGATCCTAGCAGTGATCATAGCAACTTGCCACCTGATATCAATTTCTTCAAAAGCATCCTCTTCATTTTATGACAAATCCTCTTCATAAGTAACAGGTAAAGTGGCTTGGTGAGCAAAGAATGAGCATATGACTTCATCAGAATAGATGGTGTTTGTTGGTGATGATGTGGGGTTGGTCATGGTTGTGATAGAATGAGCAGGATATGCAGTACTTTGGGAAACAGTACTTTGAGTAGGGTAAGCAGTACTTTTAGTGGAAGTATTGCCTCTCTTTTCAGAAGACACAAAAGCTATACTGTAAGACTTTGAACTTGTTTGGCCATTCATCTCATGCTCATACACCTTCAGATGGTTGTAGAGATCATCAAAGTCCATAGTGTCCAAACCAGGTTGTCCTCTGATCATAGTAGCAATCACATGCCATGTCGATGGCAAACTCCTTAAGAACTTCAGATTTGCATCTTCAACAGATACTTCTGCCTTGTATAACTCTAGCATGCTAAGGAGATTTTGGAATCTATCACAGGCAGCATTGAGACCTTCTCTTTCACCAACAGTGCAAGTTTCAAACTGTTGCTTCAACAGATTTCTGTGCATCTTCTTGGAAGCATCATTCCCTCTAAATCTAGTCTTGAGAGCAGCCCATAGTTGTTTTGCATCCTTGGCATCATGGAATTTGAGTAGGTGACCATCATGGATAGCAGACAATAGGATGTTGAGAGCCTTTTCTTGATTTCTTACTGTTGCTGCTGGTAAGACAGCCTTGGGTGGTTTAGGTTGTCCAGGAATCTCTACAGGTTCTGCAACAACTTCATTACCATTGACAATTACATTCCATAGTGCATGGTCTGTAATGGCAATGTATTGCCTCATCTTCATGCTCCATACATCGTACTCTCCCTTCTTGATAATAGGTATTCTGAGTGAGGTGATGGATGGGGGTGGTGCAGCTTCAGTTGACATCTTTAGGGTTTGTTGTTAACTAGGTTTTAAGGGTTTCTTCTTAATCAGAGTTTCCACACAAGCTCTAATACCACTTGTTGGATCGATGTATTCTAACCAAACTAACTTATATAGCTTGTAAGGACTTAGTAACCTCGGATAAATCCTAAGTTGCTAACAAAGAAACACTAAACTAACTCTATTAAGTATGCGGAATTTACTTAACAAAGCTAAGAAGAATTAACTTTAACTTTAACAATTATATTAAAACTCTGAATCTACTTGTTATACAGATTCTTTAACAACTCTAAAACTCTAATATCGTATTCTATAAAAACTCTAATAATGCACGTATGTCTAATGCCAATCTAGGGGTCCTTTTATAGGCTTAAGGATCACTAGAACAAAAAGTGAATTTGGCTACACCGAATATGCGTGACGATATACATATAGTCACATATGATTTTTCGACCGTGTGTGACTAAAGGTCGAGCGACCATAGGTACTCTACGGTCACGTGTTTGACTTTTTTTTAGTCTCTATACCAAAAGAGTTACAAAAACCTTAACATGCGTGACTAATTATGTACAAATTTTGTTGGATTAATCCGTATTAGTGAACATAAACACTGTATAGTCACACAAAGCATGTTTCTTTTGGGTATTTAGTCACATACAGTTAAGCATAAAGTGGCCAAAAGTGTTAATAAGTGTGACCATATGGTGTTTAAGGTGAAGAAATATGTCTTTTGTGTGACTATTGGTCATCCAATGGCCACTTGAATTTTATGTTTGTGTGGCCTTTTGTAACATTTAGTCACACAAAGCATGTTTGTTTTGTGTATTTAGTCACATACAATTAATCATAAAGTGGCCAAAAGTGTTAATAAGTGTGACCATATGGTGTTAAAGTGAAGAAATGTGTATTTTGTGTGACTATTGATCATCCAATGGCCACATTAAATTTATGTTTGTGTGGCCTTTCTAACATTTAGTCACACAAAGAATGTTTGTTTTGGGTATTTAGTCACATACAATTAATCATAAAGTGGCTAAAAGTGTTAATAAGTGTGACCATATGGTGTTTAAAGTGAAGAAACATGTATTTTGAGTGACTATTGATCATCCAATGGCCACATGAATTTTATGTTTGTGTGGCCTTTTCTAACATTTAGTCACACAAAGCATGTTTGTTTTGTGTATTTAGTCACATACAATTAACCATAAAGTGGCTAAAAGTGTTAATAAGTGTGACCATATGGTGTTTTAAGTGAAGAAATGTGTGTTTTGTGTGACTATTGATCATACAATGGCCACTTGAATTTTATGTTTGTGTGGCCTTTTCTAACATTTAGTCACACAAAGCATGTTTCTTTTGGGTATTTAGTCACATACAATTAATCATAAAGTGGCCAAAAGTGTTAATAAGTGTGACCATATGGTGTTTACAGTGAAGAAATGTGTGTTTTTTGTGACTATTGATCATCCAATGGCCACTTGAATTTTATGTTTGTGTGGCCTTTTCTACATTTAGTCACATACAATTAAGCATAAAGTGGCCAAAAGTGTTAATAAGTGTGACCATATGGTGTTTAAGGTAAAGAAATATGTCTTTTGTGTGACTATTGATCATCCAATGGCCACATGAATTTTATGTTTGTGTGGCCTTTTCTAACATTTAGTCACACAAAGCATATTTGTTTTGTGTTTTTAGTCACACACAATTAAGTATAAAGTGGCCAAAAGTGTTAATAAGTGTGACCATATGGTGTTTTAAGTGAAGAAATGTGTGTTTTGTGTGACTATTGATCGTCCAATGGCCACATTAATTTTATGTTTGTGTGGCCTTTTCTAACATTTAGTCACACAAAGCATGTTTCTTTTGGGTATTTAGTCACATACAATTAAGCATAAAGTGGCCAAAAGTGTTAATAAGTGTGACCATATGGTGTTTTAAGTGAAGAAATGTGTGTTTTGTGTGACTATTGCTCATCCAATGGCCACATTAATTTTATGTTTGTGTGGCCTTATCTAACATTTAGTCACGCAAAGCATGTTTCTTTTGGGTATTTAGTCACATACAATTAAGCATAAAGTGGCCAAAAGTATTAATAAGTTTGACCATATGGTGTGTAAAGTGAAGAAATGTGTGTTTTGTGTAACTATTGATCATCCAATGGCCACTTGAATTTTATGTTTGTGTGGCCTTTTCTAACATTTAGTCACACATCGAATTAAGCAAACTGTGTGTTAGGAATTGGAAATTCCATGTTAAAGTGTCGGTCACCCCAATTATGGTCTAGCATATGTTAGCTCGTAGACTTGTAGTTATTTATGTTGTTTTGTAGTTAATTAGTTAATTAATAGCGTAGAATAGTTTAGTATAACACCGTGGAGGAAGGACGGGTCTTTACCCACTGTATGCCTAATCCACAGCCCGTCAATAGGGCGTATTATGTAAAACTATAAATACCCTCTATCTCCCAAGGTAGAGGGTTGGACCTTTCATTCTAATCTAACCTTCCATGTTTTCTTTCACTTTCTCTCTCTAGAAAGGCTCTCATCCTACTTTCTCTCTCTAAAACCTCTAAACTATACGCCCCATTTGATATGTTATGATGTGTTTATGAAATCCAATATGTTACAAATGGTATCAAGAGCCATGGTTTGATCATTCATCTTTCATTTTTTTGGATTTCTAGTGGTTTTATATGACTTTTGGGGTTGAAAACGTTTAGTGGTATTTGCATCATTTGGACCATTCCTAGTGTTAAAGTTTGAATTTTGATTGTACTTTTGTATTTAGAATCATTATAAGTGCTTAGGTTTTGATTTGGAAGGCTTGAATTAGTGTGGTTGGATTGTTTTTGGATTGAAAAGTGGTGTTTTTTTTTAATATTTCTACCTAGCAACTTGTGGTCATGTTCTTCGTAGAGACTTGTGGTTATGTTCTTCGTAGAGACTTGTAGTTATGATTCGTAGAGACTTGTAGTTTATGTTCTTCGTAGAGACTTGTAGTTTATGTTCTTCGTAGAGACTTGTGGTTATAATTCGTAGAGACTTGTGGTTATGATTCGTAGAGACTTGTCTAACATGTGTCCAGATTCAATGTATCTGTCTAGATACTTGTAGCCTATTTTGGTAGAGACTTAACGCCTATTTTCTGTAGAGACTTGTAGCCCATTTTGGTAGAGACTTGACACTTATTTTTGGTAGAGACTTGTAGCCTATTTTCGTAGAGACTTGGCGCCTATTTTTTGTAGAGACTTGTCTTTACAATTTCTATCAACTTGTCTCTGTTGTTACTAGCGAGTTGCTCTTTAGCGACTTGGCCACTTAGCGAGTTTCTATTTAGCGACTTGGTTCATAGCGACTTGTGTTTAGCGACTTGGTTCATAGCGACTTGTGTGTAGCGACTTGGTTCATAGCGACTTGTGTGTAGCGACTTGGTTCACAGCGAGTTGTCTCTAGCGACTTGAGCATCTAGCGACTTGTAACTAGCAAGTTGTCTTCATAGAGGATTGTTAGAAGCGGTTTGACCATTTCATCAGTGTGTTTTGTTGACTTTTCCCGACAAAACTTCAAACGGCTATAACTTTTGATCCGTAACTCTGTTTTCAGCGTTTACCCATCAAAACGACCGTGAGAACGAGGAGAATGGCACGCCGAATGAACTAAAGGGTCAACCCTCGAGGCCTAAATCCACTCCGAACAGAAGTTATTGAGGTTTTTAAGTTTTTAGACCTAAATTTCTCCGTAAAATCACAACCAAACAACATCTTTGCTAATCCTACAAACAATCATAAGACCTAACACACAATTGTCTATCATTGTGTCAATCCATTAGTTATCTTAACACGTTCTATTGGTCACTATATCACGGTTTCTTCTTGATTTTGTAAAATCCCGCGAAAGAATCTATTTCTCGGTTTAAATCATAGACTTGTAAAATCCTGTGTATACTACAACATCATGTCTTACACTACTGACCCAGTAATTTCGGAAGTACTTAAATTGTATGATGCTGTGGATAACAATGATAATGTATGCTACACTGAACGGTTAAAGATGATTGAATCAATCAATGAGAATGTGAGATCTTCGTGTTCTGAGTCTGAAGAGAGTGAATTGCACCTGTTTAGGCTACCGAATGCCATGCTAAAGGAATGTAACATTGAACCTTATCAACAACTTCACTCACACCTCATGTTACTCACATCTACAGCTATGGATCGAACATGCAGTGCTCTCCTTCGTCAGGATCTACCCACTTTAACAAGAACCGTGCTACTGAACTTAGAGCAACTGAGGCTTCAAATTACCAACAAGAAGGTATCAACTGATGATTCTAATGCAGCTCTTCAAGTAATCTTCAATCAATTTCAGCCATTTATCAAGGGGGAATATTCATCAGATTATGATCAAGACTTGACTGAAATATCTTTCAAGAGACACACTGGAATGGAAATTAGCATGTTCATTGAGACACTTATTCATCTCATGCATAATGTGGAGAAGTATATTGAGGAAGTTACTCAGAAAGATGAAAAAGTGGATGTGTGTCTGGTGAAATTAAGAGATTGTTTTGATGAGTTGGGTAATGTATCAGTTGAAAGATCGGATGTTGCTGAATGCAGAATAACAGAGACAACAAAGAATGATGTAACAAATGGTCCAGTGACCCTTGTTACACATTATGTGGATACAGATATCAGACCAGAAATTGAGCAGGTGTCATGTAATAAGGTACCCTTTACTGTTCAACACAATGCATCTGCTAAAGTACTTAAACAAACTGATCATGATGCTGAACATGACTTTGATAAATCTTCTGTAACTGAGGATGAGTCTGAGATTAAGTGTTTCAAAACAAAAGATATGGTTGATAAAAAAGCTTTTGATGAACTTTCAAACAAATTCTCAAATCTTGAAAAACATTGCATTTCACTTGAAATTGCGATACAGAGTAAAGAAGAAAGTTTTCAACTTAACAAACCATGTAAAAATCCGGAACTTCCTGAATTCCGTGAACTTTTTGAAATTAACACGTTGAAAGCTCAGCTTCAAGACAAAGACTCAACCATTTACAATCTGAAGAAACATATTTCTGTCTTGAATGTGAAAAGTAATTTAGTCATGAATACACAAGACATTGATGCTACTATAACAAGAAATAATGAACTGTCAATTTATGTGGCTAAATTACTAAAGGAAAATGAGTCTTTGAGAAAGCATCACATAGAACTAAGTGACTCTGTCAAAGAAGCTAAAACTAAGTCAATGGAACAAACAAACCCTTTGATAGCAAAGATTGATGAACTCAAAGCTCAACTTCAGGAAAAGAGTTTCGCAATTGTTGCCTTAAAGAATGAGCTTAGAAAAACTGTAGAGAAAAGTGTGAACAAGAAGTTTACAAAACCATCAACCTTGGGGAAGCCAGTTTCTCATTCCATTAGAGACCGGTCTGTTGTTAGGTAGCGTACTGCATTTAAATCTGAAAGAACAAAATTTTCAAAAACACGGTTTGCCTCCCAAGTTGATGTAAAACAAGTTTTGTCAAAACCAGTCACTTTACCTCATATGCCTAAGAATTCACATGATATGAATGACTTGTTCAAGAACTATGATCTAGAAGAAGCTAGGAAAAAGGCACAGATTCAAAAGGATGGAATTTTAGGTGCTAGACCTAGGGTGATGAACTATACGAGATTTCAAGGCACTGCTAGTAGTTTTAAACCATTACCTAGGAACAATCAACTAAAGACTAGGGATTGGCTTGTATCTAAGAGTAGTTGCGTTTTGAATAAAGCTATTCCCTTAGCAGATTACTCTAAGAAATCTAGATCATTTTCTGAATCCAAACAAGTTGTTTGCTCAAATTGTCTGAAATGCATCTTTAAGGCAAATCATGATAATTGTTTTTCGAAATCCCTAAAGAAAGTAAATGCTCATACAAAGGTTCAACCTGTTAAGTCTAGGATTTTCACTAAGTCATCTACTGTGCATATGAAGCAAAACAAACCAAAATCTTTGCCTAGATGGATACCAACTGCTAAAACTCTGGAAACTAGGAATAAGGATAAGTCTTTCACTATGCATAAGAAGCCTAACAATCCTTGACCTTGCCATAAGTGGATACCATCTGGTAGAATGTTTAAGGATGTTGGACTTAGGTGGATACCTACTGGAAAGCTGTTTACCGATGACAAAATCAAGGTTGACTGTGAAACCCCAAAGGGTTTAGATACTAATGTCACTAACCAAAATATATGCAATCAAGTTTGTAATATTAGTGCAGGTAGTCCTTACTCAGTTGCAGATACTTCGATCCTTCAATACATGGACTGGCTTAAAGTATGGATAACAAAAGGATTGATATCTCATAACTCACGGGTTCAAGTTACTCAACATTGATATTCAACCGGCTATGACGTATGAACACAACAGTTCATGCCTCGTTCCTCAAAGAAAAGTGTACGTGTCAGTGCGCTTTATCTTTAGAAGAAGAGAAATCTTCTCATTAATGACCATTCTCATCAACATGCTTCATACTTTTTCCACGCGCTTTCAGTTATCAAGTGAACCGGGCTACTGTTGATTGTTTTCATATTCCACTTGCTCAACTATAATGACGATGGTGACATCCTGTGCTAATTTTGCGGGGGAGAAGTGTGAATAGACTAAATTGTTGAAGATATTCACTTGCTTAATCAAGAATGACAACTACGTATGCAATTCTTGAGGGGGAGAAGAAGTGTGAAACTACTGCATGATGATTGATATATGAGAATAAATGGTCAAACGGCTCCTAACTCATGTAAGAACCGAGCTTCTTCTTATCGGATCATCTTCACATGTAGTTTCTTCTAAGAGCCATTGGTTGACATCTTCACATGGGCTGATATGATTAAATGACAAAGTGCTTCTCGTTGCTGGGTTGATTTCTTTGATGAACATCTTTCTGTTCTTGTTTGATTGGGAGGGATTTTAGTTAAGGAGATTTGCTACACATAAGGTAATTGAAACGCATTTGGTATGATGAAGATGTTAACTATCTAATCCCCAACTGGACAATCTTGAAGAAGGTTGAGTCTACAGTCGGTTCTACATTCTCTGCTACATGTTAGAAGACTAAAGACGAGTTGCATTTATCGATTCAAAGACGTCTTCTTAATCTGAGCATTTATCAAACAAATTTTCGGTTTAGGGGAGAGCACTAATTGAGGGAGAGTGAAAAGTCAGATTTAATCCCCAATTAGACTTTCTCATATTCTTCAGGAAGTTGATTCTCACAAAGATTAAAAGTGGTCCTCTCAAAAAGATTTCAAGTATTGGGGCTGATAAGATGTTGCTGATTATGAAGTGTCAAAACCAGCAAGGGGGAAGGAGACACACATCTAAACACAAAGCGAGTAAACTTGATGAACTTAATTCTTCTAAGTGATTGAAGATATCCCGGGAAGACAAATGTCATGACCGCAGAGAATCTCAAGGTTTTACTCATCAAGGCTTTTAGTGTTATTATTCCAACTACGTGGGGGAAATGATGTAAGAGAATGTTTCTGTGATAAAAGAGGTACACAAGTGTGTGATGATTTCGATGTTATCGCAATCATCAGGGGAGAGAGAATTGTTTACATTAGGGGCACTTAGTTGTTTCACTTGAGGGCTTAATCAGTGATTCAGAGATATAATCACTTATTCCGGAGTTGACGTCCGCAGAGATAGTCATCCGCAAAGATAATCAGTGATTTGGCCTGCTTCTTCAATGTTATCGCTTTTTCTCTCTTTGGGCATTCGGGTACTTCGGGTTCTTGAGCTTCATACACTTTCTTTAGGGGAGAGAAAAGTATACATCGGGGTTATTCTTTGGCTATTGGACTTAATCTGCTACTTCGATGGTATAAGTTTCTTTGTCTTCGGGTATGTGTATTTGGGCTCGTGAGCTCTAGTCTAAGAGACTGACTGCATCAATTCATCTACGTGGGGGAATTGGTCTCTTGACAACTCATTGGGGATGCATAGCTTCAGACTTCAGTGGTAAAGAAATATGAGAAGAAATTTAAAGAGTGGGATGATACGTTGTTGTTCTTGTTGATGATATAACCTCGAACGAAGTATCACGATGATTATTCTTAAAAGGAGCAGCGGGATTTATGATAATGGTGTGCTTCTCTGTGCACCTGGCTAAGGCAAGCTTGAAATAGAGCTTCGAATCTGCTCATCTAATGGATCTTCGGTTTGGGGGGAAGCTGCCAAAGTCTCTTTTTCTCAAAGGCTCATGTTCTATCTTCTATTCTGGAGCCTCGGAAGCTTTGGTGGTGGATGTGTAAGAGATGACGAATTATATCTTCTACGACGTGCTGCTCGATATCCTTATCTCGGTACTCGTATCATCATGCTCTTAAACTATATCATCTTCTCTATCTTTGTAAATATTTATCAAAAACCAAAATACAAAAATATAAAACCAACAAAATCAAAATACAAAAATATAAAATCTTCAAAAAATCCATAAAAATCAGAAAATTTCAAAAATACCAAAAATATGTTTTCTCTAGACATGTCTTCTGGTATCGATAACATATGCAGTCTTAGAAATGTCATTCAATAATGGCACGAGACCATAGATGAAGTTCGAGTAGGAGGTGTAAATATTTCTTTTCAAAACATGTCACAAACTATGGCTTACAGTTATTTCAGACTGTAACCCGGGCTTCAAAAATTGGCTTACAGTTATTTCAGACTGTAACCCGTGCTTAAACCATGGTTTGCTATTATTTTCAAATAGCAACCCGCTCTTCAATGAAGGAAAGTGCTGCGCTAAACCAATTTTCAAATATTTCGTGCACTTATCCTAAAAACAAATTGAGGAAAGTATGTCGAAAGACTGCTGTTCCTACACAAATGTTTTTCCGTCTAAAATTCTTCAGAAAAATATTTGTTGTATTTCAAAATTGGGGAAAATGAGTTGCTTGAAAAATCAATCAGAATCAGAGTTTTTATTAAATTGCAAAAACTCAATCAATGACTTCAGCGCTTTTAAAACTTTTCAAGAAAAAGAGTCACTGATTGAGGGGGAGAATGTTTTCAAATCTATATCATCTAACGGGCTTTCTTAATTATCCTAAATGCTTAACTGAAAAATGATGTTAACCTACATTGAAGGACTAGGTGCCTAGGATATGATTGTTAGGTTTAGATGATTAGAGTTTGATGTACACATATCCCATGCTTTATATGTTCTGATTGATATGTTGAATTGACTGTTCTTAGTCGATTGCTGTTTGGGTGATGTCGACCACCATATATCTGTTTGTGTCCACTAATGTATGCAGGTATATTTGTATATAAGAATGTTCCCGATCCGGATCCCACAATTGAAGATGATTGGATGCCGAAAGGAAAGGGTAACTATATCTTCGGTTGACAAATGAAGAAACGGAGCTTAATTTGACTTCTATGGAAAGTTGGCATGAAATGCAACATAAGAGGTCTCACTGCATCAGCAGATGGTTTTCTTCATCAGCAAATGAAGAAACGGAGCTTAATTTGACCTCAGTTGGCATTAAAATGCAACGTAAGAAGTCTCACTGCATCAGCAGACGGTTTTTCTTCCAAACCCTCAGCAACAACAATAAATGCAACTCAACCACCTAACGAATCTTGTGCAGGAAAAAGTAGTGGATGATACCATTTTTTCTTAAAAACAAATTTGAAAATATTGTTTTGAAAATGGAAAAATATTGTTTTTGAAAATAAATTGAACTCAAATTTTGGAAATCAACCGGACTTCATTTTTAAACTAAAGTCACTCAATCAACGACTAATGTCATGGATTGAGGGGGAGAGTGATTTCAAATTAAATATTTTCAAAGGATATTTCATCTATCAAGTCCGTTTGTACAAAAATATGTGGTGATCTAAAGATTTAATGTTATGTCATGGTATGATTTTCTTTAAAACTTAAAGATCTTACAAAATGAAATTTTTTTCTGTTCTTGTTTGATTGTGAAATTGTTTTATTTTACTTAAAGGTATCTTAAAACAATCATACCTGACACTAACAATCTTTAATGTCTAAATCTGTTCCTTATCTATCATTTTTCAAAATTAAATCTTGCCACGTCTTTCCCCAAAATTTTCTAAATGATTTAAATCTTTTGGGATCACAAATCTCAATTGGTTTGAAATTTTTGATCGGGGGAGAGATCGTGATTTAAATCTCAAATCTGTTTTAATGGAATTGGTTTTAGTTCTTTAAAGGCACTCCTGCCTCCATGTGCCAAACGATTTAAATACATAATGCACATGTTGAGGAGGAGGATTTATCCAAAAACAAGATGAGTATTTAAACCTGGCACTCCTGCCTCCCATGTTTTCTAAACCTTATTAAATCACTTGGGATCCAAAATCTCAAAGGGTTTGATATTTTTGATCGGGGGAGAATTTGTGATTTAATAATGAAACTTGATTAAAGATGATCGTTTTGATTCAAATGTGCATACTGCTCTCCCATATGTGCTAAACGCTTTCGAATCTCGAAGAACATATTGAGGGGGAGTATTTCAAAAGAAAACAAACTTTCAAGGTACAAAGATTTATATGTTTCAACATAAAGTAACTTGATTGATTTTCTAAATGGTTTTCTGTATGGTAATGCAATCGTGGAAGTACTACAAAAGAACTCTTTCCTCTATGTGATAAAATGATTTCAAATATCCTAAGCACATATTGAGGGGGAGAATTTACCAAGAAAATCAAATGGCTTTTTCTATGAAAATTGTGATCAAAGAAAATATCTCAAAGTCCTCTTGCCTCCATGTGCTAAACAATTTCTAAATCATATGCACATGTTGAGGGGGAGGTTTTCTAAATGATCAAAACTATTAAGGTACAAAATGCTTTGATCTCGTATCACAAGTACCTTGATTGTTTTTCCAAATGATTTTTCAATTGGTTTCAAGGAAGAATGAACTGTACCAAAAGACCGACCATTTTACTTTATGTATGGAGTTATAAGGATGGTGAGGCTAGGTATTAGTTCCCATGATCCGCCAGAGCCGGAGGGATCTACCCAGGGACAATCCACTAGATAGTGTAGAGTCCTTAGGTATGATGAAAACAAAGGAGAAAAATGAGATATGGGAAGAGTGCGGACTGAGACAGAGCTAGTACTGGAATAAACCCAACAAGGTTCTAGTTATGAAGTCTCGGTAAGCACTGAAGGGGTTGAAGAATGAAAAAGAATTGAATGTGAAAAAGGGTGAAAAGAAATAGCCCTCCAATAATTCAACCTTAGGGCAGTAACCGGGTTCAATACATATGCTACTGGTGGTTACCAAGGTAACACCGGTATTGAAGACAAGACGTCATGGACCCAGTGAGATCACCTAACAGGGACCCATCTAGGGAGGCCGAGACCGCCTAGTACCCTTGATTATGGATCGGAGTGGTAGGAATATTGAGGTATGTATTTCATTTTACCAGCCAGAAAACCATGTCAAGTAAGAAGGAACTTTGGTTAACTTTTTAGTAAACCTTTTTGTTAGTTCCATGAACACTATGCTCTAGTTTCGTAAAACATGGAATTATCAAAACTAGTAAATCTTTTGGAGGGGGAGTTGTACACGTATACTAAATCTTTAACAAATCGTGTACCTCCGTTCTCCTGAAACTCTATAAAAGAAACTAGTGTTAAAAGTATCTTTTTCGGTAAACTAAAAGAA
>BPTQ01000007.1:229556517-229600047 GCA_019973895.1 Chrysanthemum seticuspe | reverse complement strand
TTTTTAAACGTTTTGCAGTTCAGATTTAACCAAAAATGATGAGTATTTACACACTCATCAATCCCCCACACTAAACTATTGCTAGTCCCTAGCAATCTTTTGAGAAAAACTTAATGGATTTGAAACTCTTTACCAAAAGCCATTACTTCTGGAGTAGCCAAATGTTTCAGTTCAAGTAAGAACCATGGTACACCGATAACCATGTGATTTTGAGCAAACCACCAGCTTCCAACGGATTTGACTTGTCTTTACCAGAAGCCGTTTGCTCTGGACTAGCCAACTCTTAGATAAATTATCAGTATTATCTTTGGTGAGTCGATTACCAATTATGGTTTTTCCACTGCCTTTACCACAAGCCATAAACTTGCGGGCTAGCCAACTCTTCACTAATTAAAGATATGGTGAGCTGAATACCATACAATTTTGGGCAAATTGCAAGCCGTCAACGGATTTGAGATATCTTTTGAAACTTGGGGGACTGAAACTGCCAATTATGCAATCTTAGCTCATTTTTCATCTGATTTTGAACATTTTGCATCTGAAACATATAAAATGCAATTTTGGAATATTTTCAGTATTTTGATGCATTTCTGAGCATTTTTAAACGTTTTGCAGTTCAGATTTAACCAAAAATGATGAGTATTTACACACTCATCAATCCCCCACACTAAACTATTGCTAGTCCCTAGCAATCTTTTGAGAAAAACTTAATGGATTTGAAACTCTTTACCAAAAGCCATTACTTCTGGAGTAGCCAAATGTTTCAGTTCAAGTAAGAACCATGGTACACCGATAACCATGTGATTTTGAGCAAACCACCAGCTTCCAACGGATTTGACTTGTCTTTACCAGAAGCCGTTTGCTCTGGACTAGCCAACTCTTAGATAAATTATCAGTATTATCTTTGGTGAGTCGATTACCAATTATGGTTTTTCCACTGCCTTTACCACAAGCCATAAACTTGCGGGCTAGCCAACTCTTCACTAATTAAAGATATGGTGAGCTGAATACCATACAATTTTGGGCAAATTGCAAGCCGTCAACGGATTTGAGATATCTTTTGAAACTTGGGGGACTGAAACTGCCAATTATGCAAACTTAGCTCATTTTTCATCTGATTTTGAACATTTTGCATCTGAAACATATAAAATGCAATTTTGGAATATTTTCAGTATTTTGATGCATTTCTGAGCATTTTTAAACGTTTTGCAGTTCAGATTTAACCAAAAATGATGAGTATTTACACACTCATCAATATGTGAAATTACAGTTGGTATTTGCAACTTGTGTTTGGATTCATGGTAGTTTAGTACACGAGTTGGACTTGGAAAACTTGGTCATTTATTGGATTATAGCCTCGACTAGTAATGAGCTTTGTGTGAAAGTGGTGCTTCAATTTAAATTTTAGACTAAGGTGTTAATATTGATTTTTCTTTATTAGCCAAAAGTCATATAATGCTTTGGTGATAATATTAATCGGATACGGATATGGGACTAATTTAACTTTGATTTATTTTGGAAATCATGATACGTTTCGGATACTTATCGAATGAAATACTTGGACATATATCGGATTTAATTTATTTGGGCAAACTTGGACATTGGACAATATTGATTATGTAATATGCAACTCATATCGGATAATTCTTTAATGGATTTTCATTGGACCGTGAAGCCCAATAATTGTTACTTCCGGGTAAAATTAGCTAAACCCATCTAACCGGATTAACTAACTATCGAAACATGTTTTGATAAACAAATCATGTATAAACTTCTTTTGATTTTTAAAACCGATAATAAGACGAAAATATAATTTTGTTTAATATAAAAATCATTTTTTTTTAATTCATTAAAACCTATGTTTTATTATATTACATACATCTTCTTATAAAACTATTTGGGATATCGCTTAAATGTCAAGAATTTAACCATTCATTTACACTTTCACTTATTTGCTAATTGACCCTTACTTGTTTAGTTTCTTTTATATGTTTTATTGCTTTGCCATGTGTTCTTGAGTCTTAGTCAATATTTCATGACTATTTCTTATAGTGTATTAGGATATCCATTATGCTTTAGTGTGAGTTACGTTTGGCGTGAGTTGTACATCGAGTCTTTGCTTCCTTACCACCACACGAAACATTTAAAACTAAACATTTTATAAAATATCGATACAAGTATTCCACGAAAACTAAGACACATTGTCTTTCGGAAATTCATTTACTCTGTTAGATTTATTCTGAGATAGCAAACTCTTATTAGGTTATATCGATCCCGTACCATTGTACCTGTACTATCGACACTGTTGTGTTAGCTTCTTGATGCCAGTTGTGTCCATTATGGTCCTTGCGTTACTTCATATCGAGGTGAGTTCATGACCCCTATTTTACTTGTTTTGAAACACTTTTGGGGGAGAATACATGCTTGTTTACTAAATTCCAATATTTGCAAATGACTTGGTTCTTGAAAACTTTGTGTGCTTCACTAAATAATTTATTCAACTATTCAATTATCATTACAATAACATTATTTCTTTCGCTGTGCTAAATTCATAATATTTCAATTTTGGACATATATGTGTATGTAATTGTGTGCATGAGTGTTTGTAGTGGTTGACATATTTCATTTAGCCAACAGTCTTCGAGACTGGTTGGATATCCATGATTACATTTAGCCAACAGTCTTTTGGACTGGTTGACAGATTTCATTATCCAATAGTTTAGCTCCAGCTGGTTTGCGATAATAACTGATTGGATTCCTTTTGTGCACGGGACCACGTGGTGGTCGAATTTCATGATGTGGTTTACATGACCTGGATTACATTTCATTTTACTACTTGCTCAGCACTGTTACTTATACATATGTCCTACTGGTTTATCATTGCACAGCAAAACTGATTTACTACTTCATTTCAAACCTATGAACTCACCGACCTCGTGTTGATATTTTTTAGCATGTATTTTCAGGCTTATTGCGACAACTTTCTTTGGAGGCTTTTGGCATGGCAAGGCATAGTCATAGGATATTTGGACATTTTTTGGGACCGCTTTATTATTATTATGGGCCTGTATTTCCGCGCTAATTTTGAATAATGTAAACTTTATACATTTGTTTATAATTTTTCTTAATGCAAAACCGTTGTTCTATACTCTGTGTTGTGATACCAATTAGTAGCACCCCGTTACCCGAATGCTTACGCTGTGCCAAATTTGGGGGTGTTATATTTTACGTTTGTTATCGACAAAACATTAGAAGACCGTAAAATATAAATAAACGTTTTTACGGCTTATTTGTATTAACAATCTCCCCCTTTTTGTTGATGACAAAACATAAAATTATTTTAAGGAAAAACTAAAATTCGTAAAAGTTTGAATTGTAGTTTTTACTTTCTTCTCCCCCTTTTTGTCGAAACAAAAAGAGTGTCGAAAAGATACCAACACAATGTTTTAAGAAAAACATGTAAAGGAAATGATACGCGTACAACGCGCGTTTGGGGTCAAAGGAACTTCCTTTTCGTCGAGCAAGTTTTTTAACACCCTAGGCAGTGAACCTAATCGTTGTAGTGTAGTATTAGGGTAAGCCTCGGGAATTGATATCGTTCTCTAGGGGAATAGGAATGCTAGTGAGAAATTATTACGCTAAGGTTGAGGTTGAGGAAGATTATTTTTTATCTTTTTTTATGTTTTTTAGAAAATGGAAAGGTACGAATCTCGGGGTTTGGATTTGGGGGTTGGTATTTCTACCGATTACTCTACTTATCTAATTATCTAATTAACTAAGCTAAGGTGAGTGTAGTATATGTCTATTGTTGTGTGCTCTTATGATGATTAAAAATGTGTTTACATAGATGTTATTACTCCCTAGTTATCTCCTATTGATGGTTGAATTGTCATGTCCTTATTCTTAGCGCGTTGTGTTTCTAAGGTCGTAGGGTATGCGTTTATCCCTAACTCTTTGAAGCTACCTAAGGTTAATGACTACGAAATCTCTAGGATTCATAAACTTAACACTAAGGTTATCTTTGGATATTTAGCCTACAATTCCACTAGTAATTCAACAAAGACTAATCAAGCATTAATAACACAACGAATGACCTATCGCAATACTAGGTCAATCACAATTAAGATAAGATACAACCAATCAATATTCAATAACTAGGTTTCATATTATCTAAGCAAACACACAAATAAATTAGCCGGACATGGAGAACATGCAAGCATACACACAAACAATTGAAGACATGATTGAATCAATGAAGTAAAACACTTATCTTGTTGTAAAATAGGGTATGGAACTCTAAGATACTGCCCAAGACAGCCTTGGTTCGGTTTAGGTTTTTATTCCACAAAACTACCTCCCTAAAACTAAAAAATTCGGATTCTATATATAGTGTTACAAAATGCGATGCCGTCACTCTTTAATTGTGACGCCATCGGGTCGCCGCCATTAGGGTTTCGTCTTGGCCACATCAACTCTGTGACGGTGTCACCTTATGCTCGTGACGCCGTCGGCTTCAACCTTTGACGCCGTCTGGATCCAAATCTAGGCCGTCTGAGTTGCGACGCCCTACTCTTTTAAACCTGATGCCGTCACGTGTAAATTAGCAATTTGGCTACTGAGTCGTCTCAAGATGTGTCGCGACGGCGTCGCAGTTAAGCAGTGACGCCGTCCCCTTCAATTCCAGCAGCTTGAGTGTCTCGATTCTTGACTTTGGCCATTTTCTTCATATATTCGCGCCTTTTCGTCCGAATAAGTGTCATTCCAGCAATTTGCCTTCAAGAGACCTAAAAAGTGAAAAGGAACGAAATAAAGTAGTAACAGATACAAAAGTGATCAATTAAGGGCTTAAATGACCCCTCAAAAGTGTACCTTTTAAATCCTTATGTGAAAAAGTAGAGAGCAAGTGACGAGAAGTGTTCTCGTCTTAACTCCCCATTGACGAGTCCATCCGTTTGTGAGGGCGTCAAGCAATAAGAAATACTAAACTAGTTCATTAGCAGCTATGTTAGCAAGATATTTCATCTATGTGACGAAAATGCTCCCCCTTGATGATTGCAACTTTGCAAAGGGACGTCATGAAATATAATCCTAATGAGAATTATATTTGCAAATGATTTTGCAGTGTATTGCTTTGACACAAAGCTCCCCTAGCTTAGGGTGTCAAAGTCTTCATGTATATTGAAAATCTACAAAACAAAGGTTAGAAAACAAGTATATAATGCATAATTTCCTGCAAATAAGACTCAAGTTAGTAGAAAACTAGTCTTCTGTTGCACGGATCCCATGGTTCCCTCCTTGGAGGGATCCATCTAGGCAAAACGTAAGGATCCGTCTGTCTGTAAACAAACTACAACAAAGGTGATGTAACAAATGATGTTAACATCAAAGTGAGATATGTATTAGAACAACAAGCATATACTCAGAGCAATATGGCAAATATCATGTAATTTCATTTAATAAAACTAGAGATATGATGTACATGACTCTAAAAACTAAGAAAATGAACAATACATGACTTTGGATTACTAGACTATCTAAGTCGCGCTTGATACTAGGACACCAGTTGAATCCTCTAGCTCAAGTTTGTTTAGGTTTGATCTCGTCAAAACGTTCGAGGAGGTGATAAAACATGAAACGTTGATCTTCACGTACTTCATGTATCAAACTTTCAACATGTTGACAATGATAATAATATTTGTCATGGCTCGGTAGTGATGATGGAAGAAAGGAAATGACTTGATGTGAAGGATTAAGTGAAGAGGGTTGAGGAGCGTCAAAAGACGGAGGGATTGGCGGAGGCGCATTCGAAGATGGCTCAACTGAAAATGATGGTGGCGGTAGAGAGGTGTCAACTTCCATGTGGTCGGGTGGTTGACTTTGATGATTTCTCATAATCCAAAAGGGATTATTTGAGGTTGACAGAGAAAAAGAAGCCGGAGCTAGTGTTGACTCAACACCTTGATTTTGTTCCGCTATTCCTTCTAAAGAGGAGAATGTTAGCGGTGGTGGAGGATGGGATGGCCTAGGAGGCAAGTCCTCTAGATTGTAAAGGTGTGGTGAGTGATATGGCTCTAGGCACTAAGGGTGATGGTTTAGTGGAAATGAGGTTGTTTGGTTTAGGAGGTATGGTGGTGTTTGGAATGGTAGTTTTGTGGGAACAATCCTTTTGGGGATTGGTTTGATAGGTGGAGGGGAGATCATACCATTTGTGGATTTAACGGGAGATGATTCGGTTGAAGAAATTTCGTGAATAACACGAGCAGGTTTCTTGGATGGTCCTTTGGTGGATGAGTTACCACTAGGAGCTTTCCTCATGATGAGATGATTAAAAGAGGTTTGTGAAAGTTTCTAAGTGCTGAGATTGAGGATGTAGATGATGACTTTAGAAGTCTTAACAAGGTGGTTTATAAAGAAAGAGATTTGGCAAGTGCATTCAAGACTTAAGCCACTAAGATCCTTTGGGATGTGATGATTGACATGCACAAGAGTCAACTTCAGAGTTGCAATGATCTAGGAACTTAATTAAGATGAGATGGAGTGTTTAAGTTAGCAAGATGAGCTTGAAATGATTGTTTTAGCTAGAGTTAAGATAAATCTGTCACCCGGATCCCACGGTTCCCTCCAATGAGGGATCCGTCTAGGCTAATCCTAGGGATCCGGCTCTCAGCAGCTAAGAAAAGAAAAAAAAATGATGTTTGTGAAGTCTAATACCTATACCTCTTGAGTGTTTCAGTCTTCCTAAGTGTCTTAAATGAAAGAGTACTTAAGTGATCAAGGGCAATGAGTGATGTAGCTAATGATTGCCTCTTATGGAAGAAAATGGAACTTTTATGAGTACCAATGAATGACCAAGGATGATACTAGAAAATTTTGAAGTGTCAAGTGGAGCTAAATGATCCTAAAGACCATATAGTAACTTAAGATAATTTTGGAAAATATCTTAAAAGTTATAGGAAATGGAAAAACTAGAATTTGACCCATTTTGAGGTAAGGATGACTAAAATCAATTGCTACAATTGAGAGATTTATAAAACTGGATGTATTGATATCTGAGAGATGATGTGTGAGTATAATAGCGAAAGAGTAATGAGTTTTGGTGAAACGATAAATCGAAAAGCGCCTTGAGTGTGATCCTAAGTGAGTTATGAGTGAGTATGAAACTTTACTAAGCTTGAGAAAGACTTAATTTATCCTAAGGCACTGTATTTAGCTAGTGTGAAGTGATCTAAGGACATGGTTTGAAGTATAAAGACTGCAACTGCATTTCTATTTGCCCGGATCCCAAGGTTCCCTAAGTGGAGGGATCCGTCTAGCACAATCTGAGGGATCCGTCTCCTGCTAAACAGTACCTTTACAAAAGGTATGCAGGGGTTGCACAAGGCATCATATTTCAACTCTAGTGTTTTTTAAGAAGTTTGAACAATAATATAGTCGAGACATCAAATGTTAAATGTTTTATTTCATGAGAGAAATTACATTATAATGATAAAGCATGAGTACTAAGGATTGACCCTATTTTGAAAAGAATCTAAGTTTCTTGAACATTTTCGCAAGATGGATCGTCAAATGGTTGATGAGTATTTTCTGATTCAGGGATGAAGAAATACTTCATGAGAGATGTGTTTAGAGGTTCCATCATCTTATTCACAAGTACGTACAACGGACTTTGAAATTGAGGGTGGAAGTACTTGATGTGATGATAAAGGCGTGTCAAGAACATTCCATAAGGGATTAGTTTGCTCTTGGTGCCTTGAAAGGTTTACAATTTGCCTTGCGAAGAAATAGGCGAGATTGTATGGTTGTTGTGTTAGCAAACAATACATTATGTGAGCACAACAAGCGGGAATGATTTCTCGATTTCCCTTAAGACTCCAAACATTTTTACGTAGGATGAGAGCGAGAGGCTTGTACTCCCGCGTATAGATAAAGCTTGGATCAAAGTAATAGGGTCGAGGTTTGCATAACATGTGAGTCAAGTCTTGATGGGAAGGTATGTGTGAACAATATGGACTATTTTCTTCACGATGGTTGAAGAGAGAATCAAGAGACCAATCTTCATTGAAGGTACATTGTCCATGATTTAGAATTCGGAGGATGTGAGCAAATTGCCCAAGGGTTAGAACAAACTTTTGGTTTTTGATCCAAAACCAAAGAGATAGAGAGCGATCCTCGTTACGAACGAGTTCAACTTGACGGAAGAATTCCAATACAAACCTCGAACAGATTTTCTCGTTAATTTCAAGAAGGCATTCTAGTCCTATGGTTGAGAAAGAGGTATTGATACCTTCTTCGTATTGTAGAGGAGTGTCGACAAGACGTCCTTCATGGAAGTGATGAGTTTTGAGATTATTGAACCCATGTACATGATTGCCAGGTGTGTTGGGCTCAAGAGAGATGTTAGGGATGTAAACATAAGTGAGTGAAAAGTCGAACTCATACTCATGAGACATGACGTAACCTATGGAAGTAAAAGGAGTAAGATAAGTCGTATTAAAACAAGAAGATGATCACCTAACGTTTTTACTAGATATCTATTAACAATGACAATTAACTCACTTAGTGTTTAACATTCTAGTGGATTTTAGGAAGAAAACGGTTCTTATATTGCATGAGAAACTATTTTCCAGAAGGACGGTTCTCACGATTCCCTTCCAAGAAGGATCCGGCTAGTAGAACTAGAGGGATCCATGGATCTGTAGTGAAAGAAGAAGGATTTTGACGACAAAAGATTTTCGCATCTTATATGTTTATACAAAGATATGTATTTTAGCCAATATTTACTTTAGCATGCATTGTCGGTTTCTAATGTATCTCAAGACCAAAAAATACGAAAGATAAAAAGTAAAAGAAATGACAAACATATTATGAAAAATAAACTAGATAAACTAGAACATTAGTAATATTTCATTTCAATGCTAAGAACGATACAAAGGATTGGGTATATAACACCAATGTAGATTAACAACACAAAGTACATGTCTCCATAAGAAAACTTAATCATGGGGAACATAAGAGCGATGAGTGTCAAGACGATGAGTACGAAAGCGATGTAAACCATGATGATGAAGTTCTTCCTTGGTTTGGATTTGAGATGGAATGAGATGAGAAGGAAGATGAAGTTTGAATGACAGGTAATTTTTTGAAAGTGGAAGATTTGAAAAATGAGGGTTTGGTGGAGTGAACGATCGGAGGGGATATTTATGGGGAAGGAGGAATTTTTGAGATATGTGTTTTGTTTTATTATTAGAAAGATATGATTTTTGGATTAATTGAAATGAGACACAAATTTTATAAACCTAGACTTTAGACAAAAGAGTAACACATATGCAAGAAAAGTTTCCTAACGAAGCTACGTGTAATATATGAGTATGTGAAAAGATAATCATATAAATTCCTATGTAAGCATAATTATTATTTAAGCTAATGTTATTTAGAGATAAGTAGGAAATCATACCTCTAATGCACTTAAGAGTGTCTTTACTAATGACAAAACAAATGTCAGTAGACAACTCCGGTTCCTTCGTGTTTAAGATACCTTCTTAGGGAAGGTAATCTTGTTACCAAGCAATTCCTATGGCTTGATAAGTATGAGCTTTAACTAAGCAAAATGACAAGGAACGTTAGTGCAATTTAGTAAGATAAAAAAATGTTGTCATCTAATCAACATCCTACAAAAGTGTTTTAAAACATGGTGTTTGTTTTTGTAAAAGACCTTCTTTGTAGTTTTTAATTAAACACGGATCATATCAAGTTTTTAAAGTAAAACATACTCTAAGAAACTTGGTAACGAAGCTCTGATGCCAATTGTGGAAAACTAGAAGGGGGGGTTGAATAGTTTTACCGATTAAAACTTGGTTTTAAACTATTTAGATTAACTTATGTCAATCTATTTGAACGTTTATGTTGGATGTTGATAGACAAGCATATAGATAAAAGGGCTAAGATAAAGAGTAAGAAGCACAAAACCACAACGCGAGCATTTATAGTGGTTCGGCTACAAGGACACCTTCCTTTCCCTACTCCACTCCGCGAGTCACCTACTCAAGAGTTTGTAATCACTACACAACACCAACTCCTTGTGGCGGAGAAACCTTTACAACGTTGCCTACTCTTTATCCAGTACAAGGCTAGATACCGGGTTCTTCCACGAGGTATAACCAAACCTATCAAAACGTCGCCTACCCTTTATCCGGTACTAGGCTAGATACCGAGTTCCATTACAATGGAGGAACTACTACCCAACACTACACAAATCCTATCCCTAAGGAGATCCACTCCTTATGACAACATCAACAAGGATATCAATATCCTTTGACCCAATACAAAACTATCTTGTACATCGAACACACCATATCGAATGTACACCTTAGGCACCTTTCACTAATGCCTTTGACTCGACTTCTAGGCACCCTTCACTAATGCCTTGTGACTTGTCTTCTAGGTACCCTTCACTAATGCCTTTAGCCTTGACTTCTAAGCACCTTTCACTAGTGCTTTCAATAAGGACGTTCGACACCTTTCACTAATGTCTTTATCTTGACCCTTTAGACATCGTTCACTAATTTCTTCGACACTACACTTCTAATGAAATGGAAGAGAACTATCAACAAGAGAACCTCCGTAGTCTTGATGATGATGAAGCATGGCAACTCATGGACTTGAGCTTGCTCGACTTCAAAATGTGGTGATCTCGCCTTTAAGAGGAACCTAGAGAATCACATGAAAAACAAAACAAAACCACATACAAAGATCACTTGGATCTGTGGTTAAAGAGTTTACAACTCAAAGAGAAAATGTATATGTGAGAAGTAAGTTACAATGAAGAAATAGCTCACTATTTATAGAGGAAAAAGTGCTATTGTTCCACGGATCCCACGGATCCCTCACTTGAGGGATCCGTCCAGTGTATTCCTGGGGATCCGTGGGACGCTCCTCTTTGCCCATGGGTTTTGGGTCATGGGTCATGGGTTATGGGTCATGGGTCCTAGACTTTGGATCATGGGTATCCAAGTAGATACAATGTATCTACAAGATGCAATGCATCTAGTTCATGGGTCATGGGTAAAAACCATGGGTCATGAATAATACCCATTTATGACTTATGCATGATGTCATGCAATGGGTTATGGGTTATGCTCTATGGTTATGGGTTATGGACTTTGGGTTTTACCCAACTACATTCAATGTATTTGGTCAATGGGTCAAATACTTAAACTTCTACCCATTATATTACCCATTATGATACATACTAACTATGTATATATCTACCCAATATGTAAACACTAGTTGTTGTACATATGTATTACTAAATCTTAAAATCACTATTACTTGTTTAGTGTTTTATGTGAAATCGTAAGTGTGTTGGTAAACTATTGACTCAAACTATTTACGTATTTTATTTGTTTTGTTAAAATGATTTTAGTTTGTTATCGACAAAACATTAGAATATCGTGATATATAAATAAACGTTTTTACGGCTTATTTGTATTAACAGAAGAGATGGTAATTGTTTACGTATGAGATGTAAAACATGATTAGGATTGGGTTAAGATGGTTGTGTTGTTCGTTTCCCGTATAAAGCGATAAGGAGCCAAAGGTGTGATTAAGAATCACGAGTTTGGGTAACACTAAAACAAACCATGTATTGTGTGTGTTTAACTATGTGGACACTATAAAAGAGTGTAGAGAGTTGGATCATTTTTTTTGTGGGATGCCTTCTATTTATAGAAAGGCATTTAGGGTTTAAGGATAAGACCCAATGTAGATGATTAATGGCTGTAGGCAGGCAAGGTGTTGATCATCTAATGGGTAGACAAGAATGACTGGTGGTAGCTCCTCGTTGGATCATACCAGTTCGTGCATGTCTCCAAAATATTTTCTCGTGTGTCTCACATTGTCATATGTCTAATAGTACATCTTAACCGTTAGTGGCAGTTGGGAGATAGTTGTCTTACGAGTGTGTTAGGAATTAGAAATTCCAGGTATTAAAGAGTCGGTCACCTCAAGTATATGTAATCGTTAGAAAGCTCGTAGTCGTAGTTCTTTTAAGTTAAGTAGTATTTAGTTAAGTAACACCGTGGAGGACGGACGGGTCTTTACCCACTGTATGCCTGATCCACAGCCCGTTGTGTGGCGATTTATGTAAGACTATAAATACTCTCTACCTCCCAAGGTAGAGAGTTGGAGCTTATAATAATATCTTTCACTTTCTCTCACTAAGTTCCCTAAACCTCTAACTTTCTCTCTCTAGAATTCCACTTATACGCCACCTTGTTATTATGGTTTGATGTGTATGTGAAAACTTATATCTAACAATTGGTATCAAGAGCCATGGTTAGATCATATCTTGCACATCTTTGGATTTCTAGTAATTTTTGGTGGTTTTTGAGTTTGAAAAAGTTTAGTGGTTTTTGCATCATTTGGTTGATTTCTTGTGTTAAAGTTTGGATTTTGTTAGTACTTTTGTGTTTAGAATCATCACAAGTGTGTAGGTTTTCATTTGGTAAGCTTAAATCATCTTGGTTGGGTTGTTTTTGGATTGAAAAGTGATGTTTATGTGGTGTTTTCTTGCTAGCGACTTAACTCACGGATTACTTTCTTCGTAGCGACTTGCTTTACAAATTTGTAGCGAGTTACAGTTTTAGACCTAGCGACTTAGATCTAGCGATTTACAGTACAAGTAGTGGACTCTCCACTACGGGTAGCGACTTGGTGGTAGCGACTTGGTCTGTAGCGAGTTGCTCTTTAGCGACTTGTATCTTTAGCGACTTAGGTAGCGAATTGCTGCCAAAATTTTGCTAGCGACTTGAGGCTTAGCGAGTTACTACTTAGCGACTTGCATTTGTCTAGCGACTTGGGACTCTAGCGACTTAGTGGTGTAGCGAATTAAGTGTTAGCGACTTGGTGCATTTTCTTCTAGCGACTTGGGTGATTGTTTACGGTTTTCTCTTGATTTAGTAAAATCCCGTGAAAGAATCTATTTCTCGGTTTAATCATAGAGTTATAAAATCCCGTATTATCTGTTAACATGTCTACCAACGTTCCTACTATCATCTCCACGGTTGCAGAGGATGTTCAAGCAGCTGGGTCAGATACTCGTCCACCCATGCTTGACAGAACTGACTACGATTCTTGGGCTCAACGAATCAGATTGTACTGCCTTGGAAAGGAAAATGGTGTCAACATTCTCAAATCCATTGATGAAGGACCATATCGAGTTGAGACGACTAGAGACATACTTGATACTAATGAAGATGGTACTCCTGTTTACGGAATGGACAGACCTAAAATGTATGATGAGCTTGATGATAAGGATAAAAAGAGATTCGATGCAGATATCAGGGCTTCAAACATTGTTCTTCAAGGTCTTCCTAAAGACATCTACAAGCTGATCAATCATAACACTGATGCAAAGGCAGTTTGGGATAATGTTAAGATGCTTCTCTCAGGTTCAGAATTAACTATGGAAGACAGAGAATCCCAACTCTATGACGAATTTGAACACTTCAAGATGAAACCAGATGAGAATGTCTATGAGTACTATGTGAGATTTCATAAGTTAGTGAATGACATGAGGAACATCAGAATGACTATGCCTAACATTCAGCTGAACTCAAAATTTGTGAACAACATGAATCCCGAATGGCACAAGTTTGTCACCGCTGTGAAGCTCACTAAAGGATTGAAGAACACAAACTATGAGCAACTCTATGCCTTCCTCCTTCAGAATGAGAGACATGTTATGTTTGAAAAATTGATTCTCAATCAGTTCAAAACCAACCAGGGAGAGACAAGCTCGTCTAATGACTCAACTGCCTTCTACTCAAACATCGGAATCACAACCAAAGCATCACAAGTCATACCCTTGGGTAATGGTAATCACAAACTCATTCCTGATCCTATGTTTAAACAAGCTGATGCTGATGCACACGTGGGTAACTTCATTAATCAACTAGCTCTTCTGATTAGTCAAAACATGAATTCTCTCCCACAAACCAACAACAACCTCAGAACAGCATCTAACCCACACAATCAAGCCACTGTTAAAGATGGAAGGATCGTGGTGCAACCAGTTCAGGAAAGACAGTATGATCAGGGAAGAGGTGGAGCTGGGAGAGGTTATGTTGGCAACCAGAATCGAGGAAGGAATGGTAACCAAGGTCAAGCTAAGCCAATCAAATGTTATAACTGTGGTGGTGAGGGACACATTGCAAGGAACTGCACATCTCCAAAACGTCCACAGAATGCTGATTACTTCAGAGATAAGATGCTGCTGGCACAAGCTCAGGACAATGGTGCTGCTTTGGATGAAGAGGAATTGCTGTTTCTTGCTGAGGGCAATGCCAAGACCTATGATGCAAATGTGGATGAGCATCCTATTCAGGAGATAGGTCACAATCATCAGAATGCCTTTCAAGTCGCTGATTGTGATGCATACGACTCTGATGTGGATGATGGACCTACAGCACACACAATTTTTATGGCTAGCATTTCTCCAATGGTTTCTCCCAAGGTCTCTTCTTCACCACTAGCTGGCCCATCCCAAGACAAGCTCATCTCAGAGGTATTAAAACTATACGATAATGCTGATGTGCAACAGATGCATGACAAAGTACAATCAACTGAAACTATTGAATCAAATGTTGAAAATATGGGTAATATCGATATTATCCCATATGATCAATACGTGAAACAAAGTGAAAGTGAAGGTGTACCAAGTGATGCATCTTCTGCAGTCAACAATGACTATGTTTTTGATGAATACACTGCATGTGCCCCTGATGATTCTGTAATTTCTGAACTAAATGCCTATAAAGAACGTGTTGCTATTTATGAACAACGTGCAAAATTTGAGTTGACCACTCGTGAGCAGGAAATGGATGACCAAGTACGTACAATCATTAGAAAAAGTAACTTTAGAGAAGAAGTATTGAAACAAGAATTAAATTTCTTGCAAGAAAAACTTTCTAAAACAGCCAAGCAAAAACAAGAACTTCAAGAAAATGTGAAAATGCTTAAGCAAGAATTTAATGCAAAGGAATCAAAACTCTTGAGAGACTTTTCTAATCTGAAAACTTTGAAAAACAAGCTTGAAAACAAGTTGTACACACAAGGAAACACCATTCAGACTGCTCACATGGTCACTAAACATAGAGTTCTAAGCGATAAGCATAGTGTTCCCATTATAGATAAACCCAACCCTGAGTACGGAAAGATAGCAAAAGCAGCTCAAAGTGTGATCTATGATGGAAATGAGATTCTTAAACCTAGACAGAAACCTAGTTGCGTTGAGTGCACTGAGGAAGATAAGAAATCAGATGAAGTCACTAGGGAAAGGATGAACAAAAAATTAGATAACCCTAAATGCAAAGAGAAAAAAATAATTATCACTCCCCATGACTACAAGAAGGAAAACTGGATTTCCTTGAACATGTTTAAGCCTCAAACATTGTTGACTCCTGAACAAGTTTTCTGGAAAAAGGATTTAGATAAGCAGAAAGCTGAAAATATTGTTGAAACAAACCCCCCCTTTTGGAAAATGCCTAGAGCGACTGTGTATCCTCCTAATACACCAATGCATCTTGTTCCTAGAAAAATTGCCACTAAAAGCAAGACCTTAATTAGCCAATATGTTATATTTCAACTATTTGTTGATTTTGAGAAAACTTGCAAGAAAAGGATCACACCCACTGGTATAACGGAAGGAGAAAGGGGTTTTGAGCAAATGAAAGAATGTTATTTAACTGAGGTCATGCCTTTCTTTAAACTTCTGAAAGATCACTTTGAGAGTCTTAAAAAGGGGATAGAAACTGATATCAAGGGAATGGAAAAGGAATTTGATGCAATGGTAGTTGAAGTTAGTGATTATGAGCGTGCACTAAAATATAATAAGATTGAGAGGAAGAACTTGCATACCTTAAATGAGACTCTTATTACTGAATGTGTTGCTCAAGATATTTTTTTCACTGCTTCAAAATGCTCTATTAATGCTTCCAAATTTCATGAACTATCTGTTGCCCTGAAAGTCTCCCATGATCGTGTCATTGAACAATATGACAGGCTCCCAAATGCCTCTAGGAGTACAAATCTCAGTACCTCTAGTTTTAAACATTTTTCTAAACTAGAGGTTGAGTATTTTAATCTACAACTAAAATATCAACATCTTAAAGAAAATGTCAAAACTTCAAATATCAAGACATCATCAGATGCTCCAGAGTTTGATGCAGTTTTTCAAATTAACAAACGTGATGAACAGATTCAAGCTCAGTGCAACACAATCAGAAAGTTGAAAGCCCAAATCTCTCAACTAAAGGGTCAAACGAACAATATGACAGGCTCCCAAATGCCTCCTCTTTTAGATTCTCAGAATTCTCAAACGTTTCATCTTCAAAACCTAGTAAATGCTTTACAAAAGGAAAACGAAAGTTTTCTAGAAGAAAATGAAAAGGTTAAACGTCATTTCAATGAGTTATTTGAATCAATTAAAGTCACTCGTAACAAAAACAACGAACAAATAGCTTCATTGCAAAAGGAAATTGAGAATCTGAAGAGTCAGGTAAAAGGGAAAATGCCAATGACCAATGGGGAGAATATTGTATCAAAGGTTCACTCTTGTAATAAATATGCTTTATCTGTGACATATGTCCCTCCTCATCTAAGGAACAACAAACTAGCTATTCAAACATACTTCTCATCCCTTAAGGATTGCCTAGAATGTCTGCGTGAGATTGTTGAAGAGGATAAGCTAGAGAAACCTCATGATAATGCAATTGGACATGCATGCTTATATGCCAAACGATCTCAAGAAATCTTAGAATGCTTGATCACAATATGCCCAAAGTCATTAGGTGAGAGAGTTAATCCTTTGATTCCATGCTCGATGCCTAATGCCAAGTATGATATGCATTCGATTCCCAATGTTTTGAATGTGAACCGTAGTGTGCCTTTAAGTAGTTCAGATTCCAGATCTGTCAATGCTAAGAAAGAGAACTCAAGTGTGCCTTCTAGGAGTACAAATCTCAGTACCTCTAGTTTTAAGAAAGTGAACCTTAGTGCACCCGCATGTAGCTCAGACCCCAGTACATCTAAACAGGTGATGCAAAGAGTAGTTAAACCAACTAATGTTCCCATTCCCTCTACAGGAGTAATCAGTGACATTAAACGGAGCAGGTCAAAGTCTCAAGACAATACAAGGAATGATAGGACCTCTCAAGCTAAGAATGTGCACTGGAAGAGAGTAGAAGAACAATCTAGGAACTTTAAGCTTGAATTGAATAAAACGAATCGTGTTGATTCTAGTATTAGCCATAGGCGTACTGTAATTAATTCGAATTCCGATACTATTTGCAAACCTTGTACTGATGTCTGCTTGAATTCTGTTTCAAATCATGAATGTGGTGTTAATGTTCTGCCTAATGATGTTAATTGTCCAGTTAATATTGTTAATGCAAAAATTCATGCTAAGAAGGGTAAAAGGCAAAAACGAAAGAAAGCTAGAAAAGAGTGGAAACCCACAGGAAGAACATTCAGTAAATTAGGCTTTTATTGGATACCTGTTGGTCATAAGACTAATCAGATAATGCCCACTAGAAAATGGATGCCTACTGGTAGAACTATTCCCTTAAGAAGTGATCACACTGTGAACAGGGCTAATACAGACACTAGTACTGCATCTATTCACAATGATTCCATTGCCTCACTTTCTGATATGAATGATTCTTTTTCTGATGTGGGTGTTCCAAACATTGTTACTAACCAAATGGAACCCATTCTTGCATGGGGATCCCAATTATCCAGTTATCCATTCTTGTCTGTGTTCAACTGCAGATCGTTCAAATCGTTCTGTGGTACCTGGACTCAGGCTGTTCCAAGCATATGACTGGAGACCGGTCGCGGCTCATGAACTTCGTGAGAAAATTCATCGGGGACTGTTAGATTTGGTAATGATCATTTCGGTGCTATTATGGGTTATGGAGATTATGTTGTTGGTGATAGTGTCATCTCTAGAGTTTACTATGTGGAAGGTTTGGGTCATAATCTGTTCTCTATTGGTCAATTCTGTGATTCTGATCTAGAAGTAGCCTTCAGAAAACATACCTGCTTTGTTAGAGATCTTAATGGTAAGGAACTGTTAAAAGGAACTCGTGGCTCAAATCTTTACACCATCTCTATCGATGACATGATGAGGGCCTCTCCAATCTGCTTGTTATCAAAGGCTTCAAAAACAAAGTCATGGTTATGGCATCGTCGTCTCAATCACTTGAACTTCGGCACCATCAACGATCTTTCCAGAAAGGACTTAGTTGTAGGTTTACCTAGACTAAAGTATGAAAAGGATCATCTTTGTTCAGCATGCCAATTGGGTAAAAGCAAAAAGTTTGCCCACAAACCCAAACCTACTAACTCTGTCACAGAAGTTCTTCATATGATTCATATGGATTTATGTGGACCAATGAGGGTGCAGAATATCTTTGGGAAGAAATATGTGTTAGTTGTGGTTGATGATTACTCTAGATTCACCTGGGTCAAGTTCTTAAGGACAAAGGATGAAACTCCTGATATCATCATCAAACTCATCAAACAGCTGCAGGTTCGACTTAACAAAACCGTCAGAATTATCAGAACAGACAATGGAACTGAGTTTGTCAACAAACAACTTAATGAATTCTATGAAAACGTTGGAATCAGCCATCAAAGAAGTGTTCCACGAACTCCTCAACAGAACGGTGTAGTTGAAAGATGAAATCGAACTCTTGTTGAAGCCGCTAGAACAATGCTGATTTACTCAAAGGTTCCAATGTTTCTCTGGGCTGAAGCAATCGCCACTGCATGCTACACACAAAATCTTTCCCTAATTCACACTGTACATGGAAAAACTCCATATGAACTTGTCCACAACAGAAAACCTAATCTCTCTTTCCTTCGTGTGTTTGGTGCATTGTGTTATCCAACCAATGAGGGTCAAGACTTAGGCAAACTTAGGGCTAAAGCTGACATTGGAGTATTTGTAGGATATGCATCAAACAAAAAGGGATACTGAATCTACAACAAAAGAACCCGAAATATCATGGAAACAATTCACGTTACGTTTGATGAGCTGACCGGTCAAATGGCTGGTCAAATGGCTCCTGGACACTCCAGCTCAGGACCCGCACTTCAAAACAGTCCCATTGGTTCATCCCTTGTTCCAAACTCTTCTCAAGAAACTCCATATGTACCTCCATCCGAAGATGATTTAAAGAAATTGTTTGATCCTATGGTTGATGAACTGTATGATTCAATTACTAATGAGGGGTTGATCCCTACAACAGAGGAGGCTCATATTCCTGTGAATGAAGTCAATCCTTCAGTCTCAATATCTTTAAGTCAAGAAGCACCTGCTGCTGATCCTTCAGTCTCATCAACAAATCATCATTCTTCAAATGTACATCATGGTAATGTTTCTGGCATCAATGATGAAGTTAATCCCTTTGCTACTCCTGAAGATGCTCCATTTGAAATCATATTTGCTCCTGAATCATCATCAGAACCATCTTCTTCAGGAGACATCGACTCAGCTACCTCAGTCCCTCAACAACTGCCACATGAACACCTCAAAAAATGGACTCACGATCATCCATTAGACAACATCATTGGTAATCCCTCTCGTCCTGTATCAACCCGGAAACAACTTGCAACCGATGCCTTATGGTGCTTCTTCAACTCCGTACTATCTAAGATCGAACCAAAAGATGTTAAAACCGCCATGAATGAAGATAGCTGGTTCAATGCCATGCAAGATGAAATTCATGAGTTTGATCGACTTGATGTAAGGGAGTTAGTACCTGCTCCAGACTGTGCTATGATTATTGCTCTTAAATGGATCTTCAAAGTGAAACTTGATGAGCATGGTGATGTGTTGAAGAACAAGGCTCGATTAGTTGCTAAAGGATACCGTCAAGAGGAGGGTATTGACTTTGAAGAATCTTTTGCTCCTGTTGCTCGAATCGAGGCAATCAGAATCTTTCTGGCTAATGCTGCTAGTAAGAACATGGTAGTCTATCAGATGGATGTGAAGACAACATTTCTGAACGGAGATCTTAAAGAAGTCGTCTACGTCAGCCAACCTGAAGGATTTGTGAATCAAGAGCATCCTACTCACGTTTATCGTCTGAAGAAGGCTCTTTACGGTTTAAAGCAAGCTCCAAGGGCATGGTATGATACACTGTCAAAGTTTCTTCTATCAACCGGATTCAGCAAAGGAGCAGTTGATCCTACATTGTTCACCAGGAAGTCAGGCAAACATTTAACTCATGTTCAAATTTATGTTGATGATATTATTTTTGCCTCGACAGACCCAATGGAATGTGATCGTTTTTCTAATGAAATGAGTTCAAAATTTCAAATGTCAATGATGGGACAAATGTCATTTTTCTTGGGATTACAAATTTCACAAAGTCCCGGAGGCATTTTCATAAATCAATCTAAATATGCAACTGAGATCTTAAAGAAATTTGGATTTGATTCAAGTGACCCTGTTGACACCCCCATGATTGATCGAACCAAACTAGATGAGGACCACTCAGGGATCATGATTGACCAAACGAAATATCGTAGTATGATTGGATCCCTGATGTACCTCACAGCTAGTAGACCAGACATCTTGTTCGCTGTTTGCATGTGTGCTAGATACCAGGCTAAGCCTACTAAAAAGCACCTTGAAGCAGTTAAACGGGTCTTTCGGTATCTCCAAGGAACCATCAATATGGGACTATGGTACCCGAAGGACACCGGTATGTCACTAACGGCCTATGCAGATGCTGATCATGCAGGTTGTCAAGATACACGTCGAAGTACATCTGGAGGTGCTCAGTTTTTGGGTGATAAGCTTGTGAGCTGGTCTTCAAAGAAGCAAATGAGTACTTCTATTTCCTCTACAGAGGCTGAATACATAGCCATGTCATCTTGTTGTGCTCAAATCTTATGGATGAGATCTCAATTATCTGACTATGGCTTTGAATTCAACAAAATCCCTCTGTACTGTGATAATAAAAGTGCTATTGCTCTCTCATGCAACAACGTTCAACACTCAAGAGCAAAGCATATCGACATTCGACATCATTTCATCAGGGAACAAGTGGAAAAAGGTGTGGTGGAACTATATTTTGTGAGGTCTGAATATCAGTTAGCAGACATCTTCACCAAAGCTCTTCCAAGAAAACGTTTTGAGTTCATTCTTCCACGACCTGGCTTGAAAAGCCTTCAACCAGAAACACTCAAACGTCTTCAGGAGGAAGACGAGGAGTAAAAGGTTTCCTTCATCTATCTCTTGTATATATCCATTCGAAAAATCAAAATACAAAATTATAAAAACCTCAAAAAAATCAAATAGAAAAATATAAAACTTTCAAAATCCATAAAAATTTGAAAAATCTTCAAAAATATATTGTCATTTTGTCATGTTTTTCTCAATTCGATAATATCTACGGTCTTGATGTTGTCATTCAAAGAATGACACGGGACTTTAGATGTTGTTCGAATTTTTATATAAAAAAAAAAAAAAAAAAAAAAAAAAATATATATTTTTGGGAGAAAGAGAAACAATGGTTTATTGTCATTTTCAGGCAATAACCCGGTTTTAAAAAGAAAGAACAGAGCCATACTTTATCTTGTTTTCAAAACTCAATGCTCTGATTCTATAACCATTTATCTGCTGAAAACTAACTGCTTTGAAAAATAACTCGGTCTCTATTTTTGATAATCATCAGGACTTATTTGTCAAAATCTCTATCTCTCAATCAACAACCTATGTCATTGATTGAGGGGGAGAATGATTTCAATTAAATTAAAAAGTTATTTGGCATTAAA
Source organism: Chrysanthemum seticuspe (assembly GCA_019973895.1). Classification (NCBI taxonomy): domain Eukaryota; kingdom Viridiplantae; phylum Streptophyta; class Magnoliopsida; order Asterales; family Asteraceae; genus Chrysanthemum; species Chrysanthemum seticuspe. Next base: position 229,578,201 of record BPTQ01000007.1, on the reverse strand, counting down.
TTGTTTTCAAAAGATATACATGCATGTTTTATCAATGGAGTTTAAAGTCTTAAAATCCAATCCTTATCAGTTCAAACGCTTTCATAATCAAGTCACAATTCTCCTTAAAAGCTTTCAAAATCAATTTAAATCTATAAGAGATCACAAATCTCAAATGATTTGATAATTGTGATCGGGGGAGAATGTGTGATTTAAATTGGATTTAAACTGATAATTCGGTAAATGGTTTTATAAGGATGTACATGCTGTCCTTCCCACATGTGACAAACGATTTCAAATTTTCCATGCACATGTTGAGGGGGAGCATCTATCTTAAACCTATGATTTGAAATGTGATCAACTTATCTCAATGTGTAGGTTCCCTCTAGTATGTGCAAAACTCTTTTCAAACCTCGAGGCACATATTGAGGGGGAGCAAATTTATGGAAACCTCATCCTTCCCGGAAATGCTATATCTACTTGATTTGATGTGGGAAGTGATGTTGATATCTTTTAGAAAATGGTAATCAAAGAAGTTAATTCTTTCTCTTGCCTCCGTGTGCAAAACATTTTCAAATACTTGATGCACATGTTGAGGGGGAGTTCTCGTTCTAAAAATATCAAAAACAATTCAGGTACAAAATGCTTTGATAATATATCACAAGTATCTGAATTGATTTTCAAATGGTTTTCAATTGGTTCCAATGGCAGATGAACAATACCAAATAGACCGACCAACTCTACTTTATGTACGGTGATATAAGGATGATAAGGTTAGGTATGTGTTCCCATGATCCGCCAGAACCGGAGGGATCTACCCAGGGACAATCCACTAGTTAGTGTAGAAGTCCTTAGGTATGATGATAAAAGGAGAAAAATGAGATATGGGAAGAGTGCGGACTAAGACTGAGCTAGTACTGGAATAAACCCAACAAGGTTCTAGCTATGAAGTCTCGGTAAGCACTGAAGGGGTTGAAGAATTAAAAAGAATTGAATGAGGAAAGGGTGAAAACAAATAGCCCTCCATTTATTCAACCTTAGGGCAGAAACCAGGTTCACTTCATATGCTACTGATGGTAACATCGGTATTGAAGACAAGACGTCATGGACCCAGTGACGCACTGCACTTCAACTTTCCAAACCACTCAAGTTCCTCTTAAAAGGACTTGTTTCATTCTCACGGGGAACCGACATTATCTATCGACTTTCTCTTAGAGAGTGTTGATATTGAAGAAGGAGACCCTCTCCCTAGTCTCCGGCACAGGATCCAAATATGCACAAATTGAGTCTAGAGCCACGAGATCATCAATAAATCTCATTAGGACACTTTCAATGAAAACTCTCTGTTTCACACAATGTGGAAAGAGAGATTATATCTTGAGTCCTACGCATTATCCTTGTGGTATTGCCAGAACATCTGAGTGATGTGAATACATATTCACTATGAAGATGGAAAGCCTTCTGGAGCCAACATCAAACAAGCTCCTGGTAGGTGGCATGTGAGATCTATTCTATAGACCAACCATGTGACAACTGAATAGAAACAATGGGGTGATTCAATTTCTTGAATCAATCCTGGTTCAGGTTATGGATTGACGGATACCTTTGAAAAACCGGTCTTTGTGCTTAACAACTCTTTTCTTTGGCACATCGACCGTGTACTCACTTTTCAAACCAAAAGGTGTTTTTATGATTGATAATTGATTTTCAATAAAACCTTCGTTGTATTGCAAAAACAATTTCTATTGAGCAATACACGATTGTTTTTCAAATCTCTTTTCATCAATCAGTGGACTTAAAATTCGCTGGTTCACTCACTCCGTGTTATCTTCTTTGAGATGTTCCGGTTTGAGAACAGCTAGAGCAGCTGCGAAACCCTGTCAAGGAAATTCTTCGGAATGATACCTGATCACAGGCAGTACTTGTACTGATCAACGGGGAACCGTGGGCCGTGTACCTCAATTCAACGAAAGTGATCAAAGACACTTTCGTGCGATTTATTGCTAACTGTTGTATGCAGGTACACCCGACGTTTGCAGCTGATCAGAATGAAGCGGTCAATCCACAGCCGCATGCTCACTTATCACATTCATCTAAAAGGAAATCATGATTAGTGCATCATTGACTCTGATATTTTCACTCCATGCTTCTGCTACGCTGCTGCCAATATCATGATTCAACAAAAGCTTCCGCTACTCTGATGAGAAGACATCATGATCCAGAATGTGAGCATGTCGGTCCTAAAGTCACAACATCACATAATGCCAACACCACAATGGATGTCTCAGAGATTTTTGATAGCTGATGATCTCAAATGCTGGCTCAAACTTATTATCACGTGGATCAGTAAAAGACCTCCACTTGGAATAACCAAACATGCAATGTGAAGAATCAATGACTACAAGCTTAGGAGCAAAGGACTACATCAAGGATGCAAGATCAATTGTTATTGTATTATCTAGTTGTATTCAATGTAATTTTGGTACATGATTGAGGTGACCTCCCTTAGGGGGAGATTGTTAGGAATTAGAAATTCCAGGTATTAAAGAGTCGGTCACCTCAAGTATATGTAATCGTTAGAAAGCTCGTAGTCGTAGTTCTTTTAAGTTAAGTAGTATTTAGTTAAGTAACACTGTGGAGGACGGACGGGTCTTTACCCACTGTATGCCTGATCCACAGCCCGTTGTGTGGCGATTTATGTAAGACTATAAATACTCTCTACCTCCCAAGGTAGAGAGTTGGAGCTTATAATAATATCTTTCACTTTCTCTCACTAAGTTCCCTAAACCTCTAACTTTCTCTCTCTAGAATTCCACTTATACGCCACCTTGTTATTATGGTTTGATGTGTATGTGAAAACTTATATCTAACAGAGTGTCTGATGCACGGCCTAAGATATTCTTCCAGGCCATGCATGGGCTGGGAATTTAACCGGGCTTATTAAGTGTTGATAATGGGCCTTGTTAAATATTTATAATAGGAATTATGTTGGCTTATGATTATAGGGCTTGAGGCATTAATATTGATACGCTATCAAGTCCCCCAGTCTAGTATTATATCATGACCTGATGGTATGATGTTGGACATATGATAATGATATGCTAGGCTAGGAAACCACTTTGTCAGGCTGATGAAGGAGTCCCCCCAGACTATATGCTTCTAGGCTACAACAGGCCTGACATGTGATTATTGCAAAAATGATAATTACCTTTTCTAGTCACCGTTTGAGCCGTACTAGGGTAAAGTAACATTAAATGTTTGCAAGAGAAATTTTTGGAAGTGATTTAAATCTGGTTGACTTGATGTCTAGGCGGTTTGCATACAAAAGGTACTCCCTTAAATTGGTACTTAATTCATGTTCCTTTGTTTTTTAACAGACACATATATGTGATTTTGTGCAGGCTATCATTCCAGCTTTAGTAGAAGTTTTTCCAAATACAGAGCACATATTCTATCTTAGAAGCTTTCATGAGAATATGAAACTTCAATGGAAAGGTAAGGACTTCAAAGAATATTTGTGGAGATTTGCAACCACCAGAACTGTTATAAAGTTTTCGAAAGCTGTGCTTTATTTCAAGAGATTTAGTGAACCTGCCTATGCTTGGTTAAGTGAGATACCACCAATCTATTGGTCAAGGTAACATTTTCAGGTAAATTATCTATTTGTATAACTTAAGTAGTATATGTTAATGCATTATGAAATTTATAATTAATACAAATTTTTTTAATTTTTTACGGAGAGCTCATTCTGATTGTTACTTAATAACATGTGTCAAGTGTTTCAGGGGAAAATATTTGGAGGTATGGACAAACCAATCATGACAGTCTTAAAATACATCAGTGAATAATGCATAAAGAGAATAGTGAATGTTTTGAATGTGTTTAGGAAGAGTAATGGGCCACTAACACCAACTGCACAACACATGTTAGATGTGATTCATAAAGAGGCTATTAAGTACAATGTTTTATGGAATGGGGGAGATAAGTTTCAGGTTAGTGGAAAATGGGGAGACCAATGTATAGTGAATGTTGTAAGTAAGACTTGTACTTGTAGAATATGGGAGATGGCATGTTTATCATGTAAACATGATGTTGCTACCAATTGGAATATGGCTTTAAAGGGACATCAAGTAGGATCTGTGGACACATAGGCTCATCCTTGTTACTATCTTAACACTTGGCAAGAAACTTACAAACACTATCTAGCACATAAATGGCAATGAGCATTGGAAAAAATCAATTGTGGCCACAACCATTGTTCCACCAAAACATCAAACAACTAAGGGTAGCTCAAAAAAGAAAAAAAGAAGAAGGACAACTTTTGAAACTAAAGATATTGTTAAGAATGGTAAGTTGTCTAAGTCTTGGAGGAGCGCAAAGTGTAGTGTTTGTGGCATTATTGGATACAACAGAAAAACATGTATTGGGAAAAGTCGTGTATGTGGAACTCAAAGTAGTCAAAGTGAGCATAAACAAAAAAGTTCAAGTGCTAAAGGAAAAGGTAAGAAAGTGCCTAAAAAAGTTGTAGCAAAGAAGAAACAACTTAAAGGTAATAAAGTTACAACAAAGAAACAAGTTAAAGGTCAAAGTGTTGTTCAAAGTCAAGATGTTGTGTTCAATCTGAAAGTCAAATTCAAGCTACTAATTATCAATTCCAATCTAAATTTCAGGTCCATTCAACTAGTGTGCACGCAGTTTCTAATTCATCCCAACATACTTCACACCAAGATGGAATTGGCAGCAGACTGCATTGGAAATAACGATGTCCTCACCATAGGTCAATTGTGTTATGCGTTTGAATTAGACAATGTTTCATCTATTATGTTTTCTATGGACAAGTTATGCACTCTAAAAACAATGTGTGTTTCTAATTCTTATTATTATGTTCAAAATTATGAAATATTATGCGTTTGGAATAATATCCATTTGAATTATCTATGGAACTAGGTTATGTTTGTGTATTTTCATAGACATTTCTTGTTAATTGGTTTTGTACATTTGTTATGTTGTTGTACTGGTACAAAGGTAGGAAATTGCTAAACATGATCAACTTAGAAATGCATTTGGTCATATATTGTAATGTTATCCTACAGTCAACGTTTGATGCCTACAATTGTAGATGACCAACATGGTTAACTGGTACCCAATTAAAGACTCAAATCAACAAGTACCAAATGACTAAATTTTACACTAGTCTCTAAAGGTAACAATGTTTATAACCATATGCATAAAGTCAATACTAACTAAAGTCAATACTAATAAAATTCATAACAGTGTTGACAACTAGAAGTCAACACTAACCAAATTCATAATCAACTGCATAAAGATAAGGTAAACTCAGCTGTTTTAAAAACCAAATTGGAGACTCGAGTCAACTGTTATAACTTCAATTTATATTAGAAAGTAACAAATTGTTACTACTATTTACACTAAGATGGTGCTCTAACAAGTACTTACATTCCACAAAGCACAAAATACCACCATCATACAAAAAAGCTAAAGAGTTACCAAGTGCATAAATAATCAAGAACATGATCCAACTGAGCATCAGGTAAACCTTCCACTTTCACACATCGGCTTGAGAATCTTATAATATTGCCTCAAGCTCATTTCTCCCCCTCAAAAGGCCTAGTATGATCATCATTGAACAAACACACATTTGCGGATCATACCATCCTATGAGCCGGCAAGAAGACCCCTAGTCATGAAAATGGAAAGTCAATAAAATAAAATAACAACCACCATTGTTACTGTGTACTTTGCTAATAATTTAAAAACATAAATAATCTTAACATGCACTTACTTGATCAGGACAAGCATAACATCGATGCACTGGGTTGATCGTTGTCCACATTGTACGAACTATTGCTACCTACCACATCAGCAACTGGCGATTTTTGACAGGCTTAAGATTATGGAGAAGAAAGGTTTTGGGGAAAGTTTGGGAATGATGAGTGAGGATGAAAATTATGGTAGAAGAATAATATAGGAAAATGGAAACACTGTACAACGATTTTAAGTAATACGACACAGTAAAAAGACCATTATGCCATCACCTAAAAGAGGCATTGGAAAGTTAACGGTAGTTGATTGAGGGATAACAGTTAAAGGGACGTTGGATGATAAAAAATATGGAAGTAAGGACCTTGCGTGACGAAAATTCCAGACTCAGCATGATGTTTTTGTACAAGTTTACGGACGAACGGTGTTTTTAATCTGTTGGGTTCAGTGAATACCCAAACCCCTTAAGTATAGGATTTGAATAGAAAATACCCTAAGTGTTTAGTCCCTTAAACACTAACAAGTCACTGAGCGCATAGTCACTCAGTGAGCTGTCTTCAGGATACTAAGTAAGAGACAAAGAAGAAGTCTCTCCACTCAGTAAGGCGGAACTTAAGGGGTGAAGACTGAGTCAAGAAGAAGATAGTGGATTCAGTGAGTGATGACAATAACTCACTGAATCCCGAAACTCCTCAACATCTACTACCACTGAAGACAAACTAAAGACGAAGACTGAAGGCTTTGAAGACTGAAGAATGAGCGGGACAAGGCGGGATAAGTTTGAACAGATAAGACGAAGTCCTTATCACCCAAAGTCAAACTTTCCCTATATCGTTAACTATCAGGCTCAGTGTCATCACTGACAACCTTCTCACTTACCCAATATAGCCAATGTAAACAGAGACAATATACATCAGTATTTTGTCTTCTGTAACCTGTCAGTTTGTCCTCTAGGAAATAGTTAAAAACCATACTTGTATAAATAGCATAAGAGTTGGAGTGAAAGATTTTAAGCTTGTGGATTAATTGTAAAACACACACACAAGCCATCTTTCACTCCTCCAAATACAACTCTGTCCCTGAGATAGCTCAGTGGTACCTTTGTAGTTGTGCTCAGACTTAGCCTGAGCTTAGTGAGGAGATACCATACTTTGTCATTTCAATCCCAAGTACTATTCCGCAAGTACTTGGGTAATGTATTCTTTTTGATTTGCTTCTAATAAAGAATATATAAGTTGAAAATTAATCAGTGTGTTTTTACTTGCATCTTTTCAGTCATTGTTCACAATCAGTTGGTTTATTGTTTTCATTGTTTTTAAGATTGTGAAATGGGAACAACAAGTGGTATCAGAGCAGGCTGATTATAAAACCCTTTTTAAGCCGCTCAAAAACGTTTTTAAATAAGGATCCTAATGGCTGAAATTGATGTGCCCCAACTTGTCGACAAAAAGGGTGGAGCTTATTCAGTTGTTGCCCTCGACTCGAAATTGGTAAATTAACAAATGGAAAAAGCGAATGGTTTGCTATTTGACTGGGATGGAACCTTACTACATTAAGTGTATTAATGAAGGTCCATTTATCCCAAAGACTGCTGAAGGTTTGCCTAAACCTGAAGCTCAGTGGACTCAGGACGAGAGGAGAGTCGTCAACCAGGACCAAAGGCTCAAAATCATCATCATATCTTGTCTCCCTGATGATGTTATGGAGTCTGTTATAGGCTGTAGTACAGCTAAACAAACCTGCGATGACCTGGTCCACGGTCATGAAGGTCCCTCAGATACCAAGGTGAACAGGATTATGGACCTGAAACTTGAGTATAACACCTTCAGGGCTAAGGACTCAGAAACTCTGTCTCAAACTTACACCCGGTACAAAAATTTGTTAAATGAACTGTCAAATGATGGTGTTAAGTTGTCCAAACATGAAATCAATGTTGGTTTTGTTAATAGTCTCCCTGAGAAGCGGTTGAATTTCTCTCAAGGACTTAGGAATGCTAATCATATCCAGAATCTCGAACTTCCTGAAATTTATGGGAAATTTGTCTATGAGGAAAACCTCATCAACAGACGATACCCTGACTTGAAGAAGTCTCAGTAAGTCAAGAAGTCCCTAACCTCCACTTCAATACCAATTTATACTGCTTTTTATTCTAAAAGTGTGGTTTAGGATTTTCAGGCAAATTCAGATGATGAGCCTGATGAAAGATCAAGTGAGGAGTACCTAAATGACCTGAACATCGAATTTCAGGAAAGGGCACTCCTTGCTAACTCTAGAAGGTTTATAAAAATAAACAAAGGTTTTTCTAATGCTAAAGCTAATGAGGACACCGAGTATTTTAAGTGTCACAAAAGAGGTCATTTTGCCAAAGACTGTTTTTCAAAAACAGTTTCTGAACCCTCTTACATACCATCAGGGTCAAATCAGTCCTCAGACTTTATCAAATTTCAACCAAAAATCTACCAGTCTCAACAGAACTTTCAAAACAAATCCGATCAAAATAAAACTGTTGATTTTGAAGCTAAGTATAGGAAAGCCAAAGCTAAGCTAGCAATGCTTGAGGCTACTCCCTCAGAAACAACAAAAAATGCTAAATTTGTGCAGGGTAAAAATAAGGGCCTAGTTGCTGAAGTCTTCGACTGGGATGAAGAGCCAGTCTCCTCTGAAGATGAAATGGTGCAAGTCAGTGCACTGATGGCTCTCTCAGAAGAGGACAAGCTAGCTGTTGGGAAGAATCATGCCAGGAACGGAGAATGGGTCAATATCACAATGAAGAAGGTAAATATTTTACTTTCTATGGATGATGATTCACATTGGCAGTCCTTTATCATTGAAAGTTGGACTGCTAAGAATCCTAGGGTCTTTGATGCTGTGGGAGCCCCCAGTAGCAAGAAGAGAATCATAGGTGAAGATCATCCCCCTAATTCTCACAATAAAGACCATAGTCCAAAACCATTTGTATCTACTGGCATGCTCTCCAATAAGGAGTCAATGTCCAAGTACAGTGATTGGGTTGAACGGGTTAACCCTAAGAGTAAGCTTCCAAATTTCGATTCTGGAAGAATACTAGAGCCTGAAAGCCAAGCTCTAAAGAGCATGCTTGGACTCCCTGATGTGCCCAGTAGTAATGAACACATCTCTGAGTCTGAAGTCGAATCTCAAGCACCGCTTCCACCCCTGAAACCTTTTCAGGGTGCTGCACCTAGCTCTGAGCTTACTCCCTTACAATTTAACCCTCACTCACCAAAAGAAAGATCTGAACTTGGTAGAACCATCCTGAAAAGACCAACAAAACCAACCCAACAAGATTCTGCTCCCACTGAGACTTCCACATCTTTAGTTCCTACTGAAGCAGACCAAATACAGCAACTGACTGAATTTGTGAGGAAGTTGACAGAGAAGATGGAATCCATCGAAAAAGCTCCTGATTCAATCAAGGAAACTAAGTCAGCCTCCTCCAGTTCATCAAGGTCAAAATCCAACATCAAACCCAAGCAGAAGTGTGATCTGTGCCATTATACCAGTCATACCACTGATAATTGCTATGGAATCCTTTTTTGTATGATCTGCAAAAAGGATGATCACAGAACTTCTGATCACTTACAGTATGTAAGTTCATTCAGTGAAGCAAGAAACACCAATGTTGGTCATCAAAATGCTTCAACCTCCAAACAAGCTCACATGCATAGAGCAAAACCCTTTCCTCCTTGTCCACACTGTGGCTTCAATGATCATCATCCTGATGATTGTCTCATGAACACCTGCTGTGATATTTGCGGAAATCCAGCTCATGAGACATCCCAGCATGACAGTGTCATCCAAGCAAGGAGAAGTTCAAAACAACCCCGCATCACTGAGTCATCCTCAGTCAGCAAATGCAAAACTTGTGGTAGCACAATGCACTCAACCACTGACCATGAGTCAATTGTCAAATTCAAACAGACCTTTAGACCCAAGCCCACTAGCATGTGGGTTAGCAAGAGAAACTAATTCAGGTTACTATTTGTGCAGAGACACGCCAGGGAGCCTATTTGGCATCTAGATAGTGGATGTTCAAGAAGCATGACTGGTATAAAGGAGTATATGCACAAGTATGTAAAGGAACTAGGACCCAAGGTAGTATTTGGTGATAACTCATCATGTCCCACTGAGGGTTATGGTTCAGTAAACTGCAATGGAATAGTTTTCTCTAGGATAGCTTATGTCAATGGTCTAAAATACAATCTCATCAGTGTCAGTCAATTATGTGATGCAAAGTACATTGTGCAATTAAATGACAAACAAGGCACCATTTTCAATGCCAACAAAGAAGTTGTTTTGATAGCTCCCAGGAGAGATGATGTTTATGTGTTAGACATGTCAACACTCTCTCAAGATGGAACTTGTCTCTTTGCCAAAGCCACTGAAACTGTCAACTGGTTGTGGCACAAGAGACTCTCTCACTTAAATTTCAAAAACATCAACAACTTAGCAAAACAAAATAAAGTCCTTGGCTTACCATCACTAGTTTTTGCAAAAGACAAACCATGCTCAGCATGTGAAAAAGGCAAACACCACAGAGCATCATTCAAAACAAAAAAAAATTTCTCAATCAAAAGTTGCCTTCACCTCCTGCACATGGATCTCTTTGGACCAGTCAGACCAAGATCAATCCAGCATTAAAAGTATACACTTGTCATTGTTGATGAGTTTTCAAGATACACTTGGGTATACTTTCTTTCCAAAAAGACTCAGGCAACTGAAACCATAATGTCATTCATCAGGAAGATTGAAAATCAGAATGACATTACTGTTAAACAAATCAGAACTGACAATGGTACTGAGTTCAGAAATTAAGAGCTTGAGAATTTCTGTGATGAAAAGGGAATATCCCAAAAATTTTCATCTCCTTACACCCCTGAACAAAATGGGGTAGCTGAAAGGAAAAACATAACTCTCATTGAAGCTGCCAGAACTATGTTTAATTGCTCAGCACTCTCAAAACACTTCTGGACTGAAGCAGTCAAAACAGCCTGTTACACTCAAAACAGGTCAATCATTGTCAAAAGACATAACAAAACCCCATATGAGATCGTCAAGGGTAGACTTCCTGATATCAACTACTTTCATGTGTTTGGGTGTCCTGTGTTCATTCACAACCACAAGGATCACCTAGGCAAGTTTGATGCAAAATCTGATGATGGATATTTCCTAGGTTACTCTGTTAGGAATTGGAAATTCCATGTTAAAGTGTCGGTCACCCCGAATATTATCTAGCATAGTTTAGCTTGTAGACTTGTGGTTAGTTACGTTATTTAGTAGCTTATTAGTTAGTTTGTAGCGTAGTTTAGTTTAGTGTAACACCGTGGAGGAAGGACGGGTCTTTACCCACTGTATGCCTGATCCACAGTCCGATAGGAGGACGTATTGTTTGTAAGTATAAATACCCCTTCCATCCATGGAACGGGTGTGGCTTGGCAATCTAACCTTTACATTTTATTGAAGCAACTCTCTACCAAGAACACCATCTCTCTACTTTCTCTCTCTACAATGTTTAACATGTATTTTGATCATCCAAGACCACCCGAATCATCAACACAATAATATATTCGATCCTACTTGGTTCTGTGTTTGGATTTGTCTCAGTTTGCAAATCAGGTTATATAAGGGGTGTTTGGATAACTTGCTTAAACTGATTTCAAAACTGTTTAGGTATAAGCTTATTATTTCTCTAGTCTCTATTATCTCTAGCATACTTATTCTAGTCACTTTATTGCATCAATAAACATTAAAAGTCAAAATGATGTGAATCTGTCTTGTATCACTTAACTGTTGGAATCAGTGTACTCAAAACCAATCAAAAAGGTTTAAAACTTGTTAAGCTTGCTTGATAAACTTTCATTACATCATATTTCACCAAGATCAATCCTAAATTTGCATTGGAATCTCATCAAAGTCAAAGTTTAACTGATTTTCAAAAGTCAAAAATGTGTCAAAAGTGGAATTATGCAGAACTTGCAGAGTGTGCACAGGTTTCAATAAGGGTTTGTAGGGTCTGATTTTTGGTCTATAAGTAGTCTACCAGGTGGTCTATAAGACCTCATTTCTGTTTTTGGCTAAAGATCTCTAGATAAGCCAGTGCATAAGCTCAAAGTGAGGGTCTGATCACTGTTGCTGTCTTAAATCAGTTAATCCATTAAGTTGTCAAACTGCTTATCAGAGGTAGGGAGTAGTTAGATTTAGCTTATATTAGCTTATATTAGTATAATTTTAGGTCTATAGAAGTTTGGTGGCTTATAGTGAATGTTTGCTTATTCTTAAGTGCTTATTTTAGCTTGAATTACACTGCAGCCCTTGATTTCTACACATAAGCACTACATTTCTCATTTTTCATAGAACCAGAATAACTTTTTAGAATTTTCCTGAAAATTTCATCATTTTTGGTCACTGTTTGCTAATTTTCTATATTTAAAATAGATTTTAATCACTTTTAAATAGGTTTTATTGCAAATAATTAAGAAAAATCTCAAAAAAATAATTTTTCATTTTTCTTAAGTTTAGATAAATACAAAAAGACAAAAAAATATTTTTCTAGATTTTTCTTGGTTAAATTTGTATTTTTAAATAATTTAATTAGTTTTAAATAGTTTTTAATTCATAAAAAATAGAAAAATAACCATAAACATACAAAAATAGTTTTGAAAATTCTATTTTAATATTTTAGACTTTTCCATTTCATAATTTTATTTTTCTAGCTTTATTTCCTAATTTCTTGTATTTTAAGTAATTATTAAATAGTTAAAAATAGTTTTTAATTAATAATAATTAGATAAATAGTTTTAAAAATAGTTTTCTTTTTCCATATATTTTCTTTTATCATTAGGATTGTAAAAATGTATTTTTCATATTTTTAAGACTTTTATTTCTTAGATTTCATTTTTTATTTTGTGCGTTTACGTAGATTTAATTTTAAACGTAAGTTTTTAGTTTTAAGTTTTAAACGTTCATCACTTTAAATATAGTGATAGCGTTTATTTAATAGATTTTATCTTTTTAATTTCCTTTAATTTGCATTTAAGCCGTTGTAATTTGTTGGCTTTTTCCTGTAGTTATAATAATCTCAAATTCCCTTTTTCGTTCAAATTTCTCGATCACTTTACGTTTGATAATCCATTGCATAGCTCGCTGAGACATAACGACCCGGGGAAACCCTATACTCCTCAGATCTTCATTGAGTTCGTACCTGAGCCGTTTTAAGCTTGTTACGGTCTGCCATTCACAAGTGGCAGGCTTGAGTGATTTAGCTTGACTGTTCGGGAGCGCATCAGTAATGTATGTCTTATACTTGATGGTTGGTTGGTTGAAGAGTATAGAGTACCTAGAGAGTACTTAGAGATGCTAATGGAAATCGTCACCGCTCTTTGTTACATATGTGCAAGTTTAAGTCACGAGTTCGAGGTAGTTTACTTCAGGGTCAAATTCATTATACTGGGTTTTTCTCCATCAGCTGTCACTACAAAGAGCCTACTGAATGATAATGGGGTTGATTACATGTTTTGCCAAAAGAGATTGAAAAGAGAGAGATTATGACGTTTGAACACAACAGTTCAAGCCTCGTACTCTAAAGAAAAGAAAAGTGTACGTTTAAGTGCGCTTTATCTTAAAAAGAAGAGAAATCTTCTTATGATGTATGAACACAACAGTTCATGCCTCGTTACTCTAAAGAAAAGAAAAGTGTACGTGTCAGTGCGCTTTATCTTCTGAAGAAGAGAAATCTTCTTATTAATGACCATTCTCATCAACATGCTTCATACTTTTTCCATGCGCTTCAGTCATCAAGTGAACCGGGCTACCATTGATTGTTTTTCTTATTCCACTTGCTCAACTATAATGACGATGGTGACATCATGTGCTAATTTTGCGGGGGAGAAGTGTGAATAGAATACTTTTGGATGATTTCACTTATTTAGTCAAGAATGGCATCTCCGTTTGCAATTCTTGAGGGGGAGAAGAAGTGTGAATTTTTTTGCATTATTGATGATATTTGAGAATATAAATGGTCATACGGCTCTAAACTCATGTAAGAACCGAGCTTCTTCTTATCGGGTCATCTTCACATGGAGTTTTTCTCGTCTAAGAGCCGTTGGTTGACATCTTCACTCGGATTGATGAGTTTATCGAAAAAGTGCTTCCGGTTAATGCTTCACGTATACATCAACATGATGATTCCGAACAATCTCTCTGTTCTTGTTGGATGTGATTGGTAGTTTGGTGTTACCATCTTGTGTGTTCGTTGCGGCCTGATTGCTGATTTCCTTGATGAACATCTTTCTGTTCTTGTTTGATTGGGAGGGATTTTAGTTAAGGGGATTTGCAAGATGGAAGTTAATTGGGATGCTTTTTGGTGGGATGCTTTTTGGTGTGAGTTGAAGATGTTAACTATCTATTCCCCAACTGCATAATCTTGAAGAAGGTCGAGTCTACAGTCTGTTCTACATTTTCTGCTACATGTTAGAAGACTAAAGACGAGTTGCATTTAACGATCTAAAGACTTCTTCTTAATCTGGGCATTTATCAAACAGATTGTCGGTTTAGGGGAGAGCACTAATTGGGAGAGTGTTATAAGTCAGATTCAATCCCCAATTAGACTTGCTCATATTCTTTAGCAGTGACTCCTCGAGACGTTGATATTGACTATTGTAATATTGCAGTTGCACTATTGAATAATAATCCGCTCTTTGGTATTCCTTGGCCAAATCTTCACGGATTATTGTTCATGAAAAATGATCCGCTCTTTGGTATTCCTTTACCAAATCTTCACGGATTATTGTGCAATCTGTAAATCAACCACATGAACATTAAGAAAAATGACTACCTCATCCGCTTGAAGACATTATTGGTGAATCTTCCAGATCAGTCTCTATATGTATATCTTTAGGAAGACGGAATTGATGTTGAGGAATCATTTGTTCCGGTTCATTTAGTGGGTCAATGTACATCCGGTTGTACATTTATTCACGTGTTGGAAATTTGACACAAGTTGATTACTTCGGAGTTAAACATTTATCACTTATTTGAGATTGAAGTTGACTTTCACAAAGGCGTGTTCTTATTTGATAACTTGCTCGGGCTTAATAATTTGAGTTGAAGACTTGGTTTATCTAGTTACCAGCAGTCGAGGTGGATGGTTGAAGACCTGGTTAACTATCACTATTAGGAGTTACTTTGTTTTACTCAGTGTCACACGCATATGACGGTGTGGATAATCGCAAGAGGTGTTAATGTCTCATACTTTGTTTGGGTGGTGAGTACTTAGAGATTTGCTTGAAGCATAAATTCTATACACCGTTCTTCCATCATTAGGTGCAAGCTTAAGATACAAATGTGGGGAAGTTGACTTCAGTTTCAAGTATGGTATATCGGGTTTTCTTCTTCAGTGGTCACTTCAAATTGTCTACATAAGGGTTGATAAAAATAGTCAGAGAGAGTCTTCAGCAAGTTGATTCTCACAAGAGTTCAAGTGTTCTTCTCAACAAATTACTAGTATACGAGCTTATAATGATTTTCTGACTCTGAAGTGTCAAAACCAGCAAGGGGGAAGGTGTTGTTCCCTATTCACTATCGTTTAAAAACAATAAAGTACTTAAAAACAATTTAATAGTGAATAATGACTGAGATTAACTTAAGTAAAACACACTAAGTAATTTTCAACATCATATTCTTATTAGAAATAAATCAAAAGAATACGTTACCCAAGTACTTGCGGAATAGTATATGGGATTGAAATGACAAAGTTTGGGTGACTCCTCTCTAAGCTCAGGCTAAGTCTGAGCACAACTCTTAGAACCCACTGAGCTAGCTCAAGGATAAAGTTGTATTTGGAGGAGTGAAAAGTTGGCTTGTGTGTATGTGTGTTTTTACAATTCACAAGCTTAAACTTTTCACTCATTCTCTTATGTTATTTATACAAGTATGATTTTAACTTTAACTTAGAAGACAAATACATTGATCACAGTAATCACAAATATAGATATATTCGATTACTGTTTACTTTGCTATTAGTAGTAAGGCGGCGAAGCTTCTTTCCTTAACAGAGAATCCTTTAGTATCGCCTCTTACTATAAATGGGAAGATATGGCTTTAGTAGATAGGGACTTAGTTTTATCTGGATAAAGCACTTGGGGACTTAGTTTTATCTGGGTAAACTTTTCCCGCCTAGTCCCGCTCATTCTTTAGTCTTCAAAGCCTTCAGTCTCTTCCTTCAGTTTGTCTTCAGTGCTAACAGTTGGAGAGGAGTCTTAGGGATTCAGTGAGTTATTGTCATCACTCACTGAATCCACCATCTTCTTCTTGACTTAGTCTTCACCCATTAAGTTCCGCCTTGCTGAGTGGAGAGGCTTCTTCTTCGCCTCGTACTGAGTATCCTGAAGATGGCTCACTGAGAGTCTGTGCACTCAGTGACCTGATAGTGTTTAACGGATTGAACACTTAGGTTATTTTCTATTCAAATCCTAGATTAAGGGGTTTGGGTATTTACTGAACCCAACAGTCTCCCCCTATTTGGATATACAAATAGCCTAAGTGTTTGATCAGTGTAAGTGAGCAAATGGCTTCTCCTTACACTGAATGTACTAATGAATACAATAAGGAACTTTGAGTAATTTAACAAAACATACATCTTTTATTGATCAGATTACATAGCTCCTATCACTAGTACAAGAAGGATAATATGTTGTCAGTCCAGATGGATACCCAGTGCTTCTTGCTTCACTTTCTTGGTGATGAGTGTTTCCCTGTCAGGATGGTCTTTTATCTTTGCATTCAGGTCTTGACAGAACCTGATGTTTCCTGGGGATTGGATCTGAGAGGCCACTGGAATATAGCTGATCATTGCAGCCACACCAGCCTGATCAATATCACTCCATCTTTGAAATGTTGGGTTTCCATAGACATCAATGTGAAATAGCCCTCTTTCAGGCTCTTCAATTACCAAACAGTTCACAAATTTTACACCCTCAGGTATCTCTCTGTTGCATTCTAAGCCAGGCACTTTGATCTCAGGTTGGAACTCAACTCTTTTCCTTTTGCCAGTGGATGCTTTTGGTTGAGATCCTTGTGGTGCAGTCAAGGCAGGCTGAATTCCCAGTTGGGCTGGTGCATCTCTCAGCCTTTCATATCTTTTACTGAGCATCTTCATCAGGTCCTTGACCACCTTATTTTGCTTCTTTTCAATGATTGGACCAAGCTCATCGAGTTCAGTGATCCCAAAATCAACAAAAGTTAAGGGATCATGAATCTCGAAATGTCTCTTATCACCCCCCTGTAGACATTCATTGCTAGTGGTTTGGAGTTGGGGATGATTTTGACATCAGTGATTTTCTCAGGCTTCCTTCGGCTTGTCATTGTCCAGTTGTAATGATCAATTTGTTCTTGCCTGACAGCTTCAGCTTTCTTTTTCTTTGCATCAAACTGCTTTTTCATTGCAACCATCTGAGCAGCCTGAGATTCCTTGAACTTTTGCCTTGCCTGACCCTTTTGAAGTTTGCTTGGATCTAATCCCGTGTTCTCAGCTTCTTCGGTGATAACCTTTTCCAGTGCTTTTCTGTTCCTTTTCTCTTCCTCAGCTTGTTTCAATCTTTTTTCTTCTTTAGCAAGGTGTTTACTCAGCTGTTGTGGTGTGAGCAGGTATCCAGTGTCGCCGATTTTATAGGGAATCTTCTCAGGCTCAGTAGTTGTCATTTTGCCTTTGCCTTTGTCCTGGCCTGAGGAAGATGATGCAACTAAGGGTGGTGTTGTTGTTGTGACCGTTAGTGTTGTTGTTGTTGATGTTTGTGGTGGTAGTGAGGATATGGGTATTGCTGAGACTGGTGCAGATGATGTGGGGGCTACTGATACTAGAGGTGTTTGCTCCCCCTCAGTGTGAAGAGGAGTCTCTTCAGCAGTATTCTCCCCCTCAACTGTTGCCGGAACTTCAGTGAGGGCAAGAGTTGGAGTTGGTGCTGAGGGGGACGGAGCTACCTGACCCTTGAAGGCCTGATATATTTCAGTAATCATAGCCTTAATCTCTGAAGTATCTGCTTGAAGTCCAGTGACCTTGGTATCCAAGTTAGCATGAGAAAGCTCCAAAGCAGTCATCCGGGGACCAAGATTCCAGGCCATGGAAGACGAGGTCTGAAGACACTGAACCGAATATTAGAGACCCTAAACATTGGCAGATTGGAGCATTTCAATCAGTTCAGTGAGTCGAGATGAGTTCTTCACATACACCTCAGTGGCTTCCAGTACTTTGGCATTTGTTGCTGGGTCTTCTTTAACAACATCCCTGATTTCATCAATTGTAACTCCACATGACTGAAGATGCTTGAGAAACTTAACCAGGTTTTCATCCAGTCTGATAAGGTGTTGGTACATGAGATCTCTGTGCTCATGAACATTTTCATTGAAGGTGAGCACATCAGATCGAAGATCAGCGTAGCTGGTCACCGCTTCAGTGTGTTGATCCCAAAATTGTTTAGTAACCCCAGTGTACAGTCTCCTTGAGGCTTTAGTGATCCACTGAACCAACTGTCTTTCAGTGACTGGAAGAATGTTGTCAAAACGGTTAAATTCCCCAGAGCTAGATGATGAGGAGTCTAAGTCATTATCTTCTGGATGAAATGGTGACTCAGTATGCTCCTTTGGATCAGGCTGAGGCTCTTGTTCAGATTGAACCTCAGCGTCCATTTCTTCTCCAGCTGATAAAATATCATCTTCAGTTTTAGCAAGTTCATCCTCCGAGAATAGAATACCAGTGACATCAGCAATAGTGAGCAAGGGGTTGGTGATGGGTTCCATATCAGCGGGTGGTATATATCCATCTGAGTCTTTGTCCCCCGTTGACCCCTCAGACACTGGTGGGAGTTTCCCAATGCCTTCTCCGGAGTCAGGATTGGTTTTGGGTTCCGTATCGGCGGGTTGTTTCTTTCCCTCCGAGTCTTTGTCCCCCAGTGACCCCTGAGACACTGGTGGGTGTTTCCCAGTGCCTTTGGCGGAGTCAGTGATTGTTGTATCCCTATCAGTGGGTTGTTTGTTTCCCCCTGAGTCTTTGGGATCGATCAGTGTGCCCTCAGACAAAGACTTGGATTTGTTAATGTCATCATCAGGCGTAGTGGAAGACGCTCCCCTACTAGCGGGTTGTTTGTTTCCCTCTGGATCTTGGGGAGTAGTAGGTGTGACCAAGGGCACTGACTGTGATGTATCAGTGTCCTTCGTTGTCATGGAGGTGGTTGTTGCCTGGTCTGTGGGTGTCTGTTTAGTCTCGGGCTTTTTGTGCCTCTTAGGCTGTGCTCCTGAAGCCTCAGGGCCCTGAGACTTTGGTTTAGTCTTAGTCCCAGTCTGAGACTTCCCCTTTTTCTTTTTAGGAGCAGGGTTTGGAGACACTGATCCACTTTGATTGTTTACAGCAATCATGTGGGCCGTCAATTCAATGGGAGTGACAAGGGATGGGTCCTTTTGAAAATTTGATGGGCTCAGGATGCCAGGTAAATTTCCAAAATTTTCATCCTGAGTATAATTTGAACCCAGTAACGATGGCAAAGCACAAGAGACAAACCTAGGATACGAAACGTACTTCGTCCTAGTTTTGCTCTGTAGCTTCGTTACGAGATCACTGTAAATGATCTCCCCTATGTCGACAGTGACCCTATTCATCAAGCAGTATGCCATCATCAACTGAATAGAGTTAACTTGTTCAGTGGATGAGTGGTTCCCGCCGAGGACCTGAATCACAAAAGTGAAGAGGATCCTCCAAGCCACGGGGAATGAGCTTTTAGTGACTGGGGTCTTGTCCAAAAAAGTTGGATCTAAAAAGATTTGTTTTAACCCATCCTTCACTGTGGAGGGTTCAGGATGGGCGACATAAGTACCTTTGTTATAATCTAACCCTGTTGAAGTGCAAAACGTTTTGTAATCCAAGGTGTATTGTTGCCCCCCATTAAGACTGAACCTGATGAGATACTCCCTGAGTGGTCTAAGGTTATTCTCATCAGTAGAAGGTGTCGGGTCAAAGGCTTTAGCTGTAGCCCAAAACTCCCTGAGGTAGTTTGGGTACAGTACTGAGGGACTTTCTACAAAGGCCGTTTTGAGTGGGCAGTTGAATAAAAATTTTATAATGTCTTTATAGGTTGGGACATTTTCAGGGTATTCAAAATTTCCTATGACATTATTTGTTTTAAATTCAACGTTAGTAAGATCCCCTACCCACTGAGAAGCAAACTGGAGAGATTGTGTTCTAGCCATTTTTATTAAAGAAGATTTTAGGGTTAAAAAATTTTGACTAGAACAATCAAAGTATTTGGATCTCTCAAGTTTGTGATGAAATTTTTTTGCAAATGTTTACAAGGAGGGTTTTCCAAAAGATGTTTTAAAGATTTTGAGAACACACAAATTTTTCTGGATTTGAGAAGGGATTTTGACAGAGTTTAGTTGCAGAACATAATTTGTGTGTGTTTTGTGGTTTTTGAAGAGGGTATTTATAGAGTAGTGAGAGGGGTGGTTTTTGTATAAACGTGGATATGTAAAGACCATTTTTGAAATCGTTTGATATTCCACATTTAATGCCACCCACCACTTCACGTAGTAAAATCCCGTCTTTCAAGGAAAACTGTTGCAATGCACAGTAAAAGTGCATTTTAGCAGTAATAAAATATCCATAGGATATTTTATGTGAGAGAAGGCATTTAATGCCAAGTGGGGTGAGGTAAATGATGATACTCCTGACAATAAGACATGTATTCCTATATTAAATTGGTGGGATTACCAACCTAGGACATTTAAGTAACTAATACTTGGAGCATTTAGTTACTCATTCAATGCTTTCTGTCAGGGACCCTGAGTGAGTCTTAGTCATTCAGTGAGAGGTTTGTTTTGGATGTTCAGGGAGAATGAACCATTTCAGAGAACTTACTGAGATTGGTTTTCAGATACCTGACTTTCAATGTCAAGCATTCCCAACTCAGCTTTCAGTCTCCTGAAGGTAGGTTCATCCAAGGGTTTTGTGAAGATATCAGCCAGTTGATATTCAGTAGGGATGAAATGAAGTTCAATGTCTCCCTTCATTATGTGATCCCTGATGAAGTGATATCTGATATCAATGTGTTTGGTTCTTTGGTGGAGGACAGGGTTGTTGGAGATTGCAATAGCACTGGTGTTATCACAGAAAATGGGCACCATTTTGTAATGGATGTCATAGTCACTGAGTTGACTTTTCATCCATAATACATTGGCACAACATCCTGCTGCAACTACATATTCAGCTTCAGCTGAGGACATAGCTACTGATTGCTGCTTTTTAGCACTCCAACAAACCAGTTTTCCTCCAAGAAATTGACAGGACCCTGAGGTGCTTTTTCTGTCCATGTTGCAGCCAGCATAATCAGAATTAGAGTAACCCTTGAGATCAAACCCTGAGCATTTTGGATAATAAAGTCCAAGGTTTGGGGTTCTCTTCATGTACCTGAGTATTCTTTTGGCTGCAGTGAGATGGGATTCTTTAGGATTGGACTGATATCTTGCTATTAGACAGACTGAGAATTGGATGTCTGGTCTAGAAGCAGTTAGATACATCAGTGAGCCTACAATCCCTCTGAAATGAGTTTGATTGACTGATTTGCCAGTGAGATCAGGTCCAAGGTTGTTGGGAGGGACCATTGGAGTCTTCACTGAGGCACAGTCAGATATCTCATATTTCTTCAAGAGATTTCTGGCGTATTTCTCTTGACTGATGGATATTCCTTTATCAGTTTGCCTGATTTGTAGTCCAAGAAAGTATGTGAGTTCCCCCATCATGCTCATTTCAAACTTCTTTGTCATCAGTTTTTCAAACTGTTTGCAAAGTTTGTAGTTTGTTGAGCCAAAGATGATGTCATCAACATACACTTGGACTAGAATCACATCCTGTTGAGTTCTATA
>BPTQ01000007.1:229335241-229549479 GCA_019973895.1 Chrysanthemum seticuspe | reverse complement strand
TTAATATGAGATTCCAAGTGTTTCTACTTAGTTCGTAATTCATGTGTTGCTTACTGGATAGCGTAATGATCTAGTAATCAGTTGATTCTATTCTTTGTTGGTTAGTTATAAGTTATTAATTCAAAGTATGAAGGATTCGTTTGTGTGTTTATTTAATCGGCCTGTACCTCTTGTACGTTCGTATGTGATAGGTCATTCGTTGTGTACTTAATGCTTGATTCATCTTTGTGAACCTTAGAGTATAATTACCTGAGTAATTGTAGGCTAAACCATCCAAAGAGCGCCTTAGAGTAGGAGTTTATAATCTCTAGTGGGTTTGTAGACAAGACCCTTTGGTAAGTTCAAAGAGTTAGGGAGGAACGCATACCCTACAACTTTAGACACACAACGCAACTAGGAATAAGACGTGACACTCAACCATCAATAGGAGATAATTAAGGAGTAATACAAACTAAGTAAACACATCTTTAAACTATCATACGAGCACACATTAATTAGACATAGACTCCCACAACCTTAGTTTAGATAATTAGATAATAGTAGAGTAATCGGTAGAAATACCAACCCCCCAAATCCAATACCCGAGATTCGTACCTTTCCATTTTTCATAAAATATAAAAAGATAAAAAAAATAATCTTCCTCAACCTTAACCTTAGCGTAGTAACTCCCTACTAGCATTCCTATTCCCCTAGAGAACAATATCAATACCCGTGGCTTACCCTAATTACTACACTACAACGATTAGGTTCACTGCCTAGGGTGTTATAAAACTTGCTCGAAGAAAAGGAAGTTCCTTTGACCCCGAACGACGCGTGTAGCGTTATCAACACATAACAGTGTACAACCCGTTCTTGTCAAGAAAGGACCCTGTGGTACGCTTCAGTGCCACAATCCTTATAAAAGGAGCGAAAGCTTCTTACTTTTGAGTAAAACCTATCAAACCTTTCATTTTTCAAGGTTTTGCTCAAAAGAACAAGTACTTCCCCGTATGATTTTTCAAAACCTCAACCGTTTATATCACTTGTTGAGGGGGAGTATTTGCATTAAAACTTTGTTCACAAATTGTTCACAATGGTCATCTTCCCGCAACACTCGAAATGGTCATATTTATTCTCAACTTTTCAAAAATAACATTTTATATGCCATTTTTGAGGGGGAGAAAATTATGTGATAAGAAATATGTTGTGTAAATGCAAATGAATATTTGTGCTATAGACTTAACCAACGAATTGACGGTACTTAACTGTTAGTAACTCAAAAAGACTTGTACAGGACGGGTAA
Organism: Chrysanthemum seticuspe; assembly: GCA_019973895.1. NCBI lineage: Eukaryota > Viridiplantae > Streptophyta > Magnoliopsida > Asterales > Asteraceae > Chrysanthemum > Chrysanthemum seticuspe. Next base: position 229,548,197 of record BPTQ01000007.1, on the reverse strand, counting down.
TAATTTCAAGCTAGTTCGCTAGTAATGTAAACGTGTCTCGCAAAGGACTTGTCAGAGTAGAAAGTACCATTCGAGAAACTCTTGGTAGACATGAACTCTGACGGGTTTGACAACCTTTCAAGGCTTGTCTACACCTTCGAGGTAGTTATTAGAGCTAGTTGTCACCTAAAAGCTGACAATGTAACTCTTTAACTATGCAACGTAACCGTGTCTCGCGGGGGATTGTCTATCTTGAGTTGATCAATTCATAAAGTGCACGCTCTTTCCTCACTGTGCAGATTTCCGTAAAAACTCTTAAGCACATGTGGAGGGGGAGTATTTCTGCAAAAGATCAAACTCTTACAATGGTACAAAATGTTTTTCAATCATAACCATTGTGAGAGATTTTCTTGAAAATTGGTTTTATGACAACATAGGTTAGTCATGGAGTTATAAGGTGACTAAGGTTAGGAATAACCGTCCTATGATCTGCCAGAGCCGGAGGGATCTACCCAAGGACACTACCAATAGTTAGAGATAGAAGTCCTTAGGTACGATTATAAAAAGGAGAAAATGAGAATCGGAGAAAGAAGGAGTTGAAGAATTAAAAAGAAATGCAAAGAAAATGGTGAAAAGAAATAACCCTCCAAATTATTCAACTTAGGGCAAACACCGGGTTCAATTCATATGCTACTGGTTGTCACTTGATAACGCCGGTATTGAAGAATAAAAGCCGTCATGGACCCAGTGACGCATGCACTAAACCTCCTTAGCCACTCAAGTTTCTCTCAACAGAAGCTTGTTTCATTCTCACAAGGAACCCTACATAATCTATCGGCTTTCTCTTAGAGATTGCTGATATTGAAGAAGGAGACCCTCTCCCTCGTCTCCACTCAGGAAAACCAAAATGCACTATTGAGTCCAGAGCCACGAGATTCATCAAAAGATCTCTTAGGTACACTTGACATTTCATCACTTGATGTTCAACAATAAGAACATCAGTGGTACGTTATCGAGTCCTTCACAGATCTTAGCAATCTGTCGAGAACATTTATGAGAGGTTCACATCTGTGATCCTCAGTGATTGAATGGAAACTCCTGCCAGGGTCAACATCAAATAGCCCTGACAGCAGGTCACTTCGGTAACTCCCCATGGATTACGCTTAGTGTGTCTCAAACGGTCTACAGTCGTGAGGTGATGCTTCGGTGTACCTCAGCGACTCATCTGAACTGTAGGTGTACTTCGGTACATCGTGTTATCTCACTTGTGGGACTCCAGTTCAGGAACGGCCTTTGTTAGAGTTAGAGTTGTGTTTTCACACTATGCTGTTAACACTCTCGAAGTTCAAACTTGTAAGTGCCGGAATCCGCTTATTACTAACCGTTTTCATGTTTACTTCTTATGGAAGCTCTGGAGCGGAATGATCGTGCAGATTCTTCTCATGCTCACGCCAACATCATTACTAATGGAAGTTCTATCTTAAAGCAACACAAAAGTCAGAATGATTCTTCGTCAAATCAAAGAATCTACAAAGTTAAAGACTTAAAGAACTTCATCAGTACTGAAATCCAACGTCAAAGAGCGTGTGAGCATGTAGAAGAATGACGTGGAGACACTGGAGCAGCGAAGCAGACCTGAGGCAGACTTGATGCAGACAACAACAACATACTATCACTACCATCACAAAGAACAATGATCAAAGAACAACGTTAAACATGACGTCAAAGCAAAACTGTTTAAAGAAAACAATTTCTCTACACTGGGGAGATTGTTCAAATCAAGGCAATTCTTCTCACAAGAAAGAAGAATGTCAGAAGACGTCAAAGCTACTATTACATCAACGCCTTCACCATTCATATTCATTCATCACCAACACTTAGGGGGAGATTGTTGGAATCACTCCTAAACCTAAATCAAGTGTTAGCAATTCATATGTAATAGTTAGCTTAATTATGGCCTTTATGTTTGTTATTAGCTTAAGCTTATGTAGAAGCCCCATGAGCTTAGGCCCAAGCCCATTAAGGAAAGGATGGGAACTAGGAGTGTTGCCCTAGCTTCCCTCCTATAAATACTCTTGTATAACCCTCACTTGAGGGTTGGTTGTTCAATTTATTTCTTTCACTCACTCTCTACGCATAACCGTTTCATTATATCATGTTTGTGTGTTTGGATATTGTTCAACCGACCTCTATCTCTTCTCTTGATGCTTGTGTTGTAAAACTAGTGACCTAACAGTTACTCCATTTGATATGTGCAGGAAGATACCATGGCGCCTCTCCAGATTTAATCAGATAACTGTCTAGCCGGACCCAAAGGGTAATGCAAGATGATTCTTGATTACATTTGGTATATCTGAATTAAAATCTATAATGAGATTCTAAATGGTTAAACTATATGGAATGATTTGAGATCCATAATCCATGGTTTAAAGGTATCTATAACAAAGGATGATTAAAGCAAGACATTGAATGACCATGCTACTGAGAAACTTTTACGAAACTATTCTCTCAGACACTTTTAGTTAAAAAGCGAGTGAGAACGTTTGCTAGGCGTTTCCGTCATTAGTTTTGTGTGCCATTCGAGACACCAACTCCCAAGTGGGAGCTGTTGGTTTGTGGGAGTCTTAAAACACGACAAAACAACTAATCGTGTATGAGCCGATTGGGGCACACGCGATAAACATGAGTATACGTGTTGAACGTTAAAACTATACTTGAATAACTTTACCCGTTATGCATGATTATTGACCCGATAAATGACTTGACCCGTGGGCTTTAAAAGGTTCATGATTGGGTCGTTGGGATGATGCCTTGGGCCTTAGTGATCCTTAACTGATCGGGTGAATAAGAAGGGTATGGGTTGGGTTTGTTTGATACTTGTCGACCAAGCCAAGACTTCTACTAGGTTTTGGATTGCTACACTATATAAACAAACACACCCTACACCAAACTCACGCCTAATATCAGTCTCCTAATCCCTAACCGATCACCATCTACTGCCATTTGTTTCTTGATCGATTGGTAACACAAGTCGACAAGGAAGGTTTTTGTTTTGGTTCTAAACTTGTAGTTAGAACAAGTGTTTAGTTGAATCAGTTTTGTACCTGCTCCTGGTCTCCTAGTCGACACTCAATAGCAGCAAACAAAGGAGTAATCTGCTCCTGCTCGTTACTTTAGTTCTCGGACAGAAGTGAAGGATATCGGACAGGGTGTGTCCGATATCGGGTAATACTAAGAAACTGTTTTCAAGTTTTTTTGTTATCACAGACAGAAGTGAATTTGTTTCCTGGGGATTTTCTGTACGTGGGTTTAATTCAAGATACAAGGGTTGTTTGGTTTTATAGTTTACGTTCTCGACTAGCAACAATCGAACATATATGTTAATCGGGTTTGTGTGTGATACTCTTCGATGTATCTATTTTAGATACTTAAGGTTTCGTTAAGGTTTCTTGTTCCGTTACTAGAAATCAATTGCCAAGCAAGGTTAGCCTTTCTTTATCCCTTTTAATTAATTAATATTGTATTAATTATTTGTTTATTAATTACGTGCTTAACATAATTGCATTAACTAGATCCAATATCCGCTGCGTACTTCGTAGAGGTTAATGGTTAATTGGTTCTAAAATCCCAACAAAATCTAGCTGTTGCTATTGGCACTTTTTTTAGTAGTGTTTTTAACAAAATTGACCAAATATAAATACCAAAAATAATGAAGTTAATACACTAAAGAAAATTCATAGAATTTGAAATTTTGAAACCAAACCGGAAATTCAGTGAATAAATTTCTTTTCTGAGCCTTAAATATTACTGAAGACGTACTTGAAGTCTATTTATAAAGATTGTTTCAGTTTTGACATTAAATTATTTTCATGTGTAGTGGCTCCCTGCCTCCCTCTCTATAAAGCTATCACCTTTCATCACACTCAACTCATATATCTTGCTACAAACACATACAAAGAGAGAGTAAAAGAAAAAGTGAGAATCTTATATCTTATACTAATATATACATAAAGTATGTACATGTATATATAAGGGCACTGATGTAAAGAAGTACATAGAGACATGGGAACAAAAGCAATGGAAGATATGGAAGTGGTTCTCAAAAGATTTGGTGATGAGCAAATCACATTACTAGATAGGTTTGAAAGGCTTTCGTTTGAGGTGCAATTGAATAAAGCTATTCTAAGCAGGAGTTTTTCTGAGCCTTATGAACCTAGGTATCAACTTGCCCCACTTCCATTGCCGACACCGGCAGAACCCGAAGTAATTCAAGGAAGACGCCGCCATCACCACCGTAGGATCATGTTTCAGAAGATTCTGAAGAAGCTGCTTAAGCCCATCTTTAGCAGCAGGAAAGAAGAAAAAAAAGATAGCATTCCTGATAACAAAAATTTCAAGTTCATGAAGGCATTTAGTAGGTCTATGAGGGTTTGAAATAAACTTACTAATTTTGTTAAGTTTTTACTGTTTTTTTTAAAGAAAGTTTTATACCCCCAGAATTATGTAACAGCCATATTCTTGTTTCTATTTTGTTAAATTAATAAAACAAATGGCTGGATGGTTATCTCAAGATTACATACAACAAATATGTCATCTGTATGACTCTGTAAGTATGCGCGGTTTTTTTTTTTTTTTTTTTTTTTTTTCAATGCATAGAAAATTTGAAAAAGTTAGTTCTCACGTATAACTGTGTACAAAATGATCAAATGTATAAAAAGCGTAGACATGTAAATATTTCTGCCCTTATATATATATGCATCATTAGGAAGTCTAGATTAATTACTAAAGCATGGATGTTGTTAAGTTTAGTTTCAAAACATATTTTTGACTCGACTCAACGATGGGCTGTGTTTCTTGTTTCATTATTGTTGTCAAAGTATAAAGATGATCATGCTTTGTGTTCTATGTCATATAAACATTTCAAAACCGATTGTGAACATTAATTCTTGAATTAAATTGGATTATGGTTAATGAGTCAAAATTAATGGGGTGAAGACTCTGGGTTCATGTAGAAGTGATTTTGTAGTTTTTTTTAGTGCAAATTTTTTAAAAATCAAGTACTGTTAAAAAAGTTCACGTTGTGATATACAAATTAATCTCCTTTACATGTATATTGGTCAAAACTGATGTAAAAACCACATGAGTCAGTTACTAACATGTACAAATTAATCTCCTTTACATGTATATTTTACGTACAATTTCATACTTCATTTACTTTACTCGTATATAAAAATACTTACTCAGCTGTAGAAAAAGATGAAAATGGGGTGTAGAAAGGTTAGAGGAATTGGGACGGTTAACCCCATGGTTTCAAGTCGTTGTATCTTTAACCAACTGGGCTACACAACTTGTTTGTTTATACTCCGTACATTACATGATAATAAATATTTGATGGTGGATACTAATAATAATATATCTGGAAATTGAACACCAACTAAGAAAAAACGACACTGAATTCATCCCAAATGTTTATATCTTTAATATTCCCCCACCTAGATCTGTACAAACTGGAACTAAATGTCAAATTACACTAGCAAGGAGAATTGCAAACTTGAACGAAAAAAATCTGTTGCTAAATATGTGGTTCAGCAACCGGATGCCTACAGTTTGGACATGACATATGCTCAACTAACCACTTATCGACACACTTAACATGAAATTCATGATTACATTCCAGCAATACTCTTACATTCTCTCCTTCTACAAAGTTTCCTAAACAGATTGAGCACTCGGTTGCTACAACTTCTGCTCTTAACTGGAAAACTTCCACTGGGATCTTCCGACTTATGGTATGTTTCTCAATGCTTATAGCCATACCATGTTCTGCATCTAACAAGGCACGCCTACGTTTCAAAGCATAATGAATAATCCAGTTCAGTGCAAGGACAGCAACTAGTGTGCAAAATAAGGCTGCTAGTACAACCACTGTGTTTGTATCAAAACCACTTTCTTTTGTGTGAGAAGAATTCCCGCTTGTAACACGCTCAATTACAAGGCGATGAGGATTTAAGCGGACCATATTTCTAAATCTATATAGAACTCCCAAATGAAGTATTAGCTGTTTATAAACATAATGGAGGCTAAAAGATAGAGGTTCTGCTTACCTAATTACTACTACTACTTAAATGTTGGATGGAGTTGTGCTACCAAATCCACTAACACCGTTTCTTGAATATTTAAATTCCGCTCATTTTTTTGTGATTTTATATCGTGATATAAAATGGACACGTTGTTTTTGGAAACGGCAAGATATATTAAGCCTCAAGGGCGAAAGGAAAAAGCAAAGGGCAATGTAAACAGAAAACAACAAAAAAAAAAAATGGACATATTGTGTAACGAGCCATCAAAAAGCTTAGGGGGACAGATTTTTTTTTTTTTTTTTTTTTTTTTTTTTTTTTTTTTTTTTTTTTTTCTAATAAAGAATGAAATAGTTTTTCTTCTCTAGAGAAAAGTCGAGAATTTTGAAAACTAGTTTCGATATAATTATATTTTTCTTTTATTTTTTTAAAAATGAAAAGATATTTAGATAAAGCTCTTTGAGACATTTTTTTATAATCAATTTTTTTCATATTAGATATTTGTGTGTTTTCATATGTTTAATCCTTTGTTAAACGTTTTTGTACGGTTTTATACGTTTTCATCCGTTTATTTTTGTTTTTATACATTTTCATCTGTTTTCATTCATTTTTATCCATTTTAATATGTTTCCATCCATTTGATATTGTTTTTATACTTTTTCATCCGTTCTCGTCCGGTTTCATCCGTTTTGAACGTTTCTATACGTTTTCATCTGTTTTTTTTTACCGTTTTTATATGTTTTTGACTGTTTTTATACGTTTTCTTCTGGTTTTATACTCTTTTATACGTTTTCGTCCGTTTTTATACGCTTTTAGATGTTTGTATACGTTTTAATCCGTTTTCGTCTGTGACAACTCGTAATTTCAGGTCATTTTGCAAACTTTAAAAGTTTCACTATTTCATCATTTATCGTAAACTACGTTTACGAGTATCAAATACGCGTAACCTGGAGGGTTAAGCTGCGTATTCATGAACATTTCATCAAGGACATTTCATATAGACTAGATTTAGTCTACATATCATCAATAACATCATTTCATATTGATTCATGCATGGATTTGCATTTTTCATTAAACGTTTATTTCCCTATTAAATAAACGCTATCGCGTAATCAATTATTTTGAACATTTAATCCGACACTTCCAAAAATAATCCTAATATATTTTTATACTCATTTTAAGACTATAAAAATTATATTATTAGTTTACCCGATGTTTTCAATTTATTTTGTATATAAATTGTTATGTATAAATGTTTACGACAGTTTTTATAAAATCAACACGATAAATATTTGTTTCACTCAATACTTGTGAGAAATGTATTTTTATAATTTTCATGACTTCAATACATTTTATCTTGGCCCGTGAAAATTTATTTTTATTCAACGCTACCCTAAATATTTACAAATGCTACAACTTACCATTTAATATCAAATCTTTTACACAATTCTTACACTTATTCAAAGTAAAAAAAAAAAAAAAAAAACATAAACAAAAGAGTGACAAGCACCCCTTGTCGACACAAGGGGTGATTCACCAAGAAGATATTTGCAATATCACTAATACATGTATATTATTTTACTTATCACCTTTTCACTTCATTATTATCTCATTTCACAAAAACCAAAGACCAATATCCATCTTCCTTTCTCTCAAAATATACGGCAGCCAAGGGGACCAAGGTAAAGGAGGATCATTCCAAGTTTACAAGTCAAGTTTTATAAACATTAGTATCATTTGTTGCAAGGTTTTGTAATACAAACCTCAAGTGATTAGGAAAACCTTTTGTCCATTAAACCTCATCATATCACTAGTAAGCATTCATAGTCATATTTTTATTTCTTATTCATTTTTATGGTCATATCATTTTATTGGTGAAACATGCAAGTCTCATGATATTTATACCATTTTTTAAGGTTTTTAAGGTTTTTATGTGCTAAATATATATAATCCATCCTATAATTACTCCTTGTTATATTTTAGTTTTGGTGATGTCTAGGAACCCATGACACCCTAAGAAGGTGTATGGTAGGATTTGGATAGCTTCGGAGTTGTTTTGAATTGGTTAGAATAGGTTTTGCGCGAGAAAAACTCATTTCGACAACTTTATATAGTGGTCTGATCTTAATTTGAAAATCTGGAAAATCCGACAGTTGGTAAAATATTTTGGGTTAGATATTTGGAAAATATACTTTAAAACGAAAACGTGGCCGCTTGAACGGGTTAAAACGGAGTTATAACGAAGAAGTTATGCTATTTTCAAGTTAACGACGAAACTATTTTTCCGGAAAAACTGACCTGCTGTTACTAATCGTTGAACTGATAAAATTTTATAACCAACTGACCCTTGAAAGTATTTTTACATGAAACTAGACTCAATTATCTTCGAAATGACGGGTGGCTCGACTCGTGATGATTTACGGTTAAAAAGATATGATTTTTCCAAATTTGTTCTCCAAAAATTAGTTCTCCAAATTTCTTTTCAAGTTGTTCTCCAAACGGGTCAGGAAATGGCCATGTTGAGGGTCGTTTTTAACATTGATGGGATGCTCTTTATAAAAAGATGTCTTCTAATAAAAGTAAGTTCGCCAAGCATATTTTTCAAAATGTCCAACCGTTCGTCAAGCGGAGTTGTAACGAGTAAAATACGGTCACTCAAACTTTGCCGAAAGTTACCTTCAACAACATTTTGGGTACAAGTACCCTACTTCACCTATGTTTTTCTCCATGATCGAGACCTCTATGATAAAAACTTAAACACTAAAACTTTGAGATATTGATACAAGCTTCCCAAAACCGTTGAGTTCGTTTCCTAACGCTCGACGTGCACCATTTTACGAGTAACTTTTCAAGGCCATTTTAGTCACTTTCATGAAAATTTCAACGACATTATTTTACGACGAAAAGTTATAATTTCATTATAAATCATTAAATGACTATCATGGAATATCATTTCAACGTAAATACTTGTAAAGTATTTTATAATATGACGAGATGTCATAAACATATATTTCGACGATAAATTCTATTTTCAAAAGTGTACAAGTGGTATAGATTACATGTGGATTTGCATGCACGACATTGTTTCATGATTTACATTAGAACATATCATTCATAATAGGTCATGGTCAGAGGTTGCTCCTCATTTCAGTATTCCATTATATCATCATTATCATTGCAACAGGTGAGTTTTCATAGCCCCGATTTATTCAAAGTTTTTACTTATTTCAAACCTACGGGGGAGAATACATTGTACATCATTTTATTACGATACCAAGTATATCAAATTCATTACATTGCTTAAGTTACCTCATTGCCAGTTAAATGTCCCCATTTCCTGAACATGAACCGTTAATTTCATAGAAGCGAGGGTGAGTGGATAGATCTATCGAGGGTGACACCTCCATCCGGGTTGGTGGATCCCAACTAGTCATACGGATGCATTTCATTTCTTAATCATTATCTGAGTTGTTTGGCAAACACTCTGTTGGGGCGAACATCAGTCAGAGTTTCGGTGTCATGGACTTATAGCAATTGTATCATTTTTGTGGCAACATTGTCATACATAATATATACTTGTGGTAGTCGTAGTTAACATTTTCAACGACTCTATGAACTCACTCAACCTTTGTGTTGACACTTTTAGCAATGTATTTTCAGGTAACTAAGACATTCACTTCATGGCATGCATGTGGACATATCATAGAGTCGCGGTGACGACGCGTCTCACATGGGATTTATACACTTTAAAAATATCGTTTGACTTGTACCAAACTTATTTCCGCACTCAGTAACTTTCATTTGGGACCTATCTTTGTAACTCTGAATGTTTTTATTAAATCAAGCGATGTATTTTCCAAACGACACTTTAGGTCGTTCAATATAACTGTGATTGTGATGCTATGACAGTCTATCCCCAGGAATTCCATTCCGCTGCAAAAACAGGTAATTTGGGGGTGTGACATCGTCCGTTTTTTACGTTTTCATTTGTTTTTATCTATTTTTATGCGTTTTTAACCATTCTTATACGCTTTTAGATGGTTTTATACGTTTTCATCCGTTATTATACATTTTCGTTCGTTTTTCATGACTTTCATTCATTTTTATCTATTTTTATACGTTTTCAACCGTTTTTATAAGTTTTTTACATGTTTTTATACCTTTTCATTTGTTCTCGTCCGGTTTCATCCGTTTTTATCTGTTTTGTATGGTTTTGTACGCTTTTATACATTTTCGTCCATTTTTTACTGATGAGTGGCCTTTTACTCATCATTTTACACTCGAAAAACCCACAAAAATGACTGAAAACACCCTAATATACCAATTTATATTACAAATATCCTTGGAGTGTATTTTTATGTGTTTCAGGTACAAAAGGATTGAAAATAGGACAAAAACGACAATTTTGGGATTGGTTCGACGACATTTGTGCATTTAATCTAGTCAAGATAAAGTCTAAGTTAACCTCGAGAATCGGCATTGGAATTAGCGTGGAAAAACGGATCCGAGACCATGTTCATATTTTTATTGGGCCAACCCGACCCATTTTAATGGGTCAAGTCAGCCCAATACTATCACATTTGGTCAATAGCCTTAAAACAAATAATAACCCAATCCCTACAAAACCAAAACCATGACCCCCTTATAAACCTACCTCTTTGAACCCTACCCTCCTCTTTGAACCCTTGCCAACCCAACTGACCCCTTTCAACCCAACCCTTTTTACCCCGTTTTTCTTTTCCACCCACTTTTACCCAGAATAGTCAAAACCCACTAAAACCCTTTTGCCCGCCAGACACAAACCCAAAACCCTTCCCTTACCAAGGTAAACCTCTTCACATGTTGCCATCCACTTTTGTAATTCCTGGCTTTCCCATTTGTTGAAGAAAAAGAAGACCTATCCAATGGCTGTGATTCAAGAGGGTGGTCTCCAAGGATGATTAATGGCTGGGATTTGAGAAAGAAAGCACAAAAAGACCTCACAAGCTTAATCCTCTCACAAAAGAACACAAGCCTGAAGTGAAACTCTAATTCACTAGTATAAATAGAACAAGATGTAGCCAAGTTATAAGGCAGTCAAGTAGGATTTTAGTTTTTAAAATAGCTTTTTAGTTTTCAGCTTTATTCGAAATCAGTATTGTAATGTTGTTTGAATTAATGAAAAGTCTTATTTTTATCTGTCTCAGCTTACATTTTCAAATTTTGTCCCAATATAAGCACTTAAGTGCTTATTGAGAAATTGCTTATTTCATTACCAAGTCATGTTTGTTATAACCTTATATAAGTTATTAAGTCAGTTTTTATAATAAAATCCCAAGTTTGTCTTTAAAATTCTGTTTTCAAAACATTACACCCTGTTAAGGGGTGTTTGTGTTAAGTAAAAAAGGGGGGTCAAAACAACTTTTTACCCACTTTGGTTTTGAAAGTCAGCTTTCATCAGTGAAATTTAAGTCATTTAACTAGCTAGAAGTAGTTGTAACAAGTTTTAAAAAGTTCAAGTAAACAAAAATATGTCAAACAATTTTTCAAGCTGCTGTTCATGAGCTTGTAAATTACTCATTTCAAATCCAAATTTCTCAAACATTGTTTTTATTTAATCTTTTGATATCCCTCTTTATTTGTTTTTACATGCACCTAGGATAGCATTAGCTCACTTGATTTTGCCTCTCAATATTCCCCTTAGTCCTTTTTATGTTATGTCTCAAGAACACTAGGTCCCCAACAACACCCTTTTGCATGCTCACTTTATAGTTTATATAAGCTCTAGATTAGCTGCAATTGTGTTTTTTTGAATCCCCATAGTGTAAGCTTTATCTATTTCAGCTTGTTGATTTTGGAGTTCATATAAGGGCTTATTTTTAAGCTTAAACTGTCCCCTCTTAGCCTCCTGATTCTGCCCTACACACATAGTAAACTTTAGTTTTTTTTAGCTTATTGGCTTATATCCTGTTAGGAATTAGAAATTCCAGGTATTAAAGAGTCGGTCACCTCAAGTATTTGTAATCGTTAGAAAGCTCGTAGTCGTAGTTCTTTTATGTTAAGTAGTATTTAGTTAAGTAACACCGTGGAGGACGGACGGGTCTTTACCCACTGTATGCCTGATCCACAGCCCGATGTGTGGCGATTTATGTAAGACTATAAATACTCTCTACCTCCCAAGGTAGAGAGTTGGAGCTCATAATAATATCTTTCACTTTCTCTCACTAAGTTCCCTAAACCTCTAACTTTCTCTCTCTAGAATTCCACTTATACGCCCACTTTGTGTTATGGTTTGATGTGTATGTGAAAACTAATATCTATCAATTGGTATCAAGAGCCATGGTTAGATCATATCTTGCACATCTTTGGATTTCTAGTGGTTTTTAGGTGGTTTTTGAGTTTGAAAAAGTTTAGTGGTTTTTGCATCATTTGGTTGATTTCTTGTGTTAAAGTTTGGATTTTGTTAGTACTTTTGTGTTTAGAATCATCACAAGTGTGTAGGTTTTCATTTGGTAAGCTTAAATCATCTTGGTTGGGTTGTTTTTGGATTGAAAAGTGATGTTTATGTGGTGTTTTCTTCCTAGCGACTTAACTCACGGATTACTTTCTTCGTAGCGACTTGCTTTACAAATTTGTAGCGAGTTACAATTTTAGACCTAGCGACTTAGATCTAGCGATTTACAGTACAAGTAGTGGACTCTCCACTACGGGTAGCGACTTGGTGGTAGCGACTTGGTCTGTAGCGAGTTGCTCTTTAGCGACTTGTATCTTTAGCGACTTGGGTAGCGAATTGCTGCCAAAATTTTGCTAGCGACTTGAGGCTTAGCGAGTTACTACTTAGCGACTTGCATTTGTCTAGCGACTTGGGACTCTAGCGACTTAGTGGTGTAGCGAATTAAGTGTTAGCGACTTGGTGCATTTTCTTCTAGCGACTTGGGTGATTGTTTACGGTTTTCTCTTGATTTAGTAAAATCCCGTGAAAGAATCTATTTCTCAGTTTAATCATAGAGTTATAAAATCCCGTATTATCTGTTAACATGTCTACCAACGTTCCTACTATCATCTCCACGGTTGCAGAGGATGTTCAAGCAGCTGGGTCAGATACTCGTCCACCCATGCTTGACAGAACTGACTACGATTCTTGGGCTCAACGAATCAGATTGTACTGCCTTGGAAAGGAAAATGGTGTCAACATTCTCAAATCCATTGATGAAGGACCATATCGAGTTGAGACGACTAGAGACATACTTGATACTAATGAAGATGGTACTCCTGTTTACGGAATGGACAGACCTAAAATGTATGATGAGCTTGATGATAAGGATAAAAAGAGATTCGATGCAGATATCAGGGCTTCAAACATTGTTCTTCAAGGTCTTCCTAAAGACATCTACAAGCTGATCAATCATAACACTGATGCAAAGGCAGTTTGGGATAATGTTAAGATGCTTCTCTTAGGTTCAGAATTAACTATGGAAGACAGAGAATCCCAACTCTATGACAAATTTGAACACTTAAAGATGAAACCAGATGAGAATGTCTATGAGTACTATGTGAGATTTCATAAGTTAGTGAATGACATGAGGAACATCAGAATGACTATGCCTAACATTCAGCTGAACTCAAAATTTGTGAACAACATGAATCCCGAATGGCACAAGTTTGTCACCGCTGTGAAGCTCACTAAAGGATTGAAGAATACAAACTATGAGCAACTCTATGCCTTCCTCCTTCAGAATGAGAGACATGCTATGTTTGAAAAATTGATTCTCAATCAGTTCAAAACCAACCAGGGAGAGACAAGCTCGTCTAATGACTCAACTGCCTTCTACTCAAACATCGGAATCACAACCAAAGCATCACAAGTCATACCCTTGGGTAATGGTAATCACAAACTCATTCCTGATCCTATGTTTAAACAAGCTGATGCTGATGCACACGTGGGTAACTTCATTAATCAACTAGCTATTCTGATTAGTCAAAACATGAATTCTCTCCCACAAACCAACAACAACCTCAGAACAGCATCTAACCCACACAATCAAGCCACTGTTAAAGATGGAAGGATCGTGGTGCAACCAGTTCAGGAAAGACAGTATGATCAGGGAAGAGGTGGAGCTGGGAGAGGTTATGTTGGCAACCAGAATCGAGGAAGGAATGGTAACCAAGGTCAAGCTAAGCCAATCAAATGTTATAACTGTGGTGGTGAGGGACACATTGCAAGGAACTGCACATCTCCAAAGCGTCCACAGAATGCTGATTACTTCAGAGATAAGATGCTGCTGGCACAAGCTCAGGACAATGGTGCTGCTTTGGATGAAGAGGAATTGATGTTTCTTGCTGAGGGCAATGCCAAGACCTATGATGCAGATGTGGATGAGCAGCCTATTCAGGAGATAGGTCACAATCATCAGAATGCCTTTCAAGTCGCTGATTGTGATGCATACGACTCTGATGTGGATGATGGACCTACAACACACACAATTTTTATGGCTAGCATTTCTCCAATGGTTTCTCCCAAGGTCTCTTCTTCACCACTAGCTGGCCCATCCCAAGACAAGCTCATCTCAGAGGTATTAAAACTATACGATAATGCTGATGTGCAACAGATGCATGACAAAGTACAATCAACTGAAACTATTGAATCAAATGTTGAAAATATGGGTAATATCGATATTATCCCATATGATCAATACGTGAAACAAAGTGAAAGTGAAGGTGTACCAAGTGATGCATCTTCTGCAGTCAACAATGACTATGTTTTTGATGAATACACTGCATGTGCCCCTGATGATTCTGTAATTTCTGAACTAAATGCCTATAAAGAACGTGTTGCTATTTATGAACAACGTGCAAAATTTGAGTTGACCACTCGTGAGCAGGAAATGGATGACCAAGTACGTACAGTCATTAGAAAAAGTAACTTTAGAGAAGAAGTATTGAAACAAGAATTAAATTCCTTGCAAGAAAAACTTTCTAAAACAGCCAAGCAAAAACAAGAACTTCAAGAAAATGTGAAAATGCTTAAGCAAGAATTTAATGCAAAGGAATCAAAACTCTTGAGAGACTTTTCTAATCTGAAAACTTTGAAAAACAAGCTTGAAAACAAGTTGTACACACAAGGAAACACCATTCAGACTGCTCACATGGTCACTAAACATAGAGTTCTAAGCGATAAGCATAGTGTTCCCATCATAGATAAACCCAACCCTGAGTACGGAAAGATAGCAAAAGCAGCTCAAAGTGTGATCTATGATGGAAATGAGATTCTTAAACCTAGACAGAAACCTAGTTGCGTTGAGTGCACTGAGGAAGATAAGAAATCAGATGAAGTCACTAGGGAAAGGATGAACAAAAAATTAGACAACCCTAAATGCAAAGAGAAAAAAATAATTATCACTCCCCATGACTACAAGAAGGAAAACTGGATTTCCTTGAACATGTTTAAGCCTCAAACATTGTTGACTCCCGAACAAGTTTTCTGGAAAAAGGATTTAGATAAGCAGAAAGCTGAAAATATTGTTGAAACAAACCCCCCCTTTTGGAAAATGCCTAGAGCGACTGTGTATCCTCCTAATACACCAATGCATCTTGTTCCTAGAAAAATTGCCACTAAAAGCAAGACCTTAATTAGCCAATATGTTATATTTCAACTATTTGTTGATTTTGAGAAAACTTGCAAGAAAAGGATCACACTCACTGGTATAACGGAAGGAGAAAGGGGTTTTGAGCAAATGAAAGAATGTTATTTAACTGAGGTCATGCCTTTCTTTAAACTTCTGAAAGATCACTTTGAGAGTCTTAAAAAGGGGATAGAAACTGATATCAAGGGAATGGAAAAGGAATTTGATGCAATGGTAGTTGAAGTTAGTGATTATGAGCGTGCACTAAAATATAATGAGATTGAGAGGAAGAACTTGCATAACTTAAATGAGACTCTTATTACTGAATGTGTTGCTCAAGATATTTTTTCACTGCTTCAAAATGTTCTATTAATGCTTCCAAATTTCATGAACTATCTGTTGCCCTGAAAGTCTCCCATGATCGTGTCATTGAGCTTGAAAAATCTAATTCTAAACTAAACGAGAAAATTGAACTGGATGATCACGACAATTTGGTTAAACATTTTTCTAAACTAGAAGTTGAGTATTTTAATTTACAACTAAAATATCAACATCTTAAAGAAAATGTCAAAACTTCAAATATCAAGACATCATCAGATGCTCCAGAGTTTGATGCAGTTTTTCAAATTAACAAACGTGATGAACAGATTCAAGCTCAGTGCAACACGATCAGAAAGTTGAAAGCCCAAATCTCTCAATTAAAGGGTCAAACGAACAATATGACAGGCTCCCAAATGCCTCCTCCTTTAGATTCTCAGAATTCTCAAACGTTTCATCTTCAAAACCTAGTAAATGCTCTACAAAAGGAAAACGAAAGTTTTCTAGCAGAAAATGAAAAGGTTAAACGTCATTTCAATGAGTTATTTGAATCAATTAAAGTCACTCGTAACAAAAACAACGAACAAATAACTTCATTGCAAAAGGAAATTGAGAATCTGAAGAGTCAGGTAAAAGGGAAAATGCCAATGACCAATGGGGAGAATGTTGTATCAAAGGTTCACTCTTGTAATAAATATGCTTTATCTGTGACATATGTCCCTCCTCATCTAAGGAACAACAAACTCGCTATTCAAACATACTTCTCATCCCTTAAGGATTGCCTAGAATGTCGGCGTGAGATTGTTGAAGAGGATAAGCTAGAGAAACCTCATGATAATGCAATTGGACATGCATGCTTATATGCCAAACGATCTCAAGAAATCTTAGAGTGCTTGATCACAATATGCCCAAAGTCATTAGGTGAGAGAGTTATACATTTGATTCCATGCTCGATGCCTAATGCCAAGTATGATATGCATTCGATTCCCAATGTTTTGAATGTGAACCGTAGTGTGCCTTTAAGTAGTTCAGATTCCAGATCTGTCAATGCTAAGAAAGAGAACTCAAGTGTGCCTTCTAGGAGTATAAATCTCAGTACCTCTAGTTTTAAGAAAGTGAACCTTAGTGCACCTGCATGTAGTTCAGACCCCAGTACATCTAAACAGGTGATGCAAAGAGTAGTTAAACCAACTAACGTTCCCATTCCCTCTACAGGAGTAATCAGTGACATTAAACGAAGCAGGTCAAAATCTCAAGACAATACAAGGAATGATAGGACCTCTCAAGCTAAGAATGTGCACTGGAAGAGAGTAGTAGAACAATCTAGGAACTCTAAGCTTGAATTGAATAAAACGAATCGTGTTGATTCTAGTATTAGCCATAGGCGTACTGTAATTAATTCGAATTCTGATACTATTTGCAAACCTTGTACTGATGTCTGCTTGAATTCTGTTTCAAATCATGAATGTGGTGTTAATGTTCTGCCTAATGATGTTAATTGTCCAGTTAATATTGTTAATGCAAAAATTCATGCTAAGAAGACTAAAAGGCAAAAATGAAAGAAAGTTAGAAAACAGTGGAAACCCACAGGAAGAACATTCAGTAAATTAGGCTTTTATTGGATACCTGTTGGTCATAAGACTAATCAGATAATGCCCACTAGAAAATGGATGCCTACTGGTAGAACTATTCCCTTAAGAAGTGATCACACTGTGAACAGGGCTAATACAGACACTAGTACTGCATCTATTCACAATGATTCCGTTGCCTCACTTTCTGATATGAATGCTTCTATTTCTGATGTGGGTGTTCCAAACATTGTTACTAACCAAATGGAACCCATTCTTGCATGGAGATCCCAATTATCCAGTTATCCATTTTTTGTCTGTGTTCAACTACAGATCGTTCAAATCGTTCTGTGGTACCTGGACTCAGGCTGTTCCAAGCATATGACTGGAGACCGGTCGCGGCTCATGAACTTCGTGAGCAAATTCATCGGGACTGTTAGATTTGGTAATGATCATTTCGGTGCTATTATGGGTTATGGAGATTATGTTGTTGGTGATAGTGTCATCTCTAGAGTTTACTATGTGGAAGGTTTGGGTCATAATCTGTTCTCTGTTGGTCAATTCTGTGATTCTGATCTAGAAGTAGCCTTCAGAAAACATACCTGCTTTGTTAGAGATCTTAATGGTAAGGAACTGTTAAAAGGAACTCGTGGCTCAAATCTTTACACCATCTCTATCGATGACATGATGAGGGCCTCTCCAATCTGCTTGTTATCAAAGGCTTCAAAAACAAAGTCATGGTTATGGCATCGTTGTCTCAATCACTTGAACTTCGGCACCATCAACGATCTTTCCAGAAAGGACTTAGTTGTAGGTTTACCTAGACTAAAGTATGAAAAGGATCATCTTTGTTCAGCATGCCAATTGGGTAAAAGCAAAAAGTTTGCCCACAAATCCAAACCTACTAACTCTGTCACAGAAGTTCTTCATATGATTCATATGGATCTATGTGGACCAATGAGGGTGCAGAACATCTTTGGGAAGAAATATGTGTTAGTTGTGGTTGATGATTACTCTAGATTCACTTGGGTCAAGTTCTTAAGGACAAAGGATGAAACTCCTGATATCATCATCAAACTCATCAAACAGCTGCAGGTTCGACTTAACAAAACCGTCAGAATTATCAGAACAGACAATGGAACTGAGTTTGTCAACAAACAACTTAATGAATTCTATGAAAGCGTTGGAATCAGCCATCAAAGAAGTGTTCCACGAACTCCTCAACAGAACGGTGTAGTTGAAAGACGAAATCGAACTCTTGTTGAAGCCGCTAGAACAATGCTGATTTACTCAAAGGTTCCAATGTTTCTCTGGGCTGAAGCAATCGCCACTGCATGCTACACACAAAATCGTTCCCTAATTCACACTGTACATGGAAAAACTCCATATGAACTTGTCCACAATAGAAAACCTAATCTATATTTCCTTCGTGTGTTTGGTGCATTGTGCTATCCAACTAATGAGGGTCAAGACTTAGGCAAACTTAGGGCTAAAGCTGACATTGGAGTATTTGTAGGATATGCATCAAACAAAAAGGGATACCGAATCTACAACAAAAGAACCCGAAATATCATGGAAACAATTCACGTTACGTTTGATGAGCTGACCGGTCAAATGGCTCCTGGACACTCCAGCTCAGGACCCGCACTTCAAAACAGTCCCATTGGTTCATCCCTTGTTCCAAACTCCTCTCAAGAAACTCCATATGTACCTCCATCTGAAGATGATGTAAAGAAATTGTTTGATCCTATGTTTGATGAACTGTATGATTCAATTACTAATGAGGATGCTCATATTCCAGTGAATGAAGTCAATCCCTCAGTCTCAATATCTTTAAGTCAAGAAGCACCTGCTGCTGATCCTTCAGTCTCATCAACAAATCATCATTCTTCAAATGTACATCATGGAAATGTTTCTGGCATCAATGATGAAGTTAATCCCTTTGCTACTCCTGAAGATGCTCCATTTGAAAACATATTTGCTACTCCTGAATCATCATCAGAACCATCTTCTTCAGGAGACATCGACTCAGCTACCTCAGTTCCTCAACAACTGCCACATGAACACCTCAGAAAATGGACTCACGATCATCCATTAGACAACATCATTGGAAATCCCTCTCGTCCTGTATCAACCCGGAAACAACTCGCAACCGATGCCTTATGGTGCTTCTTCAACTCCGTACTATCTAAGATCGAACCAAAAGATGTTAAAACTGCCATGAATGAAGATAGCTGGTTCAATGCCATGCAAGATGAAATTCCTGAGTTTGATCGTCTTGATGTATGGGAGTTAGTACCTGCTCCAGACTGTGCTAGGATTATAGCTCTTAAATGGATCTTCAAAGTGAAACTTGATGAGCATGGTGATGTGTTGAAGAACAAGGCTCGATTAGTTGCTAAAGGATACCGTCAAGAGGAGGGTATTGACTTTGAAAAATCTTTTGCTCCTGTTGCTCGAATCGAGGCAATCAGAATCTTTTTGGCTAATGCTGCTAGTAAGAACATGGTAGTCTATCAGATGGATGTGAAGACGGCATTTCTGAACGGAGATCTTAAAGAAGTCGTCTACGTCAGCCAACCTGAAGGATTTGTGAATCAAGAGCATCCTACTCACGTTTATCGTCTGAAGAAGGCTCTTTACGGTTTAAAGCAAGCTCCAAGGGCATGGTATGATACACTGTCAAAGTTTCTTCTATCAACCGGATTCAGAAAAGGAGCAGTTGATCCTACATTGTTCACCAGGAAGTCAGGCAAACATTTAACTCATGTTCAAATTTATGTTGATGATATTATTTTTTCCTCGACAGACCCAATGGAATGTGATCGTTTTTCTAATGAAATGAGTTCAAAATTTCAAATGTCAATGATGGGACAAATGTCATTTTTCTTGGGATTTAAAATTTCACAAAGTCCCGGAGGCATTTTCATAAATCAATCTAAATATGCAACTGAGATCTTAAAGAAATTTGGATTTGATTCAATCGACACTGTTGACACCCCCATGATTGATCGAACCAAACTAGATGAGGACCACTCAGGGATCATGATTGACCAAACGAAATATCGTAGTATGATTGGATCCCTGATGTACCTCACAGCTAGTAGACCAGACATCTTGTTCGCTATTTGCATGTGTGCTAGATACCAGGCTAAGCCTACTAAAAAGCACCTTGAAGCAGTTAAACGGGTCTTTCGGTATCTCCAAGGAACCATCAATATGGGACTATGGTACCCGAAGGACACCGGTATGTCACTAATGGCCTATGCAGATGCTGATCATGCAGGTTGTCAAGATACACGTCGAAGTACATCTGGAGGAGCTCAGTTTTTGGGTGATAAGCTTGTGAGCTGGTCTTCAAAGAAGCAAATGAGTACTTCTATTTCCTCTACAGAGGCTGAATACATAGCCATGTCATCTTGTTGTGCTCAAATCTTATGGATGAGATCTCAATTATCTGACTATGGCTTTGAATTCAACAAAATCCCTCTGTACTGTGATAATAAAAGTGCTATTGCTCTCTCATGCAACAATGTTCAACACTCAAGAGCAAAGCATATCGACATTCGACATCATTTCATCAGGGAACAAGTGGAAAAAGGTGTGGTGGAACTATATTTTGTGAGGTCTGAATATCAGTTAGCAGACATCTTCACCAAAGCTCTTCCAAGAGAACGTTTTGAGTTTATTCTTCCACGTCTTGGTTTGAAAAGCCTTCAACCAGAAACTCTCAAACGTCTTCAGGAGGAAGACGAGGAGTAAAGGTCTATCTTCATCTATCTCTTGTAAATATTTATTCGAAAAACAAAATACAAAATTATAAAACTCTCAAAAATCAAATAGAAAATTATAAAACTTTAAAAAAAAAAAAAAAAAAAAAAAAAAAAAAAAAAAATCTGAAAAATTCGAAAAAATCTTCAAAAAATATTGTCAATTTGTCATGTTTTTCTTGGTTCGATAATATCTACGGTCTTTGTGATGTCATTCAAAGAATGACACGGGTCTTTAGATGTTGTTCGAATTCCAAAAACAAAAAAAAAAAAAAAAAAAAAAAAATACTTTTGGGAGAAAGAGAAAAAAAAATGGTTTATTGTCATTTTCAGGCAATAACCCGGTTTTAAAAGAAAGAACAGAGCCATGTTTTATCATGT
This sequence comes from Chrysanthemum seticuspe, assembly GCA_019973895.1. Classification (NCBI taxonomy): domain Eukaryota; kingdom Viridiplantae; phylum Streptophyta; class Magnoliopsida; order Asterales; family Asteraceae; genus Chrysanthemum; species Chrysanthemum seticuspe. Next base: position 229,526,502 of record BPTQ01000007.1, on the reverse strand, counting down.
TTTCAAAATTCCATGCTCTGATTCTATAAACATTTATCTGCTGAAAACTAAATGCTTTGAAAAATAACTCGATCTCTATTTTTGATAATCATCAGGACTTATTTGTCAAAATCTCTATCTCTCAATCAACAACCTATGTCATTGATTGAGGGGGAGAATGATTTCAATTAAAATAAAAAGTTATTTGGCATTAAATTGTTTTCAAAAGATGTACATGCATGTCTTATCAATGGAGTTTAAAGTCTTAAAATCCGATCCTTATCAGTTAAAACGCTTTCATAATCAAGTCACAATTCTCCTTCAAAGCTTTCAAAATCAATTTAAATCTATAAGAGATCACAAATCTCACATGATTTGATAATTGTGATCGGGGGAGAATGTGTGATTTAAATTGGATTTAAACTGATAATTCGGTAAATGGTGTTATAAGGATGTACATGCTGTCCTGCCCACATGTGACAAACGATTTCAAATTTTCCATGCACATGTTGAGGGGGAGCATCTATCTTAAACCTATGATTTGAAATGTGATCAACTTATCTCAATGTGCAAGTTCCCTCTAGTATGTGCAAAACTCTTTTCAAACCTCGAGGCACATATTGAGGGGGAGCAAATTTATGGAAACCTCATCCTTCCCGGAAATGCTATATCTACTTGATTTGATGTGGGAAGTGATGTTGATATCTTTTAGAAAATGATAATCAAAGAAGTTAATTCTTTCTCTTGCCTCCGTGTGCAAAACATTTTCAAATACTTGATGCACATGTTGAGGGGGAGTTCTCGTTCTAAAAATATCAAAAACAATTCAGGTACAAAATGCTTTGATAATATATCACAAGTATCTGAATTGATTTTCAAATGGTTTTCAATTGGTTCCAATGGCAGATGAACAATACCAAATAGACCGACCAACTCTACTTTATGTACGGTGATATAAGGATGATAAGGTTAGGTATGTGTTCCCATGATCCGCCAGAACCGGAGGGATCTACCCAGGGACAATCCACTAGTTAGTGTAGAAGTCCTTAGGTATGATGATAAAAGGAGAAAAATGAGATATGGGAAGAGTGCGGACTAAGACTGAGCTAGTACTGGAATAAACCCAACAAGGTTCTAGCTATGAAGTCTCGGTAAGCACTGAAGGGGTTGAATAATTAAAAAGAATTGAATGAGGAAAGGGTGAAAACAAATAGCCCTCCATTTATTCAACCTTAGGGCAGAAACCGGGTTTACTTCATATGCTACTGATGGTAACATCGGTATTGAAGACAAGACGTCATGGACCCAGTGACGCACTGCACTTCAACTTTCCAAACCAATCAAGTTCCTCTTAAAAGGACTTGTTTCATTCTCACGGGGAACCGACATTATCTATCGACTTTCTCTTAGAGAGTGTTGATATTGAAGAAGGAGACCCTCTCCCTAGTCTCCGGCACAGGATCCAAATATGCACAAATTGAGTCTAGAGCCACGAGATCATCAATAAATCTCATTAGGACACTTTCAATGAAAATTCTCTGTTTCACACAATGTGGAAAGAGAGATTATATCTTGAGTCCTACGCATTATCCTTGTGGTATTGCCAGACATCTGAGTGATGTGAATACATATTCACTATGAAGATGGAAAGCCTTCTGGAGCCAACATCAAACAAGCTCCTGGTAGGTGGCATGTGAGATCTATTCTATAGACCAACCATGTGACAACTGAACAGAAACAATGGGGCGATTCAATTTCTTGAATCAATCCTGGTTCAGGTTATGGATTGACGGATACCTTTGAAAAACCGGTCTTTGTGCTTAAAAACTCTTTTCTTTAGCACATCGACCGAGTACTCATTTTTCAAACCAAAAGGTGTTTTTATGATTGATAATTGATTTTCAACAAAACCTTCGTTGTATTGCAAAAACAATTTCTATTGAGCAATACACGATTGTTTTTCAAATCTCTTTTCATCAATCAGTGGACTTAAATTCGCTGGTTCACTCACTCCGTGTTGTCTTCTTTGAGATGTTCCGGTTTGAGAACAGCTAGAGCAGCTGCGAAACCCTGTCAAGGAAATTCTTCGGAATTATACCTGATCACAGGCAGTACATGTACTGATCAACGGGGAACCGTGGGCCGTGTACCTCAATTCAACGAAAGTGATCAAAGACACTTTCGTGCGATTTATTGCTAACTGTTGTATGCAGGTACACCCGACGTTTGCAGCTGATAAGAATGAAGCGGTCAATCCATAGCCGCATGCTCACTTAACACATTCATCTCAAAAGAAATCATGATTAGTGCATCAATGACTCTGATATTTTCACTCCATGCTTCTGCTACGCTGCTGCCAATATCATGAATCAACTAAAGCTTCCGCTACTCTGATGAGAAGATATCATGATCCAGAATGTGAGCATGTCGGTCCTAAAGTCACAACATCACATATTACCAACACCACAAAGGATGTGTCAGAGATTGTTGATAGCTGATGATCTCAAATGATGGCTCAAAATTATTATCACGTGGATCAGTAAAAGACCTCCACTTGGAGTATCCAAACATGCAATGAGATGAATCTATGACTACGAGCTTAGGAGCAAAGGACTACATCAAGAATGCAAGATCAATTGTTAATGTAATATCTATTTGTATTCAATGTAAGTTTGGTACATGATTGAGGTGACCTCCCTTAGGGGGAGATTGTTAGGAATTAGAAATTCCAGGTATTAAAGAGTCGGTCACCTCAAGTATTTGTAATCGTTAGAAAGCTCGTAGTCGTAGTTCTTTTATGTTAAGTAGTATTTAGTTAAGTAACACCGTGGAGGACGGACGGGTCTTTACCCACTGTATGCCTGATCCACAGCCCGATGTGTGGCGATTTATGTAAGACTATAAATACTCTCTACCTCCCAAGGTAGAGAGTTGGAGCTCATAATAATATCTTTCACTTTCTCTCACTAAGTTCCCTAAACCTCTAACTTTCTCTCTCTAGAATTCCACTTATACGCCCACTTTGTGTTATGGTTTGATGTGTATGTGAAAACTAATATCTATCATATCCTGTCCCCCTTAGCTTATTTTAAGTTCACTTAGTATATTTGTAACACCCCCAAATCTCGGTACAACGAAATACTTAATCAAGTTTTCGGGGCGTTACAATTGGATTGGTATCTCACACAAGTATAGCAAACAAGATAGTCGTTTATCATTCAAGACCAATCCCAAATTTAAATATTCAAAACATTAATCCCAAAATGTAAATATTAGGCCCAAACATGATTTAATAAAATAGGTCCCCATAAATTATCAGAGTTGATTATGATCCTTGAACCATGCATCCTTGCCAGGCTTTCACAGAACACGTACTCCAAACATCACTTAATTACCTGAGAAAACATGCTAAAAGGTCAGCTAATGCTGGTGAGTTCATTGGTTTAAATTCAAGTTTAAAAGTAGTGGACCTGTAGGAGTTAATTTGCTATGCGAGACCTAAGATAGATACACATCAATCACATATCAATATCATATCCGACGTCATAATGGGCCCCTAGTAACACTAGCCAGCACAGTCGTAGCAAAATCTAGAACGATTGCTAACCCTGGACTAGGTCGAGGTAGAAGTCTATACTTAGCTAGGCAAGTGCTATAGCAATTAGGATTGCTACCCTAGTCTAAGGCAACAACTACCACATATCTATCTAATCAGTCAAGCACATAAGGAAATCAAAATAGTTTAGAAGGTCCAAAAATAGTAGCATGATTCTCACCCCAATTTAGTTAAAAACATAGATAAAAGTGGGGCTATGAAACTCACCTCAAGCAAGCAACGCACAAATAAACACTAGCAGAAGATAACAGCTAATCACGGCTCAGCAACTATCGACTCGGCACAACCTATTAATGTAAACCAATTTTAATATATATTTCCCAAAATTAACGTTATCTACCCCAATTTATTCCTTTTCTTCTCCAAAAATGTCTTGTTTCATCGTTTAGTCCTAGCGTTTGGTATCCTCATGTGGGTGTATCGACTCAATATGATATCATGAATGCACTCAAACAACCACAATGTGACTCAATGCAACACAATGAGACATCTAAGCGATAAGCTCCATAGTCCAATAAGTTTCGGAATAAATAGTAGACCTTATCGAATTCGTCAACTCGATAAACTCAATTATTTATTCGTGTCGCTTATTATCCCATAAACCGGTTGCATCCTAACGAGTCATAAGGATAATTCACCCATTAATAATGTTATCCTACGTACCTAGCGGTCTCTTATTAGATTCGTCAACCTAATAAGTCCGCTACCCACGTGGATCGACGCTATTAATGTTAGGTCATCCGTAACCCATGCACACAACGTAAACAATTTAAATAGTTAAAACTAGTATTAAATGCTCATAATTGGCATATTTCGATAAACGTGCACTCGAAACATTAAATACTTATTAATTAGAAAACCTTTCTATTTTTAGTCGTTAGTTTCCATTTAAAATAGTAAATAACAAGACGACAAGTCTTGTTATCGATATTTTGGTATAAAAGCCTTTTTATTATTTATGTTTCATAGTTTATTAGCATTTTCATATATATATATATATATATATATATATATATATATATATATATATATATATATATATATATATATATATATATATATATATATATATATATATATATATATATATATATATATATATATATATATAGACAAGCGTTCAAATGAGAAGAGTATTTTTTTGTGAGAACGTGAGAAGGTGTTAGGTCACTAAGTTTACAACACAAGCACAATAGAAAGAGATAGAGAGAAAGATCGGATGAACAAGACACAAACCAAACACTATGCGTATGAATACTAAGGACGGTTATGCGTAGCTATAGTGAAAGAGAAATGAATTGAACAACCAACCCTCAAGTGAGGGTTATTACTAGGTATTTATAGGAAGGAGAGCTAGGGCAACACTCCTACTCCCTTCCTTTCCTTAATGGACATGGGCCTAAGCTTATGGGCCTTCTACATAAGCTTAAGCTAATAACAAACATAAAGGCCATAATTAAGCTAACTATTAGATGTGAATCACTAACACTTGATTTAGGTTTAGGAGTGATTCCAAAAATCTCCCCCTAAGTGTTGGTGATGAATGAATGTGAACGGTTAAGGTGCTGATGTAATAGTAGCTTTGACGTCTTCTGACATTCTTCTTTCTTGTGAGAAGAATTGCCTTGATTTGAACAATCTCCCCAGTGTAGAGAAATTGTTTTCTTTAAACAGTTCTGCTTTGACGTCATCTTAATCTTTGTTCTTTGATCATTGTTCTTTGTGATGGTAGTGATAGTATGTTGTTGTTGTCTGCATCAAGTCTGCCTCAGGTCTGCTTCGCTGCTCCAGTGTCTCCATGTCATTCTTCAACATGCTCACACGCTCTTTGACGTTGGATTTTAATACTGATGAAGTTCTTTAAGTCTTTAACTTTGTAGATTCTTAGGCTTGACGAAGAATCATTCTGACTTTTGTGTTGCTTTTATATAGAACTTTCATTAGTGATGATGTTGGCATGAGCATGTGAAGAATCTGCACGATCATTCCGCTCCAGAGCTTCCATAAGAAGAAAACATGAAAACGGTTAGTAATAAGCGGATTCCGGCACTTACAAGTTTGAACTTCGAGAGTGTTAACAGCATAGTGTGAAAACACAACTCTAGTTCTCACAAAGGCCGTTCCTGAACTGGAGTCCCACAAGTGAGATAACGCGATGTACCGAAGTACACCTACAGTTCAGATGAGTCGCTGAGGTACACCGAAGCATCACCTCACAACTGTAGACCGTTTGAGACACACTAAGCATAATCCACAGGGAGTTACCAAAGTGACCTGCTGTCAGGGCTGTTTGATGTAGACCCTGGCAGGAGTTTCCATTCAATCACTGAGGATCACAGATGTGAACCTCTCATAAATGTTCTCGACAAATTGCTAAGATCTGTGAAGGACTCGATAACGTACCACTGATGTTCTTATTGTTGAACATCAAGTGATGAAATGTCAAGTGTACCTAAGAGATCTTTTGATGAATCTCGTGGCTCTAGACTCGATAGTGCGTTTTGGTTTTCCTGAGCGGAGACTAGGGAGAGGGTCTCCTTCTTCAATATCAGCAATCTCTAAGAGAAAGCCGATAGATTATGTAGGGTTCCCTGTGAGAATGAAACAAGCTTCTGTTGAGAGAAACTTGAGTGGCTAAGAAGGTTTAGTGCATGCGTCACTAGGTCCATGACGACTTTTAATCTTCAATACCGGCGTCATAAAGTGACAACCAGTAGCATATGAATTGAACCCGGTGTCTGCCCTAAGTTGAATAATCTGGAGGGCTATTTCTTTTCACCCTTTTCTTTAAAATTTCTTTTTGATTCTTCAACTCCTTCTTTCTCCGATTCTCATTTTCTCCTTTTTATAATCATCCCTACGGCTCTGGCGGATCATAGGACGGTTATTCCTAACCTTAATCACCTTATAACTCCATTGCCATAAAACCATTTTTCATGAAAATCTCTCAAAGTGTTTGTGAATGAAAAACATGTTTGAACACTTCAAGAGTTTTAGATTTTCAGAAATACTCCCCCTTCACATGTGCTTAAGAGTTTTTACGGAAATCTGCATAGTGAGGAAAAGAGTTCGCACTTTTTGAATTGATCGACTCAAGATAGACAATTCCTTGCGAGACACGATTATGTTGCATAGTTAAAGAGATACATTGTCAGCTTTTAGGTGAAAACTAGCTCTAATAACTACCATGAAGATGTGGACAACCCCGAAAGGTTGTCAAACCCGTCACAGTTCATGTCTATCAAGAGCTTCTCGAATAGGTACAATTTACTTGGATAAGTCTTGGAAGACAAATCTTTTCAATGTAAGACTGTTTAGCTCCCATCAATTCATGGGTTGAAGTCTTTTCACACGAGGATTCAATTAGCAAAACACAACATATTTCTTATCACATATTTTCTCCCCCTCAAAAATGGCATATAAATGTTGTTTTTTTGAAGAAATGTTGAGAATAAATATGACCATTTTGAGTTTTGTGGGAAGATTACACAAAGAACATTTTGTGAAAAAAGTTTTTTGAGTCAAATACTCCCCCTCAATGTGTGATATAAACGGTTGAGGTTTTGAAAAATCATAAGGGGAAGTACTTGTTCTTTTGAGCAAAACATTTGAAAAATGAAAGGTTTGATAGGTTTTACTCAAAATTAAGAAGCTTTCACTCCTTTTATAGGATTCTGGCACTGAAGCGTACCACAGGGTCCTTTCTTGACAAGAACGGGTTGTACACTGTTATGTGTGCACAAGCCATTGTCATAATAAATCACACATCCAAATGAAATATGAAATAGAAGCAGTTCAAGGGGTACCGGGTAGTCCAGTTATGTAGCCAGGAGTGCGAACCGGGCGTTGATAGCCGGTGAGATTAATCCTGGGATGACCACCAACAAAGCTCTCTAATGTTCTGAACTGATCCCTTCGACACAACCGTTCATCAATCATAGTGATGATCCTCCTTACATCCCTTCTGTCCTGAGAGTTCCATCGCTTTGGGTTCCCAATGTCTTCACGTATATCCTTCAACCGATAAGCCAATCCGTCCCTAACCTTCTTCAATGTGTGATCCCCAAACTTGTGAAGATCTCTACACGCCATCAAGCAATTTTGTTGAAGTTCACTGCGATAAACGACGCCGAATGGTTTGCTGACGAGTGTGTATTGTGGAAGCTGGTTGATGTCGGGAAGTTCAAGTTGAGGTTTGGTGAAGTTGACACGGGTCTTATACGACTCAACAGCTAGTTGTAGATCTTCTACATGTTCTTTGATTACTATGCTTCTGATGAATATAAGCAAGGACTTGATGAATTCACGTTGTACTTTAGTCGAGAATTGTTTCATGCGTCCCTGTACTTTTGCAAGATACATATCTTCAATGTCGTTGAGAGACAAATTCTCAAAGTCCGCTTCACAGAAGGCATAATCCCTTTCGTCTTGTCGTTTGACCATGATATTTCTTAGGAAAGTGTTGTCCCATTTAGACGAAAGATCAACATGTATAATGGCAACGATCCCTTTAGTACTATATACTGCATCTTTAGACTTGCGAACCTGGCAGCTCTTGTAGTAGATTCGTCGGCGTTCTGGCCAATGATGAATCCCGTACAATGCATCGACGTCATACTGTTCCACCCTGTTAGAAAACAAGTGAGTAGCCTTTTCTTCGATGGCTATGCAGTTTGAGTATATGGCTGCCGGAACGGAATCGTAAGTGATGTAGCGTATTTCCTTGAACCATCACCACCGTGTAGAAGAAATTCCAAGTCGTTGTTGAAGAAGTAGCGAAATGGAATTTTAGGCTGATCTGGTTGGCCAATTGTTGGTAGAGGTTTAGACCAATCGGTGTAGTAAGGAGCATTATCTCTTCTGGTAAAGTCGATGTTTGCTTCAGGGTTGAGCCAATCAATGTTGTTGGACATGGCTTGAGCAATGTTTTCAAGGTGATACTCAACCTCGATGGCACTTTTGGAGCTGTCTTTTAGCAGTTGAAAAGCTTCATTCTTGATTCGTTTCAACTCTGATTTTGTCATCTTCTTTACACGAAAATTTTCTTGCAGTATCTTTGTATGCTCCAATGTACTACCGTCTTCCAGATCTTGACCTTCAGTTGGGTCGGGAGTAGAATTAACAAGTGTAGAAAACCAGTCGTATTCCTCTGTGTCATCTTCGTCTAGCCATGATACGACGTCAGCCTTAGGCGCCTTCTTCTTCTTTTTCTTAGGCCTAGATGAAGATTCTGGTTTCTTAACTTTGTCGGGAGAGGCGGGTTGTTGTTGAGGCTCATGGAATTCCTCATCGTTACCACCCGTATACTCAAAGTAATCACCGGTTTTCGGAGTAAGGGGTGGTAACTCAGAAGAATCCGGAGGTTTTTTAGTAGAAGAGCTAGGAGGAGACCTTTGTTGAGCTGGAGTCCGTTGGGGTGGAGGTTGCATAGAAGATGATTCACCAGACTTCTTCGGGCATTTAGGCTCGTCATTCTTATCCTGATCCTTATCTTCATCGTCGCGTGGACGCTTAGGCCTTTCAGCTTCTTCTCTGCATGCTGATTTTAGTTGGTATTCCAGCAATGCTTCAAACAATTTACCTTCGTAGGAGGCAAATGTTGTAGATCGTTTCGACATTTGAGCTACCAGCCGGTTAACCAATTCAGCATCTGAGAAGATTATGGGATCAACTGGATTGATGTTCACATGCATTGGAGTTGATTTCATAGTCTGTTTGGCCAGGTGTAAGAGATTCGGATAGAGTTGTTTGGTGAACAGCTCCTTTGTAATTCCAAGAACGATGTCAAGAAGGTACTTGTGAGTGTACCCTTTGATCATTTCGTTTATTTTCCCTTGAAGATCATCTTTCATGAGTTTCTGGACATATTCCCTTTCAACTTGCATCTTGTCGTTCTCATCATGAAGATACTGTATCTGATCAGCGAAGAAATTCATTTTCTTGTAGAGCACGTCTTTCTTTCTGACCTATTTGATAGCTTTAATGATTCGTGTCTTAGCTTGAGAGATCCAAGATGCAGTTGGCTTCTTCACTGATTTGGATGTTGATTTGGTTGATCTTTTTGATGGTGGTGGTGAAGAATGAGATGATGAATCCGATGATGATGAGATGGGAGGAGACTCCGGGTCCTTTGGTGGTTCAGAAGTTTCCTCCTTAGAACGAGTGGGACTATCTAGAAGAAATTTATCATAAGCTGTTTCTTCTTCATTTCCAGACATAGTCTTATCATCACCCTTAGAATCATCAGCAGGAGTTTTCTCAGTCTTATCAGTTTCTGGTTCCTCAGTATCAAAGTTGATGGGGTCCTCAGTCTGCCGTTGTTGTTGTTCGTGGGTGGTGGTAGCACCAGTTCCCTTATCGGGTTGATTAACCGCATCAAGAACTGGTGTGGCTTGAGTACCACCACTCGAACCTCAGGGGCCACGAGTTTGATCTTTTACAAATGCTTCGGCATGATGTTTATGTCTGAGTTCCTTCAACTTCCTTTGATATTCCTTTTGCTCATCAATGGGTTCTTCTTCTGAGCTCTACTTATCATGCTCAATCACTGGAGTTTTCCCTTTTCCTTTATCTGCTGGTGGACTGGGAGGTCTAGCTACTGATGGAGTAATATCAGTTGCCATTTCAGAGTAGAAGATCTCTTCGTCTGATTGTGTATCTTCAGAGTTTTCGTCCACTAGCTTTCTTGGCAGTTCAGGCTTTGGCACGGGAATGGGAACAGCTTCCTTAGAAGGAACAGTCCTTTTACAAGGAGGATTCCTCTTGGGGAACTTCCTCTGACTCTCAGTGCTTGCAGCACTTCTTGTACTCCCTCTTCTGTTTTTCCTTGTAGGTGTACCAGAAGATTTATCATCAAGAAAACCAACTTTGTTCTCTTTCACAGCTACCAAATATCTTTTATAAGAGTAGAGCTGTTTGAGTTCATCTGAGAGAAGGAGATCCGGCAACACAGCACCTTGTTTCTTGGTAGTTGACTCCTTAAATCTGACTGTTAGAGTGGGTTCGGACAACATGTCAAGATTGTCGGGGTCATTGATTCTTTTGGGGATAATCCAAATGCTCTTTGGATCAACGGTTTTGTATATCTGATATAAGGAATCTTTGAGCCAAGCTTTTTGAGGAATGTCATCATGTCATCCCATATCAGAGCTTCAACTTCGATGTGCTTCATGTTGATCAAAGCCCAAAAGATTTGCAGTTCCATGAGCTTAGGATGCTCATAGCCACTGTCACGACCAGAAACAAATTTTGTGATGATGATATAAAGGGTTCTCCAAGGCTGAGGAATGTTTTTAAGATCCACGTGTGAATGCTTAGTGATAACTCCTGAAGCTTCGTCATACCCAATATCAATCAAAAATTGCAGGACAGTCTCTTCAGTTGGTGCAGCAGAGTATTTAGTTGGTATGATGTCAGGAATGAGGAGGACAACCCTTAAATCTGCAGGAGTGATGGTGAGTTGCTTGTGATTGAGTGTCACCGTCACAGCATTTTGTCCTTTGATCTTTTGCATTGTAGTCCAAAACTGTTGAATTTAGATCTCAGGAACAATAGCAGAATGGGAGAGCATGTTCTGATAAGGATGGTTCTTCAGAATATCCAGAACAATCAAGCAACAAGACTCTAAGCAGGTGAGGGTTTCAAAGTCAACACAAAGGTTATTCTTTACAATCTTCATCGGATAACCATTTGGGAAGATATCAGCAATGGTGAGAACATTTGGTGCATCCACATTCATCTGAGCGTCCATGTCAAGATCTGAAATACATTTAGCCAAAAGAACCACATATCGAAAGTACTTAAAGGTTTACGCGTAACAAATCTAGCCATGGAAATTGCACCAAAGTTATTCTGGTAAGTCTAAGATGCCTATAGAGTTGTCTTAGCCAAGTTTTAACATCAAATGTGTCAAGAATCAAGAATACCCAAACCGAATGAACATAAACCCTAAATTCCAATTTATGAATCATTAGTGTTTCTGGGTGAAATCTGGGCCTAGATATGATCAATTCAACTTGACAACAACCTCCTACAACAATCTTTTTCACCAAAAAACGTTCTCATTTGAAAATACCCAAAACGACTCATGAACCCTAATTTTGAAAAACAATCAATTCGTGTTTCTGGGTGGATTTTGAGGATAAACATAGTATCATTGATGTTATTGAAACGTTTTGACACACTTATTTTAACCACAAACACACACCAATGATTGTGTGTTCATACGCTTATGCGTAGAACACATAATCACTCATATCTCATGTTTTAGCCGTTGGATTTGTAAAAGATTCAAAACCATTGTTTGTAAACACGTAAAGATCATGAAACAACTTACAAATTGATGATCCAAAACACGGATTTGTTGAACGATTTTTAAGCGTAGGATGAGTAGGTGAAATATTAAATGTGAGAAATAAATGTGTTTGGTGGAGTGTTTTTATTAAAATAACTTTAAGCTTTTGACAGTTTTGGTCCCTCCACCTTAACATTTTACTCCAATGCCTTTTAACTTCCATTTTGGTTACCAAATGAAAGATTTTAAGAAAGAAACATGACGACACTCCCCCTCGACTTAAGAAATAATGAAATGTTATAAATTTTAGTCCGAGGAGTGTCAGAGAACCAGAAATGTGACCACCATTTTTAAAGAGACAACCGGGATAAGGTAACATGCAAGTACACAATTATTTTGAAACAGTTAAGAATTTATTTTCTCCCCCTCAACACTTGATCGGAAAAATACTGAATTTTGAAAGATTTGAGTGTTGACGGAAGAAATGTACTTGCCATGTTTGAAGAAATATAGATAGAAGAATATTTTTGTTGTTTTATCTGATTTTATATTTTTATATTTTGTTTTTGAAAAATATTTACAAAAGAGATTTTGGTGTTTGACTGGTTTTTAAGACTGTTTTATGAGTTCATCCAATTCCTCTTGAGTCAAACACCGCATACCAATCCGGTGGACCAACTCATTAAACCTAGCGGGAGGCAAGGCTTTGGTGAGTAGATCTGCCAATTGGTATTCTGTACCCACTAAGTATAATTCAACAGTACCCTGTTCCACGTGGTCCTTGATGAAATGATAACGAAGATCGATGTGCTTTGATTTCGAATGCTGAACTGAGTTGCACGAGATCGCAATAGCACTCCGATTATCGCAGTACATCGGGATTCTGTCAAATACGTAAGCATAGTCTTTGAGTTGTGTTCTCATCCAGATGACTTGAGCACAACACGCCGACATGGCTACATATTCTGCTTCTGTTGATGACAGCGATGTACAATCCTGCTTCTTCGATTGCCAGGACACCAGTTTATCACCAAGAAATTGTAGTGCTCCTGAAGTACTTTTCCGTGAATCTAAACATCCTGCGTGATCAGCATCTGAAAAAGCGATTAGTTCAAAACCAGAATCCTTCGGATACCAGATCCCCAAGTTAATGGTTCCCTTGATGTATCGGAGGATTCTTTTAGCCTCAGAGAGGTGGGTTTCAGTTGGTCTTGACTGATAACGGGAGCAGAGATAAACGGCAAAGACAATATCAGGTCTGCTAGCTGTTAGATACATGAGAGACCCAATAATACTTCGGTATTTTGTCGGGTCGACTAATTTCCCATGTAAATCAGCGTCTAGCTTCTTGGTATGAGTCATTGGTGTGGCATAAGTGTCACAGGTTTTCATTCCAAATTTGTTTAGCAATTCAAGGGCATATTTGGACTGAATCAAGAAAATACCACGGCGTGATTGATGAACTTGCAGTCCTAGAAAGAACGTAAGTTCACCCATCATGGACATTTCAAAATTTTTCTTCATTAGTTTTGCAAAAGCGATTGAGTACTTTTTATGTGTAGACCCAAAAATGATGTCATCCACGTAAATTTGAACAATTAAGATATGTGCCCCGTGATATTGTATAAAAAGAGTAGGGTCGACCGAACCTTTGGTGAAATTATTGGCAATGAGGAAATATGATAGCTTATCGTACCATGCCCGAGTAGCTTGTTTGAGACCATACAGAGCTTTGTTCAGTTTGTAGACATGGTTCGGGAACTCGGGATCGACGAATCCTTCTGGTTGGCTGACATAAACCGTTTCTTTCAGTTGTCCATTTAGAAACGCAGTTTTGACATCCATCTGAAAGACCGTCATATTCATATGAGCCGCGAACGCGAGAAATATCCGAACAACCTCAAGACGAGCAACCGGAGCAAATGATTCTTCAAAGTCAATACCCTCCTCCTATCGATAACCCTTAGCCACAAGATGTGACTTGTTTCTGATTACGTTCCCTTCAGCATTCAATTTGTTCTTCCAAATCCATTTAAGACCAATGACATAGACCCCGGTTGGTCTTTCAACCAGTTCCCATACTTCAAGATGTTTGAATTGGTTGAGTTCTTCTTGCATGGATTCTATCCAGTTGTCCTTTGTCATTGCGTCTTTAATGTTTTTAGGCTCAGATTGGCAGACAGTGAGTGCATAAATGCAATGTTCACCATCTGTGTGAAGACGTTGTCTCGTAATAACTGGTTGATTAGGGTTGCCAATAATATTTTCCAGAGGATGATCTTTTGTCCATCGATGTGTAGAGGGTTGATGTTGGTATACATTGTGCAGATTTTGAGGATTCAAATGGCTTGTTGAAGATTCCGCGACATCTGGTGCAGCAGTCTCATTAGCAAATGGGTTAAAGAACGCATTTGGATCAAAATCTGCAGGTGGGGGTACTTCATTAAGAACATCATCAGCCGGTTCATCATTGTTGGAAGCGGTTTGTTCAACTGTTGTGGTGGAGTCAACTGGTGGTGCTTCTTCAACCGTAGTTGTTGTAGCAGGTGTATCAGGTATAAGAGTAGTATTAGGTTGAGCAGTGGAAACAGCGGATACACCTGGAGCACGTTCATCAATATCGTCACTGAACAGTGGAGCAAAGAGTCTTTCCATTTGTTGACGAGTAAGTTGAGGGCTTTGTTCAGCTGATGATGGGTTTTGAGGGAAGTTTAAGCGGTTGTGACCGGGTTCCAAGTTGTTATACTCAGAAGCCATTTCCGTAAGTTCATCAAAATGAGCATGAATCGTTTCCATAATCTCCTTTGTTCGACGATTCCAGATTCGGAAACCTTTAGAATTATCACAATATCCAATAAAGACTCCAATGTCAGCTTTGGCTTTGAGCTTTCCAAAGTCATCATGAGTGTAGCATGCAGTTGATACAGCTTCTGCCCACAAGTAATCTGGGAGTTTAGCATTGATTAACATTGTTCTTGCAGCTTCCACTAACGTTCGGTTTTGTCTTTCAAACACTCCGTTTTGTTCTGGTGTACGTGCAATAGATGTATGATGCTAAATTCCCACTTTCTCTTAAAATTCACAAAGAGTTTTGTTAACAAATTCAGTTCCTTTGTCTGTTCTAATTTGTCTCACGGTGTTTCAGAGCTGAACCTGTATTTTCGTAAGAAAGGTGATGATCATATGTGGAGCTTGGTCTTTTCTTCAAAGAAAGTAGACCCAAGTCCAGCATGAATAGTCATCAACAATTACTAAGATGTAGCATTTGCCATTGATCGTTTGCACGCGCATCGGGCCACACAAATCCATGTGAAGAAGATGAAGCACATGCTGAGAGCTGTGTTCCACTTTTGAAGGAAAGTAAGCACGAGTGCTTTTCCCTTGTTCACAAGCTGAGCAAAGGTGATCTTTAGAATACCGAAATCGTGGGAGACCTTCAACTAGTTTGTGTCGAGCAAGGTTGGTGATGGTTTGAAAGTTTAGATGTGAGAGACGACGGTGCCATAGCCAGGATTTTGTAGATGTTGCCTTTGAAAGTAAGTAGATGGGAGATGAAGCAACCATGTCTTGCATAGAGATAGTGTAAAGACTAGAATTACGTGAGCCAGACATAAGGTCGTTTCCTTGTAGATCACGAATGAAAAAAGATTTCTCCCTGAAAGCAACCTCCAAATCTCCATCACAGAACTGACCTACTGAAAACAGATTGTGACCGAGGCCTTCCACATAATAAACCCTGCTAATTTCGATGTTGCCATTGATATAGTCTCCGTAGCCCATGATAGCTGCGAAGTCATCATTCCCGAATCTGACAGTGCCAATGAACTTTGCAATAAAGTTTGATAACAGTTTAAGGTTGCCTGTCATGTGTCGGGAACATCCGCTATCAACAATCCAGAGATGACACAGATGGAATAGAAGTAGATGTGGAACCCGAAATGTTAGAGGGTTCCGGAGCAGTTATAGTAGACATACACACATCAATAACTTTAGGCATCCATTTAAATCCTAGTGTGTTATATATCCATTTCTGCCATCTCCAACTAGTATTTGCTTTAGTCTTAGTGAATGCACTAGGTGGTACGACATTCCTAGGAGGTGAAACTGGAGCTACAGGGACATCAATGCGGTTCTTAGAATCTAAAGAGGGCGGTCTACCAAGCACAGACTTAGAATGATTAGTGGGCCTAGAGGTATTCCGATTCTTAGGATTCCTTAAACGAGAGATGATAGCTTTAGCAACACATTTGTCATGAAAATCAGAATTCATACTTTTATGACAAATAACACAAGGTGCATCAGACTGAATATCGAAAGTACTTAAAGGTTTAGCATTCGTTACATCACTATTTCTATTACATTTGCCAGACGCAATATTTATAGTGGAAGCAACGTGAGTCTTATTCATAGTCCTAGGGTGTTCTTCTACTTCAGCATTCTTTATTGTTCTTTTCTTAGGTCGCAACTTCCTATTCTTCCTTGTATTGCTCCTAGGCTGTGAAGTGCGGACGTTTGGAAAAGAGGTAACTATTCCTGTTTCAGTAGAAGGAAGCACGTTAGCAACGTGTGATTTGGCAGTAGGGATTCTAGGTTCACGATTACTAAGTGTTACTGGTGCTATTCTCTTAATCACGGTAGGCGGAAGTTGTTCATACTTTCCTAACATTTCTCTTAACTTAAAGATAGTGTGCACCAATTCTTGATTTTCAGAACGAAGATTTCCTGAAAAATTCATGACTTCCTTAGTGTGTGCAAGAAAATGATCAAGCTCGTTTGATGCTTCATCACGAGTCTTTTTAAGTAAATCAAATATGACACCATATTCCTGTTTAACTTTTACAAGTTCTTGTTCATATTTTGAGATTTGACATTTCAAAGACACGTTTTGATCATCCAGTTGCTCAAATTTTGGATTAAACGTTTTGGATTGCAACTGGTTGATTTTGTTTTGCAAAGCAAGTTCATGATTGTGACAATCTTTTTGACACCATTGAAGACGACGTTTTGCATTTGAAAGCTCGTTAATCAATCGTTCATTTTCAGTTTTTAAAGACTCGATCTGATGCACATTATCAGAATACTCAACAGTTACCACAGAATCAACTGTATCAGCAGAGATATAATAAGATGCATATGACAAAGAATTCAATAACACAGCATTATGGACATCAGCACAAATAACATCTTCCAAGAGTCGATCAACATCTTTTCTCAACATTTTCTTTTTACGTTTAGTATTAGAAATAGATGTTTCTGTTTTCTCGAAAACGACCTTCATCAATCCAAGTTCCTTATGAAAGTCCCGTTCCCAAGACAATGCACAATGTTTCAAATTTTTAACATTTGGTAAAAGATTTTTCTGAAAAATGTCTCTTTGTTCTCGCGCCAGAGGCGATTGAAAATGTTGAACTTTGATTTCAGAATGATATTCTATCTCATGTTGTAAAAGTTTGAGGTCAGCCATGAAAAGGTCAAAATATCTAAGAATTTTGCGATTTTCAGGTTTTGAATTGACTTCACTGATGGAAGGTAAAGGATCATAAATTTGTGCATAATCTGGTTGGGGATTAACATTAGAAGACTCAGACGTTTTTATTATAATCCTTGGTGTGTTAGAAGAATCCGTTGGTGTGACGAAAGTGACCGCTTTTGAATAGTTAAAAGGTTTGTTGTAAACAACAGTTTCTAATTTTGATCGACTCTCGTCTTCTGCATCTAATTCCTCTTGACGATGATATTCAACAACACTCATAACAGAATCATCAATTTTATATTCTGCACTTGAAACTTCAGGATTTGGTTTGAATGCTTTTGTTGAAAGCTTAGGTTTGTAATCAGCAAGATTCGGTCCATATCCATTTGGATTGGGTTTTAAAGTAAACTTTTGAATAGCTGTGACTGACTCACCATGTTTGTAAACAACATTTTTAAACTCTTTAAGTTTGTTTTGCAAACCGATAATTTCTTCAAGATGATCATCTATTCGTTTCGTTGAATGCTTTTTGTATGCAGAGAACTGTTTTTGACAAGTTAACAACTCAGCCTTAGCCTTTTGATTTTCCAAGGTGAGAGCGTTAAGTTGCTTTTTATGTTCATGTTTCAGTTGTTCTATTTCAGACAACAAAGCATTCTTCGAAGCGGCTAGTACACGCATCTGTCGCTCTAAATATTTTTTGTTTTGATGAGATTTAGCAAAAGAGGCTTCAAAACCTTTTTCACATTTTTCTTGAGTTTTGAAAAAGTTAAGTTGCATTTTTAAACATTCAAAATCCTTGATTAATAGTGCATTTTTACTTTTTAAGTCCTGATTTACTGCACGACATTCTTCCACTATGGATTGTTGGTTTTTAAGCAACAGATCAACATCTGGACGAGGCAAAAGTTCGGTGTGTTCAACGTGAGTCACAACATGATCATTATGTAGATCCTCAAGTATAACCACGGAGTCAATTTGATTCTCAAAGGAAACCATAAGGTCATCTTGATCGTCAAATGTAACTACGGGGTCTAGTTGAAAATCGTCGGAATGAGATGTGGACGACTCATTTTGAACATTCTAATCCTTGCCGGATTCAGATGTTGGCGGAGATATTAGATCAGAGATAAATATGGTTTGTTCGGGTACTTGAGACAAGCCATCAGTGTCATACATTGGGCCTGTGTCACTCATGTGTAACTCATGCATATTAGCCATCAACATAACAGCTACATTGGCCTGCAAGTCCTCCATATCATCATCTAAGTCTGCATCTGCCATAAAACTCTGTTCTTTGTCTGTGAGAGTTCCACCAGCTTCATCCTTAAGAGCCAAAAGAAGAGCCTCTTTGTGATAAGCACTACCCTTAGTCCTCGGCTTTGGGCATGCATTAGCCAGGTGTCCCTTCTCATTGTAGTTGTAGCATCGAAGACCATTCAACGCATTATGAGCATTTCCCTATTCCACCACTTGAGCTCTGTTGTTATTCTTACCCATAGCATTAAACCCTTGACCACCGCCCATCTGACGACCATAACCACGATTCTGAACTTCAACTCGTCCATTGTTCACAACAGCCTGATTCCTTGTGTTAGATGAGGAACGAATACGATTGTTGGATTTGTTGGTATAACGGCCAAAAGCATTAGCAATCATAACAAATCCTTGTTGCAATGCTTCGAACGGATCGGATTCCTCATTAGCTTGACTATAAAGTGCCTGATCATTGTTGTTGTTGTAAGGAACCAATTGAGTTTGTTGAGATTGCTGTGATTGATCATGTGGTGTGATTGTGGCAGTTGGTTGAGTTGCTGGTTGAGGAGGATAACTGTTTTGAGCATACAAGGCAAGTTGTTGATTTTCCGGATGTGAAGGTGAAGCAATTTGAGCACGGAGAATCCTTTCCTTATCAACTTCCTTTTGATGAGGCTTCAAGTAATCGTACAACAATCCATATGTAGAATGATGCATGTTCTTCGCTTGACGGAGAAAAATGACATACTTCTCCCATTCAGGACCAAGACTACTCAGGAACTTAGTATTAACTGCAATTCTTGGCATGATGATGTTATGTTTATCCAAATCATTTATGATGTCTGAGAATCGATGATGATAAGACTCTAGTGTCTCTCCAGGTTCAATCATGAAGTGTTCATAAGCCAAGTAAATTTTGGATTCCATATCCTCCCGATTGAGTGCAATTCCTTCCATAAGAAGATGAATATGTTCCCACATCGCCTTTGTAGTCTTTTGAGCATCAACACTTCGAAGAATTGGGTTTGGTAATCCTAAAAGGATATATTGCATTGCAAGCTCATCAGCTTCATAGTATAGAAGTTCTGCTGCATTCAGGTCTGCAACAGTAGCAATGTTTGATTGTTCATCTCTTGGTGGATTAGCATTTGGATCTCCAGGTACAATGACAGTAGGCATCTGAAATGGACCTTCCAAGATAACCTTCTTTAAGAACTTTCCATGTGGCTTCTTCAGATCACAAAACCTAAAGAACCTAATCACCCATTGATCGTAGTTTCCTGGAGTGAGCATTGGAGGTCTATCAAGTGATCCAGCCTCATGAATTGATTGTTGACTGCTTAAAGCTTCACACATCTTTGCAAACCAAGTGGGTTCCTTCATAGTGTTCCTTGATGGATGTTGATTGAAATCGTTTGTGTAGGGTTGAACTTGAAGACTTGGTGGTGGTTGAACCATTTGAGGTTGTGGAATTGCTGCAAGTTGTGGAGTATGTTGTTGATTAAATTGTTGTTGATAAATTGCTTGTTGTTGATTCCATTGTTGATGTTGTGGACTTAGTTGTTGTTGTCGTTGAGTATAAGTGTAAGGGAAATAGTTAGAGTATGGTGGTTGTGACATGTTGAAAACTTGTGTTATAAAATGGATCTTTGTAGTCGAATGAACCTTTGTTGATGAAGTATCCTTAGGCGTAGAAATCACAATAAAGCCAAGTAGCACTTATGCGTAAAAAACACCAAAGTTACGCGTAACAGCAAGAGTTACGCGTAGGTTTAGCTTACGCGTAAGTAAGGAGAAAAACACTAAAGTTATGCGTAAACAGTAAGTTAGGCGTAGAAAACTTAGGCGTAGGATTACCTTATGCGTAAGACAAAGCTTATGCGTAAGATGAATCTTATGCGTAAGAGGTTCTACGCGTAAGCTTAAGCTTATGCGTAAGTTTAGGGTTTTTAGCCCAAGTGATCTTTTACACTATCACAGTGCAAAAGATATCCTAAGTCGACGTATTTTCAGGCTTATCCAAGCAAGAAAACACGGAGTAAACCACGAAACTGAAGATCAAACCAAGAACCAAGTTACGCGTAGTTTTAGGGTTTTGCTACGCGTAGACTTACTTGTAAAAATGATTGTTGCCCAAAGATGTTTCTAAACCAGATTTTTGTGATGAAATAGCTTCATTATCACCAAGATAACACAAAAGTGTGAAACTTGATGATCCAAAGTGTCTAAAACAGTTACGCGTAGGAAAGCTGTCACGTAAAACACCAAGTTCAAAAACGATGATCCACACGTAAAGGTTGAAACCTTTTGCCAAAAACAGTTATTTTAACACCTTAAAATGATGAAAGTACAAGAATCTTGGATTTAAAAGTGTAAAAAATGTGTTTTTAAGCGAACCAAAGTATCACCCGTATGCTTTACGCGTAGGACCAAAAACCTACTTCAAAAACAATACGATTCACCCAACTAGTAGGGCTCTGATACCACTGTTAGGTCACTAAGTTTACAACACAAGCACAATAGAAGGAGATAGAGAGAAAGATCGGATGAACAAGACACAAACCAAACACTATGCGTATGAATACTGAGGACGGTTATGCGTAGCTATAGTGAAAGAGAAATGAATTGAACAACCAACCCTCAAGTGAGGGTTATTACAAGGTATTTATAGGAAGGGGAGCTAGGGCAACACTCCTACTCCCTTCCTTTCCTTAATGGACATGGGCCTAAGCTTATGGGCCTTCTACATAAGCTTAAGCTAATAACAAACATAGAGGCCATAATTAAGCTAACTATTACATGTGAATCACTAACACTTGATTTAGGTTTAGGAGTGATTCTAACAGAAGGGATATGGACCGTTAGATCAAGTGCATCTCATATTAATATCAATTTGGGCGGAATGGCATTTTTGTAATTTTTGGACAAAAATTAGAGGGGTCTAACTGTATTATTCTCATTTGTTCCCACCCGAAAAAATATTCTCTACAAAAACCAAACGCACACACACCCACCACACCTTTCTTCATCTCCGTGGTTTTTACTCTCATCTTTCCGGTTATTAACTATCATCTCCGATCATCTCTTTGCCGCCAATAATATCCGGCGATGACCGCGGTGTTGACTGCGGGTTGACTTTTTAACTGATTGATTTCCGATTCATTTGGGTATAAATTTCAACTTTTCAACAATTTTCTTAAGATGATTCCTTTTGTTAATCAATTGTAACAGTGTTATGTGGATTTGAATTCTAATATTGGTAATTAATTTTCAACTAATGAATGTTTTTACTTTTTGTAGTTATAAAATATGTGTTCGTACATCTTATCTATTGCGTCACATGTCAATATGTTATATGATGCTTTGTGTAATTGATTGATTGATTGTATGCGTAGACTAAGTGTTTGGAAAAATGCATAACTATGTTGTGGATTGCATGTGTAGACCAAGTGTTCGACGAAATGCCTTACTTAGTTATGTGTATTTTTGGCTATAATTTTCATGGATATATGTGTAGACCAAGTGTTCGATGAAATGCCTTACTTAGTGATGTGTATTTTTTGGTTGAAATTTTCATGGATATATATAAGAGAATAATGTGTAGTACTCTAGTGTTGATTTAGAGGCGATTATTTAAGTTTAGAACCAATATCTTCACCTGTGAAGAAATTCATCTAGGAATGAGTTGGTTTGCGTAAAAGATAGATTATGAGAATAATGTGTACTCCCGTGTTGATTTAGAGGCGATTATTTAAGTTTAGTAATAATATCTTCACTTGTGAAGAAATTCATCTAGGAATGAGTTAGTTTGCGTAAAAGATAGATTATGAGAATAATGTGTACTCTCGTGTTGATTTAGAGGCGATTATTTAAGTTTAGAAACAATATCTTCACTTGTGAATAAAATCATATAAGATTGAGTTTAGAAGGTGATTATTTAAGTTTAAGAAAAAAATATCTTCACTTGTGAAGAAAATCATATAAGATTGAGTTTAGAGGCGATTATTTAAGTTTAAGAAAAAATATCTTCACTTGTGAAGAAAATGATATAAGATTGAGTTTAGAGGCGATTATTTAAGTTTAAGAAAAAATATCTTCACTTGTGAAGAAAATCATATAAGATTGAGTTTAGAAAAAATATCTTCACTTGTGAAGAAAATCATATAAGATTGAGTTTAGAGGCGATTATTTAAGTTTAAGAAAAAATATCTTCACTTGTGAACAAAATTATATAAGATTGAGTTTAGAAAAAATATCTTCACTTGTGAAGAAAATGATATAAGATTGAGTTTAGAGGCGATTATTTATGTTTAAGAAAAAATATCTTCACTTGTGAAGAAAATCATATAAGATTGAGTTTAGAAAAAATATCTTCACTTGTGAAGAAAATCATATAAGATTGAGTTTAGAGGCGATTATTTAAGTTTAAGAAAAAATATCTTCACTTGTGAAGAAAATTATATAAGATTGAGTTTAGAAAAAATATCTTCACTTGTGAAGAAAATCATATAAGATTGAGTTTAGAGGCGATTATTTAAGTTTAAGAAAAAATATCTTCACTTGTGAAGAAAATCATATAAGATTGAGTTTAGAGGCGATTATTTAAGTTTAAGAAAAAATTGGATCATCTTCAACCATGTTTCATGTACATTTGACTTGTCTTTTGACTGCAACAATTGTTTTTCTTTTGCTTACTTCCTAGGCATTACTCTTGAAGATGTTCTGACATATGCAAAGGAATATTTTTTGGTCTCCAATCAGGTTCTAGATAACATAAGCTCTTATCCAAAAAAACAATTAGTCTTATTAAGGGAAATCCGCAAGCTAGAATCTTCTTTAACTCGACATATTTCTGCTGATGACTTTGCTACCCTCGGATTTGGAGACATTTTCACTTTCTTAGGCGAACATATTTCTCTACTACCTACCACATGGCAGGATTGCTTGACAGTTACAGACAAAGTTATAAAACCTTCGGTTAAATTTTGCATGAGCCAATGTTACTTGCTTGAATTCTTATCAGAAGCTGCTAATAGCTTAGGGGAACATGAAGCATTAAGCAACTTAATGGTTTCTCAGTTGTTGAAGACTCAATTTCCTTCTGCCGGTCTTACATTACTGGAAGATGAGTTTACAACTGATCTTTTGACTAATCTCAGCAAGAATGGTGATCATGTGAGCTCAAGTATTGTGCTATTTTCTTCTTCTTTATCTGAGTTTAGAGCAGAGAAAGGCTCATCAGATACTCATGTTGGCATGAATGATGCATTAGAACTGTTACTTAAGGCTCCAATGTTGGTAGATTTAAGTTTATGGTCATGTTGGGACTATAAGTTTGCACCTTCTTTAGGTCCTCTTCTGGGGTGGCTGTTGAGCAATGTAACCACCAAGGAACTGCTTTGTTTAGTAACAAAAGATGGAAAAGTTTATGTTTAGATCATTCAGCCACACTGTATCCATTTGTAGAATCTTTTCTGCATGGGTCTTCTTTTGAAACAGCTTTAAAGCTCGTATCTTTGATTGCTTTATATGGTGGTGAAAGGAATGTACCTTTGTCCCTATTTAAATTCCATGCAAATAATGCTTTTGAAGGTGTGCCGATTGCATCAAGATTTGTTCTTGATTGTTTGGGTTATATACCGAAGGAGTTTCAACAATTTGCAGCAGAGTTATTGGTTTCTGCACTTCGTTCGATTATCATAGATGCTCAACTGGCGATTTTGAGTGAATGTAAAAGTAAAGAGGATCATATGTTGGTTCATGAGCTTGGGTTATCATTAGGCATAGTGGAGTGGTTTAATGATAATTGTTCATGTCTATCAGAATCCAAAGAATCTCTTGAGAATAGAAGACTTTCTTCAGAGTGAAACCAACCAACCGAGTGAAGACGGTAAAAGAGATGGTGTAATGACTCATACAGTGCACAGTGCTGATGATGGTTGCGTTCAACCCATGTTAGATTCTGAGAGAGAAGAATGCAGCTAGTATTATAGAATCTATTAGAATTGAAGAATTCGGTTTGGATCCAAATATTTCAATCTCAGAAAGCATTGAAAAACAGCATGCTCGTTTAGGAAGAGCACTCCATTGTTGTTCTATAGAGTTATATTCCCAAGACTCACATTTTCTCCTGGAGCTTATAAGTTTATGTCTTTATCCTTTGACGTGGTAATTTTAAGTTATTTTGTTACAATAATGACATGTTTGTGTAATTTTGTATGTTTCTATAGGTTGAGAATGCTGATGATAATGTCTATCCAAAACATGTGGAGCCGACTCTAACTTTCATTCTTCAGGAGAAGAGCATTATTGTTTTGAATAACGAGCAGGGTTTTTCTGCTGAGAACATCAGGGCGCTTTGTGATGTTGGAAATTCTACCAAGAAGACAGCTAGTTCCGGGTACGTTGGCAAGAAAGGCATTGGGTTAAATCAGTATTTCAGGTATAGGAATTTTTCTAATATTAGTCAAATAAATTCTTTTATTTTCTACGATGTATTCAAAAAATTCCTTTGATGATTATGCAGGTTTCTGATGCTCTAGAAATCTATTCTAATGGATTCCATATCAAGTTTGACATAACCGATGGTCAAATCGGTTTTGTTTTGCCAACAATTGTACCTCCTTGTGATATCAACTACTTCACAAACCTGGTCTCATTTGACACTACTGATCAAGTGAGCACCCACGACTACAACACATGCATTACCCTTCCTTTAAAATCAAAGTCAATAGAAACTTCTGCCGAGGAGAACATCAAATCTATGTTTTCAGATCTTCATCCATCTTTGTTACTCTTTCTTCATCATCTTCAATGTATCAAGTTTAGAGATGTGCTTAACGATTCATTTGTCATCATGAGGAAACAAATAAGTGGAAATGGATTAATCAATGTTTCCATTGGGAATGAGACATTGACTTGGTTTGTTGACTCTCTAGAACTTCAGGCTAACGGTATCCGAAACGATGTCAAAACTACTGAAATTTCAGTTGCATTTGCTCTTAAAGTATCAGGGAATGGTAATTAGATTCCAAAGCTAGATCAGCAGTATGTTTTTGCATTTCTTCCTCTTCGAACATATGGTTTAAAATTTACAATTCAAGGTGGTTTTGTTCTTCCTTCATCAAGAGAAGAAGTTGACGGTGATAGTCCATGGAACCAGTTTCTGCTATCAGAATTTTCAAACTTGTTTGTGAGTTCACAAAGATCTTTTTGCATCCTTCCTGGTTTCAAGGATTGTCCAGGAAAGGGCATTTCCGTCTTTATGAGCTATGTTCCTCTTCTCGGCGAAGTGCATGGATTTTTTGCTTCTCTTCCTAGAATGATCATATCAAAGCTATGTACGTCTAACTGTTTACTTCTAGAAGGCGAAAATGAGAAGTGGATCCCACCGTGTCGGGTACTAAGAAATTGGAATGAACAGGTTCGTACTCTTTTGCTCGATAGCTTGATTCAGGAGCATCTTGGTCTTGGATACTTGAATAAGGATATAGTACTATCAGATTCACTTGCAAGAGCATTGGGTATCGAGAGTTATGGACCTAAAATCTTTGTTAAGATGATATCTTCTTTATGTCTTACAAAAGATGGTTTAAAAACAATGGGCCATAAGTGGTTATCATCTTGGCTTAATGAATTACATTCAAATTCCATCCAGAACACTTATGCTTTCAAAGTCGGCTCTGATGTTATGAATACCCTGATGGAAACGCCTTTCATTCCACTTTTAGGCGTTTGTTACAGTTCAATTGAAGTGGGTACGATTTGGATGAGTTTAAATGGTTCATGGGACATTCTCGAAGCCTTTACAAGATTGTTTTCCAATCTTCGAATTGTTGATCCCGCAATTTTTGATGGCCCTGTTACCAATAACTTAACCCAAATGCTTTTGAAAGTCGGTGTCAAATGGTTATCCGAACATGAGATAGTAAAGGCACATGTTTTACCAGCTATTTGCGACAATAAAAATACAGTGACTACCGATTTCATGACAGAGTACTTATCGTTTATAATGGTTCACTTACAATCTAGTTGGTCAGAATATGGGACTGAACGGGGGGACATAATCTCTTGAGGTTTATAATAAAGCTTATATTTTAACCAATCATGGTTTTGTACTACCATCTGAGGTTGAAATCCATTTCGGTAATGACTTCGGGAATCATATTGATATAAGTAGGTTAATCAGTGGCATTGATGTAAAATGGTATGAGGTCGACAATACTTATATGATGTATCCACCTGGTGTGTCTATGCTAAGCTGGAGGAATTTTTTGAAAGAAGTAGGAATAAATGATTTTGTGCAAACAGTTCGAGTTTAGTATACCGCTCCAGTTTCATCTCAAGTTGTTCTCACAAATATGATGTGGGAGAAAATGATCATTCCACCTGGATCAAATATCACTGATTGGGAGTCTAGATAATTGGTTGATTTACTAGCAAAAGTGTCGTCGAACGGTGATTGTGAAAAATGCAAGCATCTTTTGGAGGTTCTTGATGAAATCTGGGAATAATATCATAGTGATTTTGGATGTTTTATGCAATATCATTAATGTTGGGTAACTTTCTAATTAGGGCCAAAGAGCAGGAACTTGATGAGGTAACATGCAAAGGACTAGCTTGTCTTCACGAAGAATGATATATTTTACTAATTGCTATCATCTTCATGTTCGATATAATCTTATATTGATTTGGGATGTTCATGTTCATGCAATATGATTAATGTTGGGTAACTTTCTAAGCTTATGACCCGTCGTAGCTACTTATTTTTAAATAAGATGGGTTTGATTTCGCTTGTTACTTGACACCAACTCGTAAATAGATGTGTACAATTTAGGACATACAATGTTTAGTGTAAAACTATCAAAGCTAAGAGATCTACTAAATTGGATTTTAAATTTTTTAATTTTTTAAATTTTTTTATTATTTTTTATTTTAATATTGATCGTAATCTCATTTTTATAGATAACATGAGTTACTTTTCTTGCTATTTGAAAAATTATCGCATGTGACCGACTTGTTCGAGCATCTTAAAAAGCTACGAGACATGTTTTCACATGTGACCAATATTTGTCTCAAGAATAAACTTTTTCCTTCACGCGTGAATAAATTTCGTCACTATTGAATACACGTATTTTTAACCATTGATGATTATTTAATTTTTGTAAGAATATCTTCACATATGAAAATTATGAGCAAGAATTGAAACTTTTTAATGACATCTTCACAACTTGGTCGCATACTCACATGTGAAAAAAAAATTGTCATAGCTTTTTAAGTGCGTAAAAAACATAGTCACATGTAAAAGTATACGCTCATTTATGATTGTACGTGTATTACTAGTGAAATAAAATTATCTAATCTTTAGTTCAAAATTTGACTTGGTGTCAAATTAGTAAATGTTCTGTGTTCAACTTCAAAATGGGTAAGTATATAACAACAAGATCATTACACTTCGACATCATTTGCTCTCCTTACTCGCCATTATACTCTTCATTTTAAAGTTAAATTAAAAGCAATTAAGCTGCTATAGTACTATAGGATTAGAAAACCAATCAGCCATCATTCAAACGTCATAAAAACAGTTTTAAAAATCGATATATGTGGTTGTCTAAAAGTACTAACAAAGGTTACCATGAGTGGTTCATAAGCTAGCAGAGATATCGTCTTACAATAATTTAACCAGTTAACAAGAAACAAGAGTTATACCTATCAATCTTGTTGGTCAACAAACTTGTCATAACTGAAGTGCATACTATACGAATCAATGCTATACCTATACATCTTGTTGTCAAAAGAACTTAAGCAAATCAGATGTTGTTTCGCGCTAGTTTCAAATGCATGGGTAGAATAATTCCATTTCATGCACAAAAGCCGCACTTGATTTTTCTGCCACATTACATGAAAAAACAGTACCATTGTTAGTAACCAGTCCCTCATGAATATAGTACCTTATTCAAATATATTCGCCGTTGTACCTTTTTCACACCCTACAATAGTACCTTAAGTCAGTAACATATTCAGATTGTGTAACAAAATAACGAATTAAACTTTTTATTTATATTTTATAGCTCTATATCCATCGGCTATTCTTTTTTTCAAGATGTTCCAACATGTCCTTAGCATGTTCGTGCCCAAATTTCCCTGCATTCTCGTAATGCCAATCCAGCGCACTCCTTTATCTTTCAATAAAAGAGCCATCAGAATCAGCTTCTCCATAAAAGTTCATTATCAACTCAGCGTTCTCCATGCATCCGACACAATTATTCCATCCACATGTACGTTTTCCATTCTGCATCTCCAGGCCCCTCATAAAGTATCTGTGCTCACCTGCAACTGCAAGTTTCTCACACGAGTTAAACCACGTGCCAAGGCCTTCTTTACCACACCCACTGATAACAGACACCATGTTTTTGGGATCATCACAGAGTTTTTTAATGACTAAGATTAAATTTTCACTTGGTTGTGTATCTAAAAATGGCAAAAGAATTACTCTACTCTTAGGCCCACAGTAAGCATTCTGCAAAATATCCATATCTATCAACCTAAAGTTTCCATCTTAACAACATTTAGCAGCATGTTCAGTACATGTATCAACTAAATTTGTAAAAAAGCTTGTGACCAGTTGATAACATCATGGGACCGAATGTACTATTATGTACCTTGTTTTAGGGCGAATATATTTGAATTGATGGCACATTTTAGGAGTAAAAATTGATATTATTGAATTAAATGAATAAAGTTTTCACTAATGATAGAAACTGTAACCCAAATGATTGATTACATGCATAAATAAAAATGCAGTATGTACTGGGCATAGAGTAGTAAAATAACAAATTGGCTTTGTTAGCATACTACATTATCAAGTGTTACACTTGTTCCCCGTCGCCAAACCAAAGAAAAAGACAGGCAAAATAAACTTGCATTTAAGATCATGTTTTCTCTAATATCTATTTTAGAGAATGTAGGTTATGGCTTTGTCTTGTATTGAGTGCTTACGAATGTTCTTTTTTTATGAATTTTGCTAGTGTACCTTATTGTAGATGGGGGGGGGGGGCGAATTTTCATGTAAACCTAAGTGAATCAGTTATGATTGGTCTGCAGTTGTGTCCACTTTATCTATTAGAGGTCTATGGAGACTGAGTGTTGAATCTTCTCTAATAGGCAGCCCGGGCGACTCGAATTCTAAGTCATCTATATTCTAAGCTAGTGCTTTTTCTAACGAAGCTTTAGCAATTCTAATGATGTAAGCAATCAAGATCCCTGTCATCACATGAACCAACAAAGGTGAAAAAGTCATTATTAGTATTCCAAAACCATAAACACAGTGGGAGTGTATGAGGCTTTTAAAATGTTATGTGGAGCGAGTAACAAGTCAAATGGACCAGGTTTATTAATGTGTTAATTATAAATTATAAAAACAATATTATTACATAATATACTATACATTACCGATTTAGGATGTTGTATGTATACAAAATAGACTTTTGTTTTACTTCAAACTGTTTGACCCGTTTCCCATATTAGCTAAATTGTTTTCTCTAACCGAAAACTCATTCAATAGTAAATGGGTCAACTCTACTACCTCAGATTTTCTGTAGCTTTTATTTAAGCTGATGTCAGGAGCCTAGAAGCCGTTAATAACTGCAAAAACAGTAACAATTGATCCTATTGCAAAACGAATACCATATGTCATTTTAAATGTACACGTCTTTCTTTTTCTGTTTCAGAAAACCAGGCTATAAAATTTGATGTATAGCACATCGACTGGAGATGACATTTAATTTTTGTTATGAATTAACATTAATATGACAAACTGTCACTAAACATTCTATATAGATTATTACTTAAACTATATCAATTTGGTAACATGTTTGACACAATAACCATCTGACATGTTACCAAACATGCTCAAAACGAGTAAAACATATATATAAAACAATAAAAAATTCATTAATGTAGCCTTCCTAACCATTTTTTAATCTTTAACTGTACAGTTCAAGAAAAGGTAAGACAGAAAGTGTTTGTGAGTCAACCGGACCCATTCTAGTTTTGACCCATTTTGAGACCCACTGAATCAGCCCGTTTCACCACCTTTTCAGCATGATCGTGATTCATGCGGGGATCAAATATCTTTCAAGGTATGGTGGGGGAAGAGTCTAAGTATCGAAAATCATAGTACATGTACGGTGGCACACAAGAAAAGCTCTGCTGCAACCTCCATTTGTTGTTGTATTTATTTATTTTGTAAGATTGGTTTTCGACTTTCACATGTCAACCTTTAGCTTCGTAAATATTGAGTTATATACCAACATTGTAAATGTGATTGTTTACATTCGTTATCAGCAAAATTACTCATATGTCAAACGGTCTTCTAGGTGCTATAATAAAAGATGATTTTTAGGACCATTGTCATCCAAAATCTAAATAATCATATGAAACAAGTGATTAATTCACTTTATTTATTCTAAAAAATAAAGATAAACAGAGTGTAAAATGTTCAAAATTATGGTTGATTGGTTGTATTTAGCACAATGAAAACAAAGGTAACATTGAACTCTTCTGAATAGCTGGTAGTTGTCTTGGTTATCTATTAATCTTATATATCAAAAGGCAAAAACATATGACAATTGAAGACCACTTACAGTCAAATGAGAGGGTACTCCAAAAATGGTGGTTAGTGTTGCAAAGCTAAGGGTGATCATCAGTACATGCCATTCCAAATACGGGTGATAGGTGTATTTGGGCTACACGCACGCTTGGCTCAGTTTTTATGGGTTCATATAAGTTTGAGCCTTGGCTTGCATCAAACAGAATTACAAACAAACCATATCAAGACTTGAAGATTAGTTGAATAAGAGTATGAATTTCATTGTATCCACCCGTATAGGTTCAATGGGCCAGGAAAGCTTGGATCCTACAAGTGTAAGTTGTTCACCAAGCTTTTCTATAAAACAGCTAGTGCACCCAACACATCCTAACAGTTCTAGTTTCTCTTCTTACTATTCTTAGTCCATGGAAACTTTTCCTATTTACCAAAGGTCAAGGATTGCTAACGGTAACAAGGTGCAAAGCTTCTCAAGTAGCAAAAGCTAGCTCCTGGTCCCTAAATATCAGCTATTACTTATATTTCAAAAAAAATCCTAAGACTCAAATTTCAAGCTTGAGGACATTCTCAGGTTTTGACAAATGCTGCAACATGTTCTCGATCACAGGTCCCAATCAAGGTTATGCATCGCTTGCTTAGTAAACTAATAACTAGCTTCACCATTCGAACCTGCCTAGATTATATTACTTATTTGTTACACTACTAGTTACAACTAAAGAGCTCTAGATCTTTTACTATATATCGAACAAATTAGTATATAAGTACTAACATTCAGAAAATTAGAACACCCATGATAATCAAATATTGAATAACCATTAACTTTATGGTTATTATTGAACACTTCCGAAAAGTTGATAGAAGTTTCTGTTATCTACATATCTCATATCTAAAAAGCAATTGCATATGACAACAAAGGTCTATCGGTCATAGAGATGGTCTACTAGAGGTAAAATGAGAACATCCATCGACGACCAAATCTAGATAGTGTTGTAGATGTAGAGTGTGTTAATCAGTACTAGACATTCAGATAAGCGTGTTTTTTTAGCCAAGCACAAGCTTGTTCAGTTTTTACGAGTTTATACTGAGTGAGCCCACGACTAACTTCAAACAGCATTATAAATAAACTATATCCGAAGTTAACAATAAACTCCATAAAAACTTTCAAGTTGCTCAACACTGGTTGTCTATAGATATAAATTAATATGATGGTCACTAATATGGGCTAATGGGTCACGAGAGCACAGATTGGCCCCTGACAGGTTTTTCTATTAATCATATGGTGCGAACTACCCGTATCCCCACTAACCTTTAGTCTTCCTTTTTTCTCTTCATGCGCTAAAATACTATTACTAAACTTTTCATGCGCGAAGAAAAATGTCTTCTATATCTTTACACGCGAAGATGCTCTTACTAAAACTTTTCACACGCGAAGAAAAATATCTCCTATGTTTTCACGCGCGAAAAAAAATATCTCCTATGTTTTCACGCGCGAAGATGCTCTTAATAATACTTTTCACGCGTGAAGAAAAATATCTCCTATATTTTCACGTGCGAAGAAAATTATCTCCTATATTTTCACGTGCGAAGAAAAATATCTCCTATATTTTCACGCATGAAGATGCTCTTACTAAATCTTTTCACGCGTGAAGATACTCTTAATATACTTTATCACTGCTATATTCAATTTTACGCAAACTAATTAAATCACCTATAACAATCAAGACCTAATTCGTAATCTATACATTCACAATTGACATATTTATAATTAAAACAATGATAATAACTTCAATCGCATATAATTCACAATTCAACAATTAAACTTTAAAAAAAAATAAAAAAATAAAACATAACAGTTACTTGAAGTTTATGTGTACTCTGATTTGAAAAGATTGTCTTCTTTACTTATCTCAGCTCCAATTCTGTTGCTTAAGCTGGTAGTTGATGTTGAATGACGGTGATTATGGTGGTGGTTTGAATAATTGTTATGGTGATGGTTTGAACAGTGGTAATGGCCGTGGTTATGGCGATGGTTTGAATGGTGGTTATGGAGGTGGTTTTTATGGTGGTAATGACAGTGGTTATGGCGGTGGTGATGGCGGTTGCTATGAATGATTGGGGGGGAATCGTACTGTGTTTCACCTCCAAAACTGTACATATGTGTGTTTTTTTTTTCTATATATTCAGTGGGTGAGGATTGTAATTACATATATACCCTTGGTTAGTATATAGTTAGGGCAAATTGAAGATTAGTGCTAGCCATTAGATCTAAAAAAATGAAGGATTAGATGAAGGGTTAGGATCTCTTCTCGCATTCTCACAAAAATTAGACTTCTCACAAGAATGACCCCCTATATATATATATATATATATATATATATATATATATATATATATATATATATTAGTTTCATATCGTTATTCGTTTCGAGTCCACAAGCACGAGTCATGACTTCTCGGCTTTTAATCAATCAATAGTCCAAACTATACTAAAGTCCATGTTACGGCGTTGTCGGGGTCAACTATTGACTAAAAAGTCAAAGTAACACCGACATTGCTCGAAGTTGACAATTTATATAATAAGTCAAAATAAAAGTCATAATAGCGCAATTCAATCTCAAATCAACCCAAATCAATCTCGCCAACCAATCAAACTACCAAATATACCCGAAACCAATGTTATGACCCTAATGGTCATGACACGGTCACGGTTAAGACCACGTGAACCAAACAAGCTCTAGAAGCTTTTCGGCTCCATGCGTCTCATCCAAACGCCAACAACAACAACCAACAAGATACCACAAAAATCCGACCCGGACCCGTGGTCCATATGGGTCACGTACAACACCAAACCATGACCCATCGTTATCCAAACACTCCCCAAATAGCTTCTACAACAACCAAACACAATCAATCAACTTCCAATCATTATCCAAACATCAAACCCACAACTAATCTAGACCCATTTCATGAAACTAAACCTAAAATGCAAAAACCCAACATTATGATACACCACATGATACCAACTCACTAGCTACATGTTTTAATAGTTGTAAATTAGTTTTAATCCTATGTTTCACCCAATAAAGAAGCCATACGAGGCTTGTCATAGCTTAAACAAGCTTGACCCATGTTCCATTTACCTTTTTACAACCAGGTCTACAAGATTTAACGAAAACCCTAGAATCACGAATCATATTTGTAAGATTTGGAGGTGTTAATGTAGGCTTTTGTAAGAGATTTTTATATGGATGGAAAGAGGAAAGAGAGATCTACAAGGTGGTGGAGGTGAGATACCACTTGCCGGAAAAGTGGCCGGAAATGGCCGGAGAGTGGCTGAATTTTTAAGGGTGACGCCTAGGTTTATTTTTAGGGTTAGGTTTTGTAGAGAGAGAAAGTAGTGAGAGAGAAGGGTGTGTGTGTGTTTTAGAGTGAGATGTAAAAGAGAGTTATGAGGTATGAGAGGGTTATTTATAGTTTGGAAGGAGGGACCTCAAAATAAATAAAAAAGGAGGAGGAGGGCGCCGACCATGTAGAAATTGAGGGGTCGGAGTCGTAATTTTTCGTAAACTATCCCATTTACCCATTCCCGAGTTCATATATTGTCCTACGAGTGTCCCACGACGTTCATTCGACTTTCTATTATGTTTATTTTTGTTTTTTCACGAGTTTTGACTATTTATTTGCCAATTTTTGAGTTACGGTCTAAAAGTTACGTTGTTTCTTGTTTTAGGCTTTTATTGTGCCGAATCGAATAGTGCCTATCAAAAAGAGTTAAAACTCACACGATAACTCATTCAATAACAAAATAAATCATAAAAACCAATAAACGATATCAAATCAAGTCATGGTCGATAAAAATAGTGATAAATGCAAAAGCTCGGTTTAGTATAACGTAATGCGGTTACCTAAAATAGACTCCATAAATTGCTAGTTGTCACAATATTTAAGTTAGTTTAGATTAGGTTTGATAGTTATTAGCTTATTTAGCTCTCATTGCTTATTTTTTCCTTTCTTTAGTATAAGAGTCCCCGTTAGTTTATCTTTTTCCCAATTGCTTATTTCCCTCTCATATATGTCCACTGCTGTTTATCTTAGCTTGTTTTAGTTTAAGTTACATGCATGCTAGCTTAATTATCTTTTAAACTTCTTATTCAATGTTCTTTGTGCTTAAAAATCTTCTTAATGGTGTGTTTGGTTTAATTTTGTAAACTGTTGGGGAAATTAAGCTGTCAACAGCTTATTTGGGCTTTTTGAAAAGTTTTGTGTTCATTAAAGTTTCTTATTTTCATCATTTATTTAACTTTCAAAAACAAAATTTGAAAAAAAAAATGTTTTCAAAAAGTGCCAAGAACCAGGATTGAACTTGGGTCTCTCAGCACCACACAGCACACAACACACACATCACTACCATCTGAGCCAAGGGGTGTTGCGTGCCTTTATTTCCCAAATCAAATATTTAAGTACCCTTTGCAGTTTTACCTTATTATCTTATTAGACCCTTTAACTGCTTATTTCCAAAAGCAGTAGCAACCTTTTTTATTTTTCTTAAACCAGCATAATTCAAAGTATTTTCTGTAATTTTCTTAACATTTTACAAAATAGTTTATTATTTTTTATAAATTAATTAGTTTAATTTAGTTTTTAATCATAAAAAATAAAATAAAAGTCAAAAAAACATCCGACTTTTTTTTTTCTAAAATTAGTTTTAGTCGTTTAGGTCAGGGGCGGAGGCATGTACAATATAGGGGGGGCAACTGCCCCCAATGGCTTCTTCAATAATCACACTTTTTAAGGTAAATTTTTGGACTTTAATCGTTGTGCCCTCAACCTGAAACCGAGAATGCCCTCAACCAAAAAGATGGTGTGGAAAAAGAGGAAGAAGAACTGTTTTTCTGAAAAGCCAATTTAGTTTTTGATTGAGTTGCTTAAGGAGGAAGATGATAGAGATAGATGAGAGATTTTGTTTATTGTGTAATACTTTGTTTCTTTGGTTATTGTGTAATACATTTGAAGTATCAGGCCTAGAAATCTAGAAATATTGGAAATGATGAACTAGACTTTATTATATTTCTTTTAAATTTACAATCTTTTATATTTGATAGACAAAAGATCTACTTTTCAATAATTTATTTAGAAAAAGTTACGAATCCACTCAACACAAAAAAATTCATATAACTTTTGAGTGAAAACTTTTAATTAATTACTAAGAAAAAATTGAAGCGTTTGTAGTTCATATTACTTCAGATAATACTCAACGAGGACAATGGTGTATATATACATTTATTAACTTAAGCTAATCATTTACTATTTTTCAACATAAACTGCTAACTTTTGCTTAACATTGTTTTCCCTCAAAAATATCAGTTGTGTTTTGCACCAATTTCTTCTTTCAAGAAACAAATTTGTTTTGGTTTTTGGCGCATTTAGTTACTCATTATAAGGCCTTGTCGTTTTGTGAAAGTTTAATTCATGTAATTTCCCATCGCGAAAAAAAGTTTTTTTTTTGCCCCCTGCCACTTGACCTTCTGGCTCCGCCACTGGTTTAGGTCGTAGGAAAATTAGATTTGCATTTCTAGGGTCGTTTTTCTAAAATTTGATTTTTAAACACGTTTTTTAGACTCCCGTAAGTGTCGATTTTGGTTTTAATTGCATATTAGGGATATCTTAGCTTAGCTTATGTGTTTCACTTGCTACCTAATTGTTTTCTAGATTCCCGTCATTGTTTTTAGTTTAATTCTATGTTTCATTTATTTTCTCGTTGTTAATTTAGTATTTAAAAATCAAAATCTCAAATCTTTAAAATCCAAATTCAAGTTCTAATCACTAACCTCAACGAAACTTTCAATTCATACCTCGTTGGGACTCGACCCGGGTATCACTTTCCCAGTATCACATATATCACATCGTGAGTTTTGGCACGTTAACCTTTTTCCAAAAGGGTTGATTTGTCGAATCTCGCGTTTACTTGGTATTTTGATATTTGTTATATATACTTTTGAAAAAATCATTTACCATTTCATACATTTACGTACGTTTGTGTATGTTTTTGTATGTATTATATGTTTTTGTACGTTTTGTACATTTTTTTACGTTTTCATCCGTTTATGTACGTTATTGTACGCTTTTGTGCATTTTAATACGCATTCATCCATTTTAGTTCGTTTTTTGTTCTTTTTTGTCATCTTTGTCTGTTTTATTCTTTTTTTGTCTGTTTTGTGTATGTTTGTGTACATTCATGTATGTGTTATATGTTTGTGTACGTTTTTGGACGGATAGAAACATATGAAAACGTACAAAAAATTTTAAAACGTAAAAAAAGTATAAAATGTACAAAAATGCATAAAAATGGATAAAACGTATTAGAACATTCAAAAACTAAAAAAACGTATAAAACATAAAAAATGGACAAAATGGATGTAAATGGATGAAAACGGATGAAAACATACAAAAACGCATAAACGGACGAAAACCTACGAGAATTGACGAAAATGTATGAAAATAGACAAAAATGTACAAAACGGATGTAAATGGTTAAAAAATGATGAAAACGTATAATAGCGTATAAAATCAGATGGAAACGTATACAAACAGATGAAAACGGCTGAACACGTATAAAAACATATAAGAAGGACAAAAACATTTAAAAAGGGACGAAAAC
This sequence comes from Chrysanthemum seticuspe, assembly GCA_019973895.1. Classification (NCBI taxonomy): domain Eukaryota; kingdom Viridiplantae; phylum Streptophyta; class Magnoliopsida; order Asterales; family Asteraceae; genus Chrysanthemum; species Chrysanthemum seticuspe. Next base: position 229,488,619 of record BPTQ01000007.1, on the reverse strand, counting down.
GTATAAGACGGACGAGAACATATAAAAACAGACGAAAACGCATAAAAACGGACAAAAGCATATTAAAGCATATAAAAACGGACGAAAATAGACGAAAACGGTTGAAAACATATAAAAACAGATGAAAACGGATGAAAAAAGTATAAGAATGGGCAAAAACGTATAAACAGATAAAAACGAACGAAACAGACGAAAATGTATGAAAACATATAACACGTATAAAAACGGACAAAATTGGACTAGAAAGTATAAGAATTTCTAAGAATGGACGAAAACGTATAAAAACAGACAAAAACATATTAAATCGTATAAAAGCGGACGAAATAGACGAAAATGGACTAAAACATATTAAAAAAGGACAAAAATTAGACGAAAACGTATAAAAACAGACGAAAACGTATAAAAACAGATGACAACGTACAAAAACGTATAAAACGGACAAAATCGGATGTAAACGTTTAAAGATGAGTATAATATGAAAACGGATGGAAAGTATAAAACAGACGAAAACGTATAAAAAGGGACAAAATTTATAAAAACGTATTGTACCAACTCGAAAAATTTCACGTCAATATTTACTCAACACATAAAATTTTATCCAAAATCGTGTACAATTTTGAACCTAAATACAATGATTAAGTTATCCCAAACAAACTCTGAATATTCTTCATCACATTAGATTAAATTCTAGTTCAGTTATAATCATTATATGGAATTTCCTATTCAAAATTTAATGTTACCAAATATACCATGTGTTTTACGAGTGTAATTTGCGTTTTTGGCATTTTTACTTTGATGTGCCCGGTTGGTGCAAGTTTTAAATTTATAAAAGGTGAATTACCAATATTACCAATAACACATACGAGCAAGTATACTCGTCCGTTATAGCAAGATTATGAAGGTAAGTCGGGATCGTTCGCAGGGATTTGAGTGAATCTAAACACAAGTTTGAATTAACGGAGTCTAGCCAAAACATATAATAGAGCAAAATAGATATAATGAAATTCAGATGATTAAAAACTACACTTGCTTAAACTAGTTTCATATCATAGATTAATGTGATTGTGTTAACCTCTTAACATGTTGGTTATGATAATTAGTTGGTGTACTAATCTATTGTTCTTACAAGTCAAACTTTGATCAAGAGTTTAGTTTATAAAAACAAGCATTAAGTCTAGCCAATCAATTCAAGATCAATTCAAGTTTCATAAGTCTACATACATAAACTTAAACACAAAAACATCCACTTGTTCATCAAATTGCTTAAGAAATGGTCAATACAAAAGGTAACCGATCATAGACAAAAGGCTACAATTGATTCTCAACAACTAATCTTACGACCATTTAGATGTTTCCAACCAATCCAATTTGATAATCAAAAAGCGTTTCTATTACAACCACACTTTAGTTCCTTTGTATAATCAAGAATAATGGGTAAAAACAATCATCCATAGACAAAATGATTATGACTAGTTGAAAAATACGAAGTTCTTTCGACCCCAACGATTACTATCAATTAGCCAAACTTGATTAACAAATGTCACTATGAAACTTTAGCACAATTGGATCTTAGAATCAACTTGAAATTGAATTAAAACATGTTAACACAACCACTAACTAATCATATGATAATTAACATCATTTAAGCAAGTGCATAAAGAAACTAGCCACTCATAGCAAACATAAACATAAATTCAGTACTTTGAACATTAGAAAACATGATTAAAGGTCTTACAATGCTTGGAATAAGATTACAAATGGTGTAGTATTGATTCCCAAAGGATTGAGGATGACTTCTTGATGGTTTGACCTCCAAATGATGACTTCTTGGACCTCCAAAGTTTCCTGGAACTTTATGAACGAATTTAAGCTTTGAGAGAGTAGTAGTGGTGGTAAGATAGGTGTGAGAGAAGATCTCTCAAGTTTTGGTGTATTTGGATGATGAAAACATACACAAATGAGTCCTATTTATACTACTCTCAAGCCCTTGGGGTTATAAATGCATTTCTTGGTCACCAAGGAGCTTGGAAGGGACTAGAAGACATGAAGGAAGGACCTAGAATCGTTTGGAACAAGTTTGGAGTCTTAGTAATGGAAAAATGGCTGAAACAGGACCTCCAACCGGATCCGGTTGAGCTCCAACCGTTCGGTTGGTCTACGTGACAATTCTCCAACCGGATCCGGTTACGGGTCTCGACCGATCGGTTGGAGCAAAATCACAAAAAGTCATAAACAGCAAAGTTGTAGATCTTTCTCTTAGCTTTCCGTGGCCGCGAACCGGGGGTCAAACGGAGTCCGTATGCAAAAGTTATGGCCAAAATGGTGAAGGTGCGTCAGGAACAACGAGTCTTCCAATATATCTTCGTTTAAGCTTCTTTTCTTCACTTCTTTCTCGTTTTCCTTCTTGAACTTTATTCTTGAGTATTTGGACCACTAACTTGATGACTTTATCTTCTCGAATATACTCCACAAGTCTTGCTTTGGTCGGGAATTCTTCATATATGGAGAAATCTTCGTATTTTACTTCTTTTTCCGTCTTTTTCTCCACTTTCCTGTACTTGGCTACAAATGAACTAGCAAACGCACTTTGATACGATTAAGCAACAAATGCATATGATTATAACCAAATAACATACATAAAAACACGGATAACGCTACTAAAAACATGCACAATTTGAGCGTTATCATACTTATACGCAAACTTGACCTATACCTGCACCGCATTTTCTAAGATGTTTAAACACTTTTACATTTTTTGGAAAGTCAACACATTTCCCTCCCCCTTTGACCATAAAATCGTCCCTTTATTTACAAACTAAACAATATCAAACTACACCATATTTACACTAAATTAACTAAGTTATAAATGTCTAAAACTAGTTAGTGATTTTTATTTTTTTTATCTAGTCATGGAAACTTTCGAACTTTGCTAAGTTATTTAGATATTTTCTAATACTTCCTAACTAAGTGTAACTAGATATTTAACATTTTCAGGTTTGGATTTAACGTACATTTAACACCAACCGACACTAGACTAGATCCAGTCTACACATTATATGCCTTTTAGGTTCATAATAATCATATTTGAAAAGTCATATTTCACTTTTTCTATTTTCACGTAAACTTTGTACGTTTTACGTTTTACGCGTATTAAACCTACGTTTCTAGGGTTTAACGATGTTTAAGCACCTAGATAAACTTATCACTCATTTAATATACTAATATAGGGTATATTGATAAGTTTTAACATTTTTATAAGTTTTATATTTTTAAGATACCCGGTTTTAAATTTCGTGACTTAAAGACTTAACGTTAGCGATTACCGAGACCAAACACACTCTGTAAGTCAAGATAATCACAATAGCTTACATACTTATCACATAGCAGCCCTATGTGATGTTTTTCATTAGCCACTAAGCCACATGGCTTGGTGAGAATGAATCTAGCCTAAGATTGAAGCACATGTAAAGTTTACTTAGTAAGTCTTCGAAAGTCTTACACTTGAGGATATTTGTTTAACACTCATTCATAACTCAGTACCAAGATTTAGACTCGTCAAAAACTCTCCCAAACACCCCTTTGGCCATCACTTCTCAGTTAGCAACACCATTTATCCTTTGATTTCATGCTTCAAGTTATACACCAAAGATGAAGGCCTTAGTAATCTCTACCTACTTCTTGTATTGTTTTGATGATTCGATGGTTGAATAAGGAGATTATCAAGGGTTAGAGGCTGATGTTACGAGTTTTCTTGGAGGATTAGAAAAAGGGTTATATCAAGGCAAGCAAAGGTTTGCAAGAGTTGTGTTGAAGGATTAGAAGCTAGGATTTTGGATTGAAGGATTTAGTTTAGTGTTCTAGTTCCTTGTTTCTTGTTTAGTTCTTCACAAGTATTGTAAGGAATTGATGCTAATTTTAGACCAGGTTTTAATATTTATAATTACTCATCTACCTATGGCAGAGAACCCAGTCGTGTGTAGTTTAGTATTTAGTAAAGCTGAAGTCGTCCCCAAGAGCTATGTGTGCGGATTCTAACTTAAGTTTTATTGTCACTAAAAAGGGGGTTTGTGATTCGAATTGTAATAAACTAATAAAATGAAATAAAATGCAAAATAAAATACTAGACAATCAGTGGAGAAAGATGTGCTAACCTAGTTACTAGTATTATCATGCCATAATTCAGTTTTCTTATGCTTTCTAACGCTTTATGTGGGAGTAAATATCACTAGACTCCTATGGTCAATTCAACTAGCCTATAATTCTAGACTCCTATTCTATCATGTTAACTCAATAGAAATCGCAAGTAATCTTTTATTTGTCATTACATACCAACTACATTCTAGACATATTCTTAGTGCATAAAGTGCTAAACTCGGCATGGTCCGATCTGAGGTTCCCACATTTCTTAAGTATCGCCACTAGGAAATGCTAGTCATGTGGTTAATTCTTACCACCCCTCGCAACTTATCCTGCTAGCTATCAATGGTCAATCAGCACTAGCATTCTAAGTACTACCTAGTTTAAATACATACTACCGAAATAAGGGTTTCCACGAAAGGCTAAGAAAATAAACGCATAAAGAAATTATAAAGCAATAAAATACCAATCATCGCATAAAAAATTCATAACTAGGCTAACACATGAAATGTTTATCCAATCATATTAAACAATGCCGCAAACTCAATGTTATAAATCATAATGAAAGACATTGAATTTAATACAAATATTCGATACGAAATAACTAAATCTATTTGAATAATGAAGTGAATTGTACCTTGGAAGATGGTCTGGAGTTGCTAAATTTTGTCCTCTCTGAAGCCCTAAACCACTCCTTGTATTTTGTGGTGAATGAATGATGAAATATGCAAATTTAGCGCTTGTATTTATAGCTTCTTCTAAGTTACGGTGTAACCTTAAGTAAAGGGTTACGCCGTAACCCTCATATCTTAGACGATCTTATCATTAAATAATAACTTACGGCGTAACCTTGTGAATGGGTTACAGTCGTAGAACACTCGTAGTGAACATCATCACTTCTACGTCGTAACCGTGTAAGTTGGTTACAGCGTAACCTTCTTGACCTTCTGAAATCTTCTAAGTCATTGGATATCTACGGTGTAACCAAATCGATAGAGTTATGCCATAACCTTGAGTAACATTGACTTTGGTCGTCAAGTGATAATCAAGTACGACGTATGTTGAGATGTGTCTCTACGCCGTAACTGTCTCCTGGTCAGCAAAATCTTGTATGACTTCGTTAGTTTTGCTTCCAAATTTGTGTTTCTTTATTCCAATGCTCATTTATACCATGAAATAAAATAAGAAGAAATAAGAGTATATATCCATGTAAAATTACACAATTGGTGAGCATTTAAGGGGGAAATTAACACTAAAATATCAGAACTATTTGATTTTATCAAATATCCCCCCACTTAAACTCTACTTGCCCTCAAGTAGACCTTATTAGAATTATTCTTAAAAAGATATCTCCCAAGTTAACTTGGAAGATATGAAATTAAAAACTTCCTATTTTTGAATCAACAAAGCCGAACACCTCACGAAATGGGAAAAAAACACTCACACTCTCCCTAGTCTAAGTGTACAATTTCAGGGTTATCACTCATATGCACAGTCATAGCATGTATTCAATCATAGTCTTGACGGTTACTGATAGAGGAATTTTGAAAAACCACAAAATTTTTACAATCCTCCTAGGTAGTGTACCTAATCGTTGTAGTGTAGTATAGGTAGGACACAGGTGATTGATCATTCTCTAGGGGAATGGTGTTGTGAAGGCTGAAGTGTATGTCGAGATATGTCTAAAGGTGAGGGATGAGTCTTTTTGTATTTTTATATTTTTTTAGAAAGAAATTTAAAATCTCACGGTTTGAATAGTGGGTGTTTTAACTACTAACTAGCTAAACCAAAACCTAAATAAATTAAAATTAAACTACGTGCAAGAAAATTAAATTGGTGGTAACTATTATGATAGGAAAATATGTTTACTTAGATTTATTTACTCCCTAGTTATATCTTATTGATTAGTCGAATTGTCACGTCCTTGTTTTAATTGGAGCGTTGTATTCGTTATTATTATTCGTAGGGAGGTGCCAAATGCCCTAAATCTATGAACGTATAAGTATCCCCTATATATATATATATATATATATAGGGAGGTGTTATTGTGGTGTATATATATATATATATATATATATATATATATATATATATATATATATATATATATATATATATATAAAGAGGTGTTATTGTGGTGTACATTTTAAAATGAGAAACAATAGGCACACTTGTAGACCGTTAGATCAACTATTATGAATGAGATTTTATACTAATTAAATAATGGGTTATTGTACAAAAAAGTCACTAAAGTTTGCGAGAAATTTGTCCTAAGTCACTATAGTTTAAAAGTTGTCATTCAGGTTACTCAACTTATTGTGACCGGTTATATTTGTTACTCTTGTTTTGGTAACCTAGAATTACCGGTAATAATACTACGTGGCAAATATTTTAGATTTCATTTATATTAAAAAAAATGAGTTAATATACAATTAAGTTACTAAAGTTTGTTAAAATGTTCATTTAAGTTACTATACGTTTACATTCTTTTACATTTAAGTTAATATACAAATAAGTTGCTAAAATTGTGTATATTTTTATACGCTTTTTTACAACAACTTTTTGGACGTTATTATACGTTTACATTCTTTTACATTTTTGTCTGTTTTTGCACGTTTTTTTACAATTTTGCACACATTTGTATTTTTTATTTTTATTTATTTATTTTTTTTTACATAATTGGACATTATTAGACTTTTTTGGAAGTAATTTTTTGTTTTGATATGTTTTCATACGTTAAAATACATTTTTGGATGTTATTATACGTTTTTGGATGTTGTTATACGTTTGCTTACATTTTATACGTAAAAACGTATAAAACATACAAACGTTTTAAAGAAGATAAAACGTATAAAACATAAAACCATATAAAACATACAAATGTATGAAAATGGACAAACATATATACAAAAATGTACGAAAACGTAAAAAAAGGTACGACAAGAGAAATGCATACACAAACGTATAAAAACGGATAGAAACGTAAAAAAACATACGGAAATATACAAAAACGTACGAAAATGGAAAAAAAACTTAAAAAAAGAACGACAACAAATAAAACGTACACAACGTATAAATACGTATAAAAACGTACGAAAATGGAGAAAAACGTAAAAAAATACGAAAACAGATAAAACATACATAAATGTATAAAAATGGATAGTAACTTTTTTTAAAAGTTCAGTAACCTATTTAAGAAACCCAGTGAACTATAGTAACTTGTTTGTAACATCTCAAACTATAGTGATGACGTGGACAAGAGAACCGGTAAATCATCCGGTTGCCCACCCTCGTAGTAACAAGAATGTCACTTTTTTAAACGTTGAGTAACCCATATAATAAACCCGTTAACTTGAGTAACCTGAATGACAACTTTTAAACTATAGTGACTTAGGACAAATTTCCCGCAAACTTTAGTGACTTTTTTGTATAATAACCCTTAAATAATTAACTAACAATGGCAATTTTGTAAATATATGAAATATTATGGCACTTTTTATACATTGCATTTAATAGCTAACCAACACAACCCATAATCTTCGTCAATTTTTCATTGGGTTTTCAAACATACATTTCACATATTTAATTATTTCATGTACTTATTCATTATGCATCAATTTATTTGTTATTATTTTAACGTGTAAAAGTAAATTTTCCCATTCTTTTTTCACTAATGTGATTGATGACACCACGTGACACACAATAGTTCACTTTTAAATAGCTGCCTATTTTTTAAACTAGTCTCTTTAAACGAACTTTTATTCATATATATAGTGACACGCCAATTTTTGATACATATATAATAAAACATTAATTTTTTTTGTTACATTTATACTTAAATATCTTTATACATATATAGTGACAAAAACACAATTGTAGTGTGACACCAAATTTCTTGATACATATATAATAACACACTAAAATTTTAGCACACTTGACATACTAAATTTTAGTATTTTTAGTGACACACTATTTTTATCACACAAATTTTCTTGACACATATGTGGTGTCACACAAATTTTTTTGACACACCAATTTTTTTGATACATATATACTTAAATATCTCGATAAATATATAATGACACACTAGTTTTTATGACACATTTATAAAGTGACACTAACTTCTTGATACATATATAATGATAAGCTAACATTCAGCACACTTGACACACTAAATTTTGCTGTATATAAATAGTAACACACTATGTTTATGACACAAATTTCTTTGACATATATATGGTGACAAACAATTTTTTTTATACGTTTATAATGACACACTAATTATTAATGTATGACATAATTTTAGTAACAAATTAAGTTTTTAGACACATTTAGTTTTATAATTAAACTAGCCTATACGCACGTGAATTTCACAGGTAGCTAAAATAAGTTGTTGAATAACTTTAAATACAAAACTATAGTTTATGAAATAAAAGCAAACAACTTTTGTTATTAATAATTACTCACGAACATACTAATGCTATGCTTCTCAAACTTGAACCACCACAAAAAAGAATGGCTTAAAAGGTTGTGATAAGCGTTGACTCGCTACCCACTTAAGCGTTGACGTGTTACATAGCGGGTGACTCAATGTGTTTTCAATACACACAATCTCTTATATGGATTATACACACAAGCATATGTAATATATGAGTATATGACTATAGATATACACAGCTGGGACTCGATGTGTTTGCAATACGACTTTTGCAACATACAAAATCAGATAATTTACACAACAATAAAATATACAAACTACAACATCATTTGTGACAATACCGCTGAACATTGAAATTAAAGATATCATATGATATGTAAATTCATATGTTGTTGTGAAATCATTGCCATATGACCAAAGAGTAACTTGTAACATATTGGATTTCACAAACACATCATATCATAAACACAAGTAGGCGTACAAGATGAGGTTTTAGAGAGAGAAAGAGTTAGAGGTTTGGGAACTTAGTGAGAGAAAATGAAAGTATTATTATGAGCTCAAACTCTCTACCTTGGGAGGTAGAGAGTATTTATAGTCTTACACAAATCGCCACCTACGGGCTGTGGATCAGGCATACAGTGGGTAAAGACCCGTCCGTCCTCCACGGTGTTACTTAACTAAATACAATTAAACATTAACTAATCTACGACTACGAGCTTTCTAACAATTACATATACTTGAGGTGACCGACTCTTTAATAACTGGATTTACTAAATCCTAACAATCTCCCCCTAAGGGAGGTCACCTCAAAAATACATAGAATACAAACAGATATTACAATTAGATTGTTCTTGGTTTCTTGTTAATGTTCTTTGCTCTGTAGCTCGTAGTCATTGATTCATCAATATTGCATGTTTGGATAATCAATGTGGAGGTCTTTAACTGATCCACATGATGATGAGTTTTGAGCCAGCATTGAGATCATCAGCTAACATAAATCTCTGACTCTTCCATTGTGGTGTTGGTATTAAGTGATGTTGTGACATTTGGACCGACATGCTCACATTCTGGATCATGATTTCTTCTAATTAGAGTAGCGGAAGCTTTAGTTGATCCATGATATTTGCAGCAGCGTAGGAGAAGCATGGAGTGAAAATATCAGAGTCATTGTTACAATAATCATGATTTCTTTAGAAATGAATGTGTTGTGTGAGCATGCGGCTATGGATTGACCGCTTCATTCTGATCAGCTGCAAATGTTGGGCGTACCTGCATACAACAGTTAGCAATAAAGCGCATGAAAGTGTCTTTGATCACTTTCGTTGAATTGAGGTACACGGCCCACGGTTCCCCATTGATCAATACAAGTACTGCCTGTGATCAGGTATAATTCCGAAGAATTTCCTTGACAGGGTTTCGCAGCTGCTCTAGCTATTCTCAAATCGGAACGTCTCAAAGAAGACAACACGGAGAGAGTGAACCAGTGAATTGAGATTCACTGATTGATGAAAAGAGATTTAAAAAACAATCGTGTACTGCTCAAACAGAAATTGTTTTTTGCAATACAACGAATGTTTTTGTTAGAATCACTCCTAAACCTTATTCAAGTGTTAGTGATTCATATGTAATAGTTAGCTTAATATGGCCTTTATGTTTGTTATTAAGCTTAGGCTTATGTAGAAGGCCCATAAGTCTAGGCCAAGCCCAATAAGGAAAAGTATGGGAACTTGGAGTGTTTCCCTAGTTCCCTCCTATAAATAGTCTTTTAAACCTTCTATTGAAGGTTGGTTGTTCAATTTTATCTTTCACTTTCACTCTACGCGTAACCTTTCTTTACTTATACGTGTGTGTGTGTTTGGTTAGTTGTTCATCCGATCTATACTCTACTCTATTTCTTCTATTGATGCTTGTGTTACTAACATGGGAACCTAACAGTGGTATCAATCGCAAAATAGTTGAGTGAAAAGAAGTTGTTTTTTTTGAAGCTTTTGGTATTACGCGTAAGTCACGGTTCAAAAACTTGTTCATGTTTAAAAACTCATTTTTTACACTTGTTCATTTTTTGAAGTTTCGAACTTTACGTGTTTTTCCTTAGTTTTAAACTTGGTTTTATATGCGTGTTCATCGTTACGCATAAGGTATTTTGAAGTTTTGGATCATCAAGTTTCACACTTTTGTGTTATTTTGGTGATATTGAAGCTGTTTCATCACAAAAATATGGTTTAGAAACATCTTTGGGCAACAATCATTTTTGGTAAAGTTCTACGCATAACGAAACCCTAAATTTACGCATAAGAGTTCCTTGGTTTGATCTTCAGTTTCATGGATTACTCAGTGTTTTTCTTGCTTGGATAAGCCTGAAAACACTTTGAATTTGGATATCTTTTGCACTGTGATAGTGTAAAAGATCTTTTGGGTAAAACCCTAATCTTACGCGTAAGCTCAACCCTTACGCGTAGAACTCTTTCCGCATAAGATTTTCTTACGCCTAAGCCCTGTCTTACGCATAAGCTAATCCTACGCTTAAGTTTTCTATGCCTAACTTTCTGTTTACGCATAACTTTAGTGTTTTCTCATTTCTTACGCATAAGCTAATCCTACGCGTAACTATTGCTGTTACGCGTATCTTTGGTGTTTTTACGCATAAGTGGTACTTTGCTTTTCTGTGATTTCTACGCCTAAGGATACTTCATCAACAACGGTTCATTCGACTACAAAGATCCATTTAACAACACAAGTTTTTTAACATGTCACAACTACCATACTCTAACTATTTTCCTTACACTTATCATCATCAACAACAACAACAACTAAGTCCACAACATCAACAATTTAATCATCAACAACCAATTTATCAACAACAATTTAATCAACAACATACTCCACAACTTGGAGCAATTCCACCACCACAAATGGTTCAACCACCACCTAGTCTTCAAGTACAACCTTACACAAACTTCTACAATCAACATCCATCCAGGAATACTATGAAGGAACCGACATGGTTTGGCAAGATGTGTGAAGCCTTAAGTAGCCAACAATCAATTCATGAAGCTGGCTCACTTAATAGACCTCCAATGCTCACTCCCGGAAATTATGATCAATGGGTGATAAGGTTCTTTAGGTTTTGTGATCTAAAGAAGCCACATGGAAAGTTTTTAAAGAAGGTCATTATGGAAGGTCAATTTCAGATGCCTACTGTTATCACACCCGCAGATCCAGATGCCAATCCACCAAGAGATGCTGTCACCAACATTGCAACTATCACCAACCTCACTGGTGATGAACTTCTACACTTTTAAGCCGATGAACTAGCAATGCAATACATCCTTTTGGGACTACCCAATCCGATCCTTCGAAGTGTTGTTGCTCAAAAGACAGCTAAAGCAATGTGGGAACATATTCATCTTCTAATGGAAGGCACAATACTCAATCAGGAAGACATGAAATCCAAAATCTACTTGGCTTATGAACACTTCATGATTGAACCAGGAGAGACATTAGAGTCATATCATCATCGTTTTTCAGACATCATTAATGATTTGGACAAACACAACATCATCATGCCTCGAATTGCTGTCAACACTAAGTTCCTCAGTAGTCTTGGTCCGGAATGGGAGAAGTATGTCATTTTTCTTCGTCAAGCTAAGAACCTTCATCATGCTACATACGGATTGTTGTACGACTATTTGAAGCCTCACCAAAAAGAAGTTGACAAAGAAAGGACTATCCGTGGACTCCCGACTTCACAGTCAATTCCTGATAATCAACAACTTGCTTTGTAGGCTCAAACTAATCTTCCTCCTCAAATAGCTCAGCAACCAGCTCCTCAACCAACTGCAACCATTACACCATATGATAAGTCACAGCAACATCTTCAACAAACTCAATTGGTTCATACAACAACAACAATGCTCAAGCACTTTACAGTGAAGCTGATGAGGACTCTGCTGCTTTCGATGAATTGCAACAAGGATTTGTTATGATTGCTAAAGCCTTTGGTCGGTATACAAACAAATCCAACAATCGCATTCGTTCCTCATCCAACACAAGGAATCAAGCTGTTGTGAACAATGGACGTGTTGAAGTTCAGAACCGTGGTTATGGTCGTCAGATGGGAGGTGGTCAAGGGTTTAATGCTATTGGAAGGAATAACATGGGTGCTCCGCAACAACAAAGGGGTCAAGTGGTTGAACAGGGGAATGCTCAGAATGGAGTTAATGGTCTTCGTTGTTATAACTGCAATGAGAAGGGTCACCTGGCTAATGCATGTCCTAAGCCGAGGACAAGAGGCAGTGCTTATCACAAAGAGGCGTTGCTCTTGGCTCTTAAGGATGAAGCTGGTGGAACTCTTACAAACAAGGAACAGAGCTTTATGGCAGATGCAGATTCTGATGATGATATGGAGGAGTTGCAGGCTAATGCAGCAGTGATGTTGATGGCACAAATGCAAGCTATACACATGAGTGACACAGGCCCAGTATATGACACTGATGGCTTGTCTCAAGTATCGGAACAAAATATACTCATCACTGATATGATATCTCCGCCAATTTCTCCATCCGACAAGGATTAGAGTGTTCAAAATGAGCCATCCACATCTCATTCCGATGATTATCAAATAGATCCCGTAGTTATATTTGACGATCAAGATAACCTTTTGGTTAATATTGATAATCAAGTTGACTCCGTGATTATATTTGAGGATCTAAATAATGATCATGTTGAGACTCCCGTTGAACAAAATGAGCTTCTGTCTAATAGAGAAATTGAGCTTCTGACCTTATTTAAAGACCAACACTCTCGTTTGGAAATTTGCACGAAATTAAAAGAGAAAAATGCACTGTTAATTAGGGATAATGAATGCTTAATTCGACAAATCAATTTTTTCAAAACTCAAGAAAAACGTGAAGATGGTTTTGAAGTCGCTTTTGCTAAATCTCATCAAAACGAAAAATCATTAGAACGACAGATATGTGATCTAGCCGTTTCCAAGAATGCTTTGTTGTCTCAAATAGAACAACTGAAACATGAACATAAACAACAACTTAATGCTCTTACTTTGGAAACTCAAAAAGCCAAGGCTGAGTTGTTAACTTGTCAAAAACAGTTCTCTGAGTACAAACAGCATTCTACGAAACGAATAGATAACTATCTTGAAGAAATTGTCGACTTACAACACAAAATCAAAGAGTTTCGAAATGTTGTTTATAAACATGGTGAGTCAATCACAACTATTCAAAAGTTTACTTTTAAACCAAATTCAAATGGATATGGACCAATTCTTGCTGATTACAAACCTAAGTTTTCAAACAGAGCATTCAAACCAAATCCTGAAGTTTACAGTGCAGAACATAGAATTGATGATTCAATTATGACTGTTGTTGAATATAATCGTATGGAGGAATTAGATGCAGATGACGAGAGTCGGTCAAAAATGGAAAATGTCGTTTATAACAAACCATTTAACTATTCAAAAGCCGTTACTTTTGTCAAACAACAAGATACTTCTAACAAACCTTTTGTTATCACACCAGTTTCTGAAGTTAGTCCCAAACAAAATGGTGCACAAATTAATGGTCCTTTACCTTCACTTAGTGAAGTTAAAACAAAAGCCGAAAGTTGTCGCGTCATTAAATACTTTGACACTTTCTTATTTGACCTCAAAATTTTGGAACGTGAGATTGAATTTCATTCTGAAATAAAAGTTGAACATTTTCAAACGCCAATGGCGCGAGAACATCGAGACATTCTTCAGAAAAGACTTTTACCCCATGTCAAAAATTTGAAAACTTGTGCACTATATTGGGAAAGGGATTTTCACAAGGAACTTGGTCTCATGAAAACAGTTTTCGAGAAAACAGAAACATCGATTTCAAATACTAAACGTAAAAAGAAATTGTTGAGAAAAGATGTTGATCGACTCTTGGAAGATGTTATCTGTGCTGATATCAATAATCTTGTTTTATTACAATCTGTTACATATGCATCTGATCATATCTCTGCTGATTTTGTTGATTATGTTGATACTGTTGAAAATACTGATAATGTGCATCAGATCGAATCTTTAAAAGTTGAAAATGAACGATTGATAAATGAACTTTCAAATTCAAAATGTCGTCTTCAATGGTGTCTAAACGATTGTCAAAATCGTGAACTTGCTTTGCAAAACAAAATTCACCAGTTGAAATAAAAAACGCTTAATCCTAAAATTGAGCAACTGGATGATCAAAACATGTCTTTGAAATCTCAAATCTCAACATATGAACAAGAACTTGCAAAATTTAAACAAGAATATGGTGTCATATTTGATTTACTCAAACAGACTCGAAATGAAGCATCAAACGAACTTGATCATTATCTTGCACACACTAAAGAAGCCATGATTTTTTTTGGAAATCTTCGTTCTGAAAATCAAGATTTGGTGCACACTATCATTAAGTTACGGGAAATCTTAGGAAAGTATGAACAAGTTCAGCCTAGCATCATTAAGAGAATTGCACCTGTAACACTTAGAAAACGTGAACCCAGAATGCCTACTGACAAAACACAAGATACTAATGTGTTTCCCTCTACTGAAACAAGAATATTTGCCTCTTTTCCCAACGTCCGCACTTCACAGCCTAGGAGCAATACAAGGAAGAATAGGAAGTTGCGACCTAAGAAAAGATCAATAAAGAATGCAAAAGTAGAAGAACACCCTAGGATTTTGAATAAGACTTATGTTGCACCCACTTTAGATATTGCGTCTGACAAATGTAATGGAAAAAGTGTTGTAACGAATGCTAAACCTTTAAGTACTTTTGATATTCAGTCTGATGCTTCTTGTGTTATTTGTCGTAAAAGTATGCTTTCTGATTGTCATGAAAAATGTGTTGCTAGAGCTATCTTGTCTCGTTTAAGGAATCCTAAGAATCGGAATACCTCTAGGCCCACTAATGCTTCTAAGTCTGTGCTTGGTAAACCACCCTCCTTAGATTCTAAGAAACGCATTGATGTCCCTGTAGCTTCAGTATCACCTCCAAGGAATGTAGTACCACCTAGTGCATTCACTAAGACTAAAGCTAAGACTAGTTGGAGATGGCAGAAATGGATACATAATACACTAGGATTTAAATGGATGCCTAAAGGCATTGATGAGTGTATTTCTACTATAACTGCTTTGGAACCCTCTAACACTTCGGGTTCCACATCTACTTCTATTCCATCTGTGTCGTCTGTATGTAATGCAGGTGATACAGATCATCCTTTGGATTGTTGATAGCGGATGTTCCCGACACATGACAGGCAATCTGAAACTTTTATCAAACTTTATTGCAAAGTTCATTGGCACTGTCAGATTCGGGAATGATCACTTCGCGGCTATCATGGGCTACGGAGATTATATCAATGGCAATATCGAAATTAGCAGGGTTTATTATGTGGAAGGCCTCGGTCACAATATTTTTTCAGTCGGTCAATTCTGTGATGGAGATTTGGAAGTTGCTTTTCGGGAGAAAACTTGTTTCATTCGTGATCTACAAGGAAACGATCTAATGTCGGGCTCTCGCAATTCTAGTCTATACACAATCTCAATGAAAGACATGGTTGCTTCAAACCGTCATCTCTTAAAATCCTGGTTATGTCTACTTTCAAAGGCAACATCAACAAAATCCTGGCTATGGCACCGTCGTCTCTCACATTTAAACTTTCAAACCATCACCAACCTTGCTCGACACAAACTTGTTAAAGGTCTCCCGAGATTCCGATATTCCAAAGATCACCTATGCTCAGCTTGTGAACAAGGGAAAAGCACTCGTGCTCATTTTCCTTCAAAGGTGGAACACAACTCTCAACATGTGCTTCATCTTCTTCACATGGATTTGTGTGGCCCGATGCGCATGCAAATGATTAATGGAAAATGCTACATCTTGGTAATTGTCGATGAATACTCACGATGGACTTGGGTCTACTTTCTTCGAAGTAAAGATCAAGCTCCAAAGATGATCATCACCTTTCTCATGAAAATTCAAGTTCAGCTCCGGAACACCGTCCGCCAAATCAGAACAGACAAAGGAACTGAATTTGTTAACCAAACTCTTCGAGAATTTTATGAGAAAGTGGGAATTGAGCATCAGACATCTATTGCACGTACACCAGAACAAAACGGCGTTGTTGAAAGACGAAACCGAACGTTAGTGGAAGCTGCAAGAACAATGTTAATCAATGCTAAACTTCCAGATTACTTGTAGGCAGAAGCTGTATCAACTGCATGCTATACCCAAAATCGTTCAATGATTACTAAACGCCACAACAAAACACCTTTTGAGCTTATCCATAACCATAAACCGAATCTCAAACACTTTCATGTATTTGGATCCCTTTGCTATCCGAATAATGATCGTGATGACTTTGGTAAACTCAAAGCCAAAGCTGACATTGGAGTATTTATAGGATATTGTGAAAATTCTAAGGGTTTCCGGATCTGGAATCGTCGTACAAAGCAGGTTATGGAAACGATTCATGCTAATTTTGATGAACTTACAGAGATTGCTTCTGAGCATAACAGCTTGGAACCCAGTCACAACCGTTTAAACTTCCCTCAAACCCCATCATCAGCTGACT
Organism: Chrysanthemum seticuspe; assembly: GCA_019973895.1. Classification (NCBI taxonomy): domain Eukaryota; kingdom Viridiplantae; phylum Streptophyta; class Magnoliopsida; order Asterales; family Asteraceae; genus Chrysanthemum; species Chrysanthemum seticuspe. The sequence continues at coordinate 229,471,440 of BPTQ01000007.1, read as the reverse complement.
CAAGCCCCCAGCTTACTCGTCAATAAATGGAAAAGCTATTTGCTCCACTATTTAGTGATGACATTGATGAACGTGCTCTAGGTGTATCCGATGTTTCCGCTGCTTAACCTGATACTACTCTTATACCTGATACACCTGCCACAACAACTACGGTTGAAGAAGCACCACCAGTTGACTCTACCACAACAGTTGAACAAACTGCTTCCAACGACGTTGAACCAGCTGATGATATTCTTAATGTAGTACCCCCCACCTGCAGATTTTGATCCAAATGCGTTCTTTAACCCGTTTGCTAATGAAACTGCTGCACCTGATGTTGCAGAATCATCTACAAGCCATTTGAATCCTCAAAATCTGCATAATGTATATCAACATCAACCTTCCACATATCGTTGGACGAAAGACCATCCTCTAGAGAACATTATTGGCAACCCGAATCTGTAACACCCCCAACTTCGTGATACGCAACGGAATTCAAACTGGGTGTTACTTCATGGCACAACAGTCATAACAATAGAAAACGAACTCTAATGGAGTCGTTTTAAAAGATTTATCATTCGATTTATATAAATATCAGAGTTTACAAAAATGAGGTCCCAGATGGTTCCAAGTTTACAAAATACATTAAATTGGTTTTCGAATGATAATAAAATTTATAGCCTTCTTCAGTATCCTTGCTCTTCCGTGCCAACTTCCGACATTATGGACCTGAAATACATGCTTAAAACTGTCAACACAAAGGTTGAGTGAAATTCATAGAGTTTTGGAAATCAGTTGAACACATAATGTTTGTATGAGTTACGTTGTTATACACTCATAATGTTGAAAACAAAACAGATATTATTGCACTAAGCTCATGATACCGAAAACGTTAACAGCTGTCATATAATAGTAACCGATGCCCTAATAGGTAATTTGCCATTAAACCTATGGATCTTCAAATAGAGTGCGTTTGTTTACCGGACCTGGTAAAACAAATGGGATTTGTCATTCCTGATAGATCTATCCACATTATTCGCGTTCACTCGCAAGTGATTAATGGCTCATGATAATAGGGACTTAAGATTGGCAATAGTGGTACTTAGTGCAACTAATATATTTAAGTATAATTTGAAAGCAATGTGTTCGATTTAAAATAAAGCATGTATCTCCCCCAAGGGTTTGTAAAACAATTAAGTAATAGAAAGTGGGGCTATGAACTCACCTCAAAGTAAATGATAGCAAATGTATAATGAGAATGATGGATATGCCGTGGGAACTTCTACGAGCAACCTAAAATAGAATGTTGCGACTTAGGTTTGGAATAATGTTTAGGAAAACATAAACCATCCTATATACGTCTCTATGTTGATCATGATGTAGTACATGGTATTTGTGTATGTCATTTATAGAAATGGTCTAGTTGTGAAAACATGTTTAGTTTATAGATATCGTACTACCGTTCGGGCCATCATAATTCAGAGGTCATGCAGTAAACGTTCGAGGAGCTAGGACACTTTAAATCGTAAATCCAGCAACTCGTCGATACGCTTTACTCAAATGAAACCCCTCACATGAAGCTCCCTAGTTTTGTAGTACTTAGTAGATAAAACATAGAATTTGAATGAAGATTTTTATATAAATAAGTTTATCATGTTTTTACAAGTATCTAGTTTTTACAAGTTCTCGTCGTTTTCATAAATATGATCACCTTAGTTAACGGTCTTGGGTAAACAAGCCTTAAGGCTTTAGCCATGGCCTTGCCGTGACTTTGGTCTTGACTACCATTGTCTTAAGACTTAGAGTTGACCTTAGCCGTAGCCGTGGTCTTGGCTTATGGCCATTAGGCCTCTTGGTTTGCTTTTAGTTGTGACAAAAGTACAATTGAAGGAAAACGTCGTTCCGGACAACTTTCGTGTTTTAACTTTTTGATGATTCGGACCAGAAGTACCATTTTTAAAACGGCAGAACTCAAAACAGCAAGCTATTGGCAGTTTAGGCGTTTAGGTTTCGCTAACTTCTTTTGCTTATAACTTTTGACTCGTTTGTCCGTTTCGGGTGATTCAAATTGCTATGTTTACCTTTTTATCTTGTCTACCATATTATGTAAGTTAGAAAGTCCTTATGTTACTGTTTTTAATGGTCTCACATGTGTAGAATATGACTAGTTTACTAGTTTGTTACTTTTATGATTGAGTATATTTACATCATGAATCAACATAGTAACTATATATATAGCATGAAATAGTTAAGATTATGAATAATAAAGATGAGATGATGGTGGTGATAAGTTGCTTACAACTTTTGGCTTTCAATAAGAGAGGAGTAACTTAGTAAGGATAGGACTTTGATTGATCGCGAAAGACTTCGGATTGAGCTAGCTTTCCACACCTTGGTACCCTTGCAAACTTGAAGAGTTGGTGATAAAGTACTAAGTGACTTGAGTGGATTTAAACTCAAGAAGATCACTTAAACTTGCTAGAGATTTGATGTAGAAGCTTGATCTTTGGAACTTCCTTGCTTAAACTTGGAGTTTATAGATCAAATGATGGAAGATATGTATGATTTGTGATATGAACGACCCAAAACAGATTGTGAGGGTTCTTAGGATGCATATCACTTGCTATTTATAGGAGGGTAAGTTTGGTTAACCATATATTGGGTTAAATATTAACCATGGTTAAATTAGGACACTTGTAATGATCTAAAGGAAGCATGGTTAGGATTTTGCCACCAAAATGATGACTCCCCCCCCCCTTAGGTCGGCCAAGTGAAGATAAGATGACTTAGGTGGTTAGTTTTGGTATTATCTTGGTTACGGAGTGAGTTTTGGTTTCGTTAAATACCAACCGAAGCCATAAAATGTAAAACCGGGTATCGTAAAAATACGAAACTTGTAGGAATGATGAGACTCATCATTATACTCCATCTAAAAATATAAAATGGGTGATAAGTCTCATTGGGTGCAAAAATACTGCTTAAAGCTGGAAATACGGGTCAAAAACGCGTAATACGCAGTTTTTCAGAAAAGAACGAAATTTCAAGGAAACGACCGTGAATTTATTTAGAGTAGACTAAAATTAGTCTAAAAGTGATATGAGATGTTAAAATGTGGTTTTCGTCATACGCGGGATAACTTTACAGTTATTCGTGAAGTTTAAAAGTTACGCGATTTATGCAGAAATGTAGAACGTACAAGGTTAATTCCTTTATGATCATAGAAGGAGGGAAATATGTTTGACTTTTTCAAAAAATGTAAAAGTGTCAAAAACATATTAGAAACACAGTGCAGGAATCGTTAAGTCTGGATGTAAGTAGAATTGTTTAAAACGTAAGTTTAGTTTTGTTCTGCGCTGGGCTTATTTGGTAATATTAAAAATAATAAATTTTAAAAATTCTCAAATTAATCATGAGTGATCTAAAAATTTATCTGATGCGAGGAAAATTTTCAGAGTTGATTTTATTTATGCGCGTGATGTTTAAACGGTGGACCGTCTAAAACGAAACTTTTAAAACGATGTTTACTTAATAATTTTTGCGAAAATGATCTAACGATGGTCGAACTCTCAGGTTATTACTAAAATAATTTATCTTACGAGAATGTGGATTAAAAATTTTACGAGATGAATAGTGAATGTAAATAGTAAAAGTGAATAGTAAATTCTCGAAAATGAAAAGTAACCTAAAAATGCGGGTGGTTATAGTCTCACCCCCTTAATGGGAATTCCGTCCCGGAATTCAGTGTGTGTTATCCGATGTTGAAATGTCTAGGAAAATGAGGATGTATACGCCAAATTCTAATCTTTGTGTTCTCAAGTTTCTAGTCATAGAATGTATTATGTATCATGTGGCTTAAGTTGATAATCTAAAGGGTTTTGTTAAAATCTTATTGAGTTCTATACACCTCAAGTTTGGCTTTTCCCAATTCTTAAAACGAATCATATCTTATTGTATCGAGGCTTTCAATAAAACCTTAATTTCTAACATGGAGTTTTTGGTGATAGTGTGCGGTATGGAGCCTAATTTGTATTTGTATGGTTTCCTTAGTTGTTTCGTGGGTAATCTCTGAATACCTTAGACCAGCAAATGGTTAACTAACACTTTCGTCTATATAGTGTCTCAAATGGAATAGTTTTGTTGTTGTTCGGGTAACTGTTGTTAATCAACGGTGTAAGATATTGTTGATGTCAAATAGTTTATAATGATGTGATAATTGTTGTAGGAAAGTCTTGCTAGTGGCAAGTGGTTATCCAAACCATTTCCAAATTTGATCATGTCTTAGGTGGTTTCGGGATGAAAGTTATATCGTATAGTGTTTATGTCTACTAGTGTTTGAAAGAAACATGGTACTGTGAAGTTTTACGTACTGACTTTCAATGGGGTTCAGATAATGATGTAATATGTTGACGATTAGAAGAGTGTAGCATACGCTTACCATTATTCTTAGGTAGAGATGTCAAGTTTGTTTTAAAATCAAAAGTGAATTTTAAAGTATTATGGCGGAATGATATCCTTGAAACCTAAACAGGCTAGCACTTCTAAGAAATGACAAGAAGATTTGATGACTATCCTAAGATAGTAGTTAGGATTATTTCATAAATGAAAACTTTCAAGAATGAAATTAGGTAGTATACATAAGTCTTAAGATCTCGCTGAGTGGTAAAACACTATCGCGTCTCTAGATCTTTTTAATGAATTCTGGTGGTTTATCGAGTTTAAGTAAGAAATTAACCTGAATATAACCCTTGTATAACTATTCTCAGTGTTTGAAAAATTTAAGTCGAACATAGTTAATCAGACTATTATCCATTATCCCAAGGTTAAATATAGGTGATTAGGCTATATTTAGCCGAGGTTCGATAAATTTTTCAAATACCTAAATTAGGTATACTTGTGATATGTTCATAGCTTTTGAGAAATTGTCCACTAAACAAAGGTGATATCAAACCATCCAGTTGCAAGTCCTGGCCATAAAAGACTTGTAACCTATGTTTTCACATTCCATTGCATAGAAGATAGTATGGGTAGATACGTGTTGAAAGGAAATCTCAAGTAATTCTAAAATAGTCCATACTTGGCTAGAATCACGGACCTTTAACCATGAAGGTTTCAGAAGAGAACTTTGATGAATGTAGAGAAAGTTGCTGAACTTCAGCTTTTGTAGATGATGAGTCAGTTTATCTTTTAGAAATCCCATTTCTTGTATTTCCATTAGGGAAATTGATAGACTGTGATGGGTTTCATGCAAAACGATATCATATAATGTTTAGAAGATAATTTTTAGAGACTATTGTATAACTTACAATATCTGAGGAGTAGTTGAGACCATTGTGCAACTCACAATGTCTGAGAAATAGTTGAGACCATTGTGTAACTCACAATGTCTAGGAAATAATAGAGACCATTGTGTAACTCACAATGTCTAGGAAGTAATAGAGACCATTGTGTAACTCACAATGTCTAAGAAATGATGGAGAGATCATTGTGTAACCCACAATGTCTTGAGAAGTGATAGAGAGATCATTGTATAACTCATAATGTCTTGAGAAATGATGAAGATGTAAGATATAACTTTTCACATACACATCAAACCATAACACAAAGTAGCATATAGATGGAATTCTAGAGAGAGAAAGTTAGAGGTTTAGGGAACTTAGTGAGAGAAAGTGAAATATATTATTATGAGCTCCAACTCTCTACCTTGGGAGGTAGAGAGTATTTATAGTCTTACATAAATCGCCACACATCGGGCTGTGGATCAGGCATACAGTGGGTAAAGACCCGTCCGTCCTCCACAGTGTTACTTAACTAAATACTACTTAACTTAAAATAACTACGACTACGAGCTTTCTAACGATTACATATACTTGAGGTGACCGACTCTTTAATACCTGGAATTTCTAATTCCTAACAATCTCCCCCTAAGGGAGGTCACCTCAATCATGTACCAAAATTACATTGAATACAAATAGATATTACATTAAAAATTGTTCTTGCATTCTTGATGTAGTCCTTTGTTCCTAAGCTCGTAGTCATTGATTCTTCACATTGCATGTTTGGTTACTCCAAGTGGAGGTCCTTTACTGATCCACGTGATAATAATTTTGAGCCATCTTTTGAGATCATCAGCTATCAAAAATCTCTAAGACATCCTTTGTGGTGTTGTGATTTTAGGACTGACATGCTCACATTCTGGATCATGATGTCTTCTCATCAGAGTAGCGGAAGCATTTGTTGAATCATGACATTGGCAGCAGCGTAGCAGAAGCTTGGAGTGAAAATATCAGAGTCATTGATGCACTAATCATGATTTCTTTGAGTTGAATGTGTTAAGTGAGCATGCGGCTATGGATTGACCGCTTCATTCTGATCAGCTGCAAACGTCGGGTGTACCTGCATACAACAGTTAGCAATAAATCGCACGAAAGTGTCTTTGATCACTTTCGTTGAATTGAGGTACACGGACCACAGTTCCCCGTTGATCAGTACATGTACTGCCTGTGATCAGGTAAAATTCCGAAGAATTTCCTTGACAGGGTTTCGCAGCTGTTCTAGCTGTTCTCAAACCGGAACGTCTCAAAGAAGACAACACGGAGTGAGTGAACCAGCGAATTTTAAGTCCACTGATTGATGAAAAAAGATTTGAAAAACAATCGTGTATTGCTCAATAGAAATTGTTTTTGCAATACAACGAAGGTTTTATTGAAAATCAATTATCAATCATAAAAATACCTTTTGGTTTGAAAAATGAGTACACGGTCGATGTGCTAAAGAAAAGAGTTGTTAAGCACAAAGACCGGTTTTTCAAACGTATCCGTCAATCCATAACCTGAACCAGGATTGATTCAAGAGATTGAATCGCCCCATTGTTTCTGTTCAGTTGTCACATGATTGATCCATATAATAGATCTCACATGCCACCTACCAGGAGCTTGTTTGATGTTGGCTCCAGAAGGCTTTCCATATTCATTGTGAATATGTTAACACATCACTCAGATGTTCTGGCAATACCACAAGGATAATGCGTAGGACTCAAGATATATTCTCTCTTTCCACATTGTGTGAAACAGAGAGTCTTCATTGAAAGTGTCCTAATGAGATTTATTGATGATCTCGTGGCTCTAGACTCAATTTGTGCATATTTGGATCCTGTGCCGGAGACTAGGGAGAGGGTCTCCTTCTTCAATATCAACCATCTCTAAGAGAAAGTCGATAGATAATGTCGGTTCCCCGTGAGAATGAAACAAGCCCTTTTAAGAGGAACTTGAGTGGTTTGGAAAGTTGAAGTGCAGTGCGTCACTGGGTCCATGAAGTCTTGTCTTCAATACCGATGTTACCATCAGTACCATATGAATTGAACCCGGTTTCTGCCCTAAGGTTGAATAAATGGAGGGCTATTTGTTTTCACCCTTTTCTCATTCAATTCTTTTTAATTCTTCAACCCCTTCAGTGCTTACCGAGACTTCATAGCTAGAACCTTGTTGGGTTTATTCCAGTGCTAGCTCAGTCTTAGTCGGCACTCTTCCCATATCTCATTTTTCTCCTTTTATCATCATACCTAAGGACTTCTACACTAACTAGTGGATTGTCCCTGGGTAGATCCCTCCGGTTCTGGCGGATCATGGGAACCAATACCTAACCTTATCATCCTTATATCACCGTACATAAAGTAAAGTTGGTCGGTCTATTTGGTATTGTTCACCTGCCATTGGAACCAATTGAAAACCATTTGAAAATCAATCCAGATACTTGTGATAATTTATCAAAACATTTTGTACCAGAATTGTTTTTGATAATTTTAGAACGAGAACTCCCCCTCAACATGTGCATCAAGTATTTGAAAATGTTTTGCACACGGAGGCAAGAGAAAGAATTAACTTCTTTGATTACCATTTTCTAAAAGATATCAACATCACTTCCCACATCAAATCAAGTAGATAGAGCATTTCCGGGAAGGATGAGGTTTTCATAAATTTGCTCCCCCTCAATATGTGCCTCGGGATTTGAAGAGAGTTTTGCACATACTAGAGGGAACCTGCACATTGAGATAAGTTGATCACATTTCAAATCATAGGTTTAAGATAGATGCTCCCCCTCAACATGTGCATTGAAAAATTGAAATCGTTTGTCACATGTGGGCAGGATAGCATGTACATCCTTATAAAACCATTTACCGAATTATCAGTTTAAATCCAATTTAAATCACCCATTCTCCCCCGATCACAATTATCAAATCATTTGAGATTTGTGATCTCTTATAGATTTAAATTGATTTTGAAAGCTTTTTAAGGGGAATTGTGACTTGATTATGAAAGTGTTTTAACTGATAAGGATCGGATTTAAGACTTTAAACTCCATTGATAAAACATGCATGTATATCTTTTGAAAACAATTTAATGCCAAATAACTTTTTTAATTTAATTGAAATCATTCTCCCCCTCAATCAATGACATAGGTTGTTGATTGAGAGATAGAGATTTTGACAAATAAGTCCTGATGATTATCAAAAATGGAGATCGAGTTATTTTTCAAAGCATTTAGTTTTCAGCAGATAAATGTTTATAGAATCAGAGCATGGAATTTTGAAAACATGACAAAACATGGCTCTGTTCTTTCATTTAAAACCGGGTTATTGCCTGAAAATGACAATAAACCATTGTTTCTCTTTCTCCCAAATTTTTTTTTTTTTTTTTTTTTTTTTTTTTTTTTTTTTTTTTTTTTTTTTTTAAATTCGAACAACATCTAAAGACCCGTGTCATTCTTTGAATGACAACATCAAGACCGTAGATATTATCGAATCGAGAGAAACATGACAAAATGACAATAATTTTTGAAGATTTTTCGAAATTTTCAAATTTTTATGGATTTTGAAAGTTTTATATTTTTGTATTTTGTTTTTCGAATAGATATATACAAGAGATAGATGAAGATATACCTTTACTCCTCGTCTTCCTCCTGAAGAAGTTTGAGAGTTTCTGGTTGAAGGCTTTTCAAGCCAAGTCGTGGAAGAATAAACTCAAAACGTTCTCTTGGAAGAGCTTTGGTGAAGATGTCTGCTAACTGATATTCAGACCTCACAAAATATAGTTCCACCACACCTTTTTCCACTTGTTCCCTGATGAAATGATGTCGAATGTCGATATGCTTTGCTCTTGAGTGTTGAACGTTGTTGCATGAGAGAGCAATAGCACTTTTATTATCACAGTACAGAGGGATTTTGTTGAATTCAAAGCCATAGTCAGATAATTGAGATCTCATCCATAAGATTTGAGCACAGCAAGATGACATGGCTATGTATTCAGCCTCTGTAGAGGAAATAGAAGTACTCATTTGCTTCTTTGAAGACCAGCTCACAAGCTTATCACCCAAAAACTGAGCACCTCCTGACGTACTTCGACGTGTATCTTGACAACCTGCATGATCAGCATCTGCATAGGCCGTTAGTGACATACCGGTGTCCTTCGGGTACCAAAGACCCATATTGATGGTTCCTTGGAGATACCGAAAGACCCGTTTAACTGCTTCAAGGTGCTTTTTAGTAGGCTTAGCCTGGTATCTAGCACACATGCAAACAACGAACAAGATGTCTTGTCTACTAGCAGTGAGATACATCAGGGATCCAATCATACTACGATATTTCGTTTGGTCAATCATGATCCCTGAGAGGTCCTCATCTAGTTTGGTTCGGTCAATCATGGGGGTGTCAACAGGGTCACATGAATCAAATCCAAATTTCTTTAAAATCTCTGTTGCATATTTAGATTGATTTATGAAAATGCCTCCGGGACTTTGTGAAATTTGTAATCCCAAGAAAAATGACATTTGTCCCATCATTGACATTTGAAACTTTGAACTCATTTCATTTGAAAAACGATCACATTCCATTGGGTCTGTCGAGGCAAAAATAATATCATCAACATAAATTTGAACATGAATTAAATGTTTGCCTGACTTCCTGGTGAACAATGTAGGATCAACTGCTCCTTTGATGAATCCGGTTGATAGAAGAAACTTTGACAGTGTATCATACCATGCCCTTGGAGCTTGCTTTAAACCGTAAAGAGCCTTCTTCAAACGATAAACGTGAGTAGGATGCTCTTGATTCACAAATCCTTCAGGTTGGCTGACGTAGACGACTTCTTTAAGATCTCCGTTCAGAAATGCCGTCTTTACATCCATCTGATATACTATCATGTTCTTACTAGCAGCATTAGCCAGAAAGATTCTGATTGCCTCGATTCGAGCAACTGGAGCAAAAGATTCTTCAAAGTCTATACCCTCCTCTTGACGATATCCTTTAGCAACTAATCGAGCCTTGTTTTTCAACACATCACCATGCTCATCAAGTTTTACTTTGAAGATCCATTTGAGAGCTATAATCATAGCACAGTCTGGAGCAGGTACTAGCTCCCATACATCAAGACGATCAAACTCATGAATTTCATCTTGCATGGCATTGAACCAGCTATCTTCATTCATGGCAGTTTTAACATCTTTTGGTTCGATCTTAGATAGTACGGAGTTGAAGAAGCACCATAAGGCATCGGTTGCGAGTTGTTTCCGGGTTGATACAGGACGAGAGGGATTTCCAATGATGTTGTCTAATGGATGATCGTGAGTCCATTTTCTGAGGTGTTCATGTGGCAGTTGTTGATGAACTGAGGTAGCTGAGTCGATGTCTCCTGAAGAAGATGGTTCTGATGATGATTCAGGAGTAGCAAATATGTTTTCAAATGGAGCATCTTCAGGAGTAGCAAAGGGATTAACTTCATCATTGATGCCAGAAACATTTCCATGAAGTACATTTGAAGAATGATGATTTGTTGATGAGACTGAAGGATCAGCAGCAGGTGCTTCTTGACTTAAAGATATTGAGACTGAAGGATTGACTTCATTCACTGGAATATGAGCATCCTCTGTTGTAGGGATCAGCACCTCATTAGTAATTGAATCATACAGTTCATCAAACATAGGATCAAACAATTTCTTTACATCATCTTCAGATGGAGGTACATATGGAGTTTCTTGAGAGGAGTTTGGAACAAGAGATGATCCAATGGGACTGTTTTGAAGTGCGGGTCCTGAGCTGGATTGTCCAGGAGCCATTTGACCGGTCAGCTCATCAAACGTAACGTGAATTGTTTCCATGATATTTCGGGTTCTTTTGTTGTAGATTCGGTATCCCTTTTTGTTTGATGCATATCCTACAAATACTCCAATGTCAGCTTTGGCCCTAAGTTTGCCTAAGTCTTGACCCTCATTAGTTGGATAGCACAATGCACCAAACACACGAAGGAAAGATAGATTAGGTTTTCTGTTGTGGACAAGTTCATATGGAGTTTTTCCATGAACAGTGTGAATCAGGGAACGATTTTGTGTGTAGCATGCAGTGGCAATTGCTTCAGCCCAGAGAAACATTGGAACCTTTGAGTAGATCAGCATTGTTCTAGCGGCTTCAACAAGAGTACGATTTCGTCTTTCAACTACACCGTTCTGTTGAGGGGTTCGTGGAACACTTCTTTGATGGCTGATTCCAATGCTTTCATAGAATTCACTAAGTTGTTTGTTGACAAACTCAGTTCCATTGTCTGTTCTGATAATTCTGACAGTTTTGTTTAGTCGAACCTGCAGCTGTTTAATGAGTTTGATGATGATATCAGGAGTTTCATCCTTTGTCCTTAAGAACTTGACCCAGGTGAATTTAGAGTAATCATCAACCACAACTAACACATATTTCTTCCCAAAGATATTCTGCACCCTCATTGGTCCACATAAATCCATATGAATCATATGAAGAACTTCTGTGACAGAGTTAGTAGGTTTGGGTTTATGGGCATACTTCTTGCTTTTTCCCAATTGACATGCTGAACAAAGATGATCCTTTTCATACTTTAGTCTAGGTAAACCTACAACTAAGTCCTTTCTGGAAAGATCGTTGATGGTGCCGAAGTTCAAGTGATTGAGACGACGATGCCATAACCATGACTTTGTTTTAGAAGCCTTTGATAACAAGCAGATTGGAGAGGCCCTCATCATGTCATCGATAGAGATGGTGTAAAGATTTGAGCCACGAGTTCCTTTTAACAGTTCCTTACCATTAAGATCTCTAACAAAGCAGGTATGTTTTCTGAAGGCTACTTCTAGATCAGAATCACAGAATTGACCAACAGAGAACAAATTATGACCTAAACCTTCCACATAATACACTCTAGAGATGACACTATCACCAACAACATAATCTCCATAACCCATAATGGCACCGAAATGATCATTACCAAATCTAACAGTCCCGATGAATTTGCTCACGAAGTTCATGAGCCGCGACCGGTCTCCAGTCATATGCTTGGAACAGCCTGAGTCCAGGTACCACAGAACGATTTGAACGATCTGCAGTTGAACACAGACAAGAATGGATAACTGGATAATTGGGATCCCCATGCAAGAATGGGTTCCATTTGGTTAGTAACAATGTTTAGAACACCCACATCAGAAATAGAAGCATTCATATCAGAAAGTGAGGCAATGGAATCGTTGTGAATAGATGCAGTACTAGTGTCAGTATTAGCCCTGTTCAGAGTATGATCACTTCTTAAGGGAATAGTTCTACCGGTAGGCATCCATTTTCTAGTGGGCATTATCTGATTAGTCTTAAGACCAACAGGTGTCCAATAAAAGCCTATTTTGCTGAATGTTCTTCCTGTGGGTTTCCACTGTTTTCTAACTTTCTTTCGTTTTTGCCTTTTAGCCTTCTTAGCATGAATTTTAGCATTAACAATATTAACTGGACAATTAACATCATTAGGCAGAACATTAACACCACATTCATGATTAGAGACATAATTCAAGCAGACATCAGTACATGGTTTGCAAATAGTATCGGAATTCGAATTAATTACAGTACGCCTATGGCTAATACTAGAATCAACACGATTCGTTTTATTCAATTCAAACTTAAAGTTCCTAGATTGTTCTTCTACTCTTTTCCAGTGCACATTCTTAGCTTGCGAGGTCCTATCATTCCTTGTATTGTCTTGAGACTTTGACCTGATCCCTTTAATGTCACTGATTACTCCTGTAGAGGGAATGGGAACATTAGTTTGTTTTACTACTCTTTGCACCACCTGTTTAGATGTGCTGGGATCTGAACTACATGCAGGTGCACTACGGTTCACATTCTTAACACTAGAGGTACTGAGATTTGTACTCCTAGAAGGCACACTTGAGTTCTCTTTCTTAGCATTGACAGATCTAGAATCTGAACCCCTTAAAGGCACACTACGGTTCATATTCAAAACATTGGGAATCGAGTGCATATCATGCTTGGCCTTAGGCATCGAGCATGGAATCAAAGGATTAACTCTCTCACCTAATGACTTTGGGCATATTGTGATCAAGCATTCTAAGATTTCTTGAGATCGTTTGGCATATAGGCATGCATGTCCAATTGCATTATCATGAGGTTTCTCTAACTTATCCTCTTCAACAATCTCACGCAGACATTCTAGGCAATCCTTAAGGGATGAGAAGTATGTTTGAATAGCAAGTTTGTTGTTTCTTAGATGAGGAGGGACATATGTCACAGACAAAGCATATTTATTACAAGAGTGAACCTTTGATACACCATTTTCCCCATTGGTCATTGGCATTTTCCCTTTAACCTGACTCTTCAGATTCTCAATTTCTTTTTGCAATGAAGCTATTTGTTCGTTGTTATTGTTACGGGTGACTTTAAATGATTCAAATAACTCATTGAAATGACGTTTAACCTTTTCATTTTCTTCCAGAAAACTTTCGTTTTCCTTTTGTAAAGCATTTACTAGGTTTTGAAGATGAAACGTTTGAGAATTCTGAGAATCTAAAGGAGGAGGCATTTGGGAGCCTGTCATATTGTTTGTTTGACCCTTTAATTGAGAGATTTGGGCTTTCAACTTTCTGATCGTGTTGCACTGAGCTTGAATCTGTTCATCACGTTTGTTAATTTGAAAAACTGCATCAAACTCTGGAGCATCTGAAGATGTCTTGACATTTGAAGTTTTGACATTTTCTTTAAGATGTTGATATTTTAGTTGTAAATTAAAATGCTCAACTTCTAGTTTAGAAAAATGTTTAACGAAATTGTCGTGATCATCCAGTTCAATTTTCTTTTTTAGTTTGGAATTGGTTTTTTCCAGCTCAATTACACGATCATGGGAGACTTTCAGGGCCACAGATAGTTCATGAAATTTGGAAGCATTAATAGAGCAATTTGAAGCAGTGAAAAAGACATCTTGAGCAACACATTCAGTAATAAGATTCTCATTTAATGTATGCAGGTTCTTTCTCTCAATCTCATTATATTTCAGTGCACGCTCATAGTCACTAACTTCAACAACCATTGCATCAAATTCCTTTTCCATTCCCTTAATATCAGTTTCTATCCCCTTTTTAAGACTCTCAAAGTGATCTTTTAGAAGTTTAAAGAAGGGCATGACCTCAGTTAAATAACATTCTTTCATTTGTTCAAAACCCCTTTCTCCTTCAGTTATACCTGTGGGGTGTGATCTTTTTCTTGCAAGTTTTCTCAAAATCAACAAATAGTTGAAATATAACGTATTGGCTAATTAATGTCTTGCTTTTAGTGGCAATTGTTCTAGGTACAAGATGCATTGGTGTATTAGGAGGATACACAGTCGCTCTAGGCATTTTCCTAAGGGGAGGGTTTGTTTCAATAATATTTTCCGCTTTCTGCTTATCTAAATCCTTTTTCCAGAAGACTTGTTCGGGAGTCAACAAAGTCTGAGGCTTAAACTTGTTCAAGGAAATCCAGTTTTCCTTCTTGTAATCATGAGGAGAGATAATTATGTTTTTCTCTTTGCATTTGGGATCATTTTGTTTCTTATTCATCTTTTCCCTAGTAATTTCATTTAATATCTTATCTTCCTCAGTGCACTCAACGCAACTAGGTTTCTGCCTAGGCTTAAGGACTTCATTACCATCATAAAGCACCTTATGAGCATTTCTAGCCTTTTTAATTACCTCTGGATTTGGTTCCTCAACAAGGGGAATGCTATGCTTATCGCTTAAGACTCGATGTTTGGTGACCATGTGAGCAGTCTGAATGGTGTTTCCTTGTATGTACAACTTGTTTTCAAGTTTGTTTTTCAAAGTTTTCAGATTAGAAAAATCTCTCAAGAGTTTTGATTCCTTTGCATTAAATTCTTGCTTAAGCATTTTCACATTTTCTTGAAGTTCTTGTTTTTGCTTAGCTGTTTTAGAAAGTTTTTCTTGCAAGGAATGTAATTCTTGTTTCAATACTTCTTCTCTAAACTTGCTTTTTCTAATTACTGTACTCACTTGGTCATCCATTTCCTGCTCACGAGTGGTCAACTCAAATTTTGCACGTTGTTCATAAATAGCAACACGTTCCTTATAGGCATTTAGTTCAGAAATTACGGAATCATCAGGAGCACATGCAGTGTATTCATCAAAGACATAGTCATTGTTGACTGCAGAAGATGCATCACTTGGTACAACTTCACTTTCACTTTGTTTCACGTATTGATCGTATGGGACAATATTGTTATTACCCATATTATCAACATTTGATTCAATAGTTTCAGTTGATTGTACTTTGTCATGCATCTGTTGCACATCAGCATCATCGTATAGTTTTAATACCTCTGAGATGAGTTTGTCCTTGGATGTGCCAGCTTGTGGTGAAGAAGAGACCTTGGGAGAAACCATTGGAGAAATGCTAGCCATGAAAATTGTGTGTGCAGTAGGTCCATCATCTACATCAGAGTCGTATGCATCACAGTCAGCGACTTGAAAGGCATTCTGATGATTGTGACCTATCTCCTGAATAGGCTGCTCATCCACATCTGCATCATAGGTCTTGGCATTGCCCTCAGCAAGAAACAGTAATTCCTCTTCATCCAAAGCAGCACCATTGTCCTGAGCTTGTGCCAGCAGCATCTTATCTCTGAAGTAATCAGCATTCTGTGGACGCTTTGGAGATGTGCAGTTCCTTGCAATGTGTCCTTCACCACCACAGTTATAACATTTGATTGGCTTAGCTTGACCTTGGTTACCATTTCTTCCTCGATTCTGGTTGCCAACATAACCTCTCCCAGCTCCACCTCTTCCCTGATCATACTGTCTTTCCTGAACTGGTTGCACCACGATCCTTCCATCTTTAACAGTGGCTTGATTGTGTGGGTTAGATGCAGTTCTGAGGTTGTTGTTGGTTTGTGGGAGAGAATTCATGTTTTGACTAATGAGAAGAGCTAGTTGATTGATGAAGTTACCCACGTGAGCATCAGCATCAGCTTGTTTGAACATAGGATCAGGAATGAGTTTGTGATTACCATTACCCAAGGGTATGACTTGTGATGCTTTGGTTGTGATTCCGATGTTAGAGTAGAAAGCTGTTGAGTCATTAGCCGAGCTTGTCTCTCCCTGGTTGGTTTTGAACTGATTGAGAATCAATTTTTCAAACATAGCATGTCTCTCATTCTGAAGGAGGAAGGCATAGAGTTGCTCATAGTTTGTATTCTTCAATCCTTTAGTGAGCTTCACAGCGGTGACAAACTTGTGCCATTCGGGATTCATGTTGTTCACAAATTTTGAGTTCAGCTGAATGTTAGGCATAAGTCATTCTGATGTTCCTCATGTCATTCACTAACTTATGAAATCTCACATAGTACTCATAGACATTCTCATCTGGTTTCATCTTGAAGTGCTCAAATTCGTCATAGAGTTGGGATTCTCTGTCTTCCATGGTTAATTCTGAACCTGAGAGAAGCATCTTTACATTATCCCAAACTGCCTTTGCATCAGTGTTATGATTGATCAGCTTGTAGATGTCTTTAGGAAGACCTTGAAGAACAATGTTTGAAGCCCTGATATCTGCATCGAATCTCTTTTTCTCCTTATCATCAAGCTCATCATACATCTTAGGTCTGTCCATTCCGTAAACAGGAGTACCATCTTCATTAGTATCTAGTATGTCTCTAGTCGTCTCAACTCGATATGGTCCTTCATCAATGGATTTGAGAATGTTGACACCATTTTCCTTTCCAAGGCAATACAATCTGATTCGTTGAGCCCAAGAATCGTAGTCAGTTCTGTCAAGCATGGGTGGACGAGTATCTGAGCCAGCTGCTTGAACATCCTCGGCGACAGTGGAGATGACAGTAGGAACGTTGGTAGACATGTTAACAGATTATACGGGATTTTATAACTCTATGATTAAACCGGGAAATAGATTCTTTCACGGGATTTTACTAAATCAAGAGAAAACCGTAAACAATCACTCAAGTCGCTAGAAGATAATGCACTAAGTCGCTAGAAGATAATGCACTAAGTCGCTAGAAGATAATGCACTAAGTCGCTAACACTTAATTCGCTAGACAGCTAAGTCGCTAGAGTCCCAAGTCGCTAGACAAAAAGCAAGTCGCTAAGTAGTAACTCGCTAACCCTCAAGTCGCTAGCAAAATTTTGGCAGCAATTCGCTACACAAGTCGCTAGAGATACAAGTCGCTAAAGAGCAACTCGCTACAGACCAAGTCGCTACCACCAAGTCGCTACTCGTAGTGGAGAGTTCACTACTTGTACTTTAACTCGCTAGATCTAACTCGCTAGGTCTAAAACTGTAACTCGCTACAATTTTGTAAAGCAAGTCGCTATGAAGAAAATAGTC
Organism: Chrysanthemum seticuspe; assembly: GCA_019973895.1. Taxonomy (NCBI): domain Eukaryota; kingdom Viridiplantae; phylum Streptophyta; class Magnoliopsida; order Asterales; family Asteraceae; genus Chrysanthemum; species Chrysanthemum seticuspe. The sequence continues at coordinate 229,453,781 of BPTQ01000007.1, read as the reverse complement.
CGTGAGCTAAGTCGCTAGCTTGAAAAACCATATAAACATCACTTTTCAATCCAAAAACAACCCAACCAAGATGATTCAAGCTTACCAAATGAAAACCTAAACACTTGTGATGATTCTAAACATAAAAGTACTAACAAAATTCAAACTTTAACACAAGAAATCAACCAAATGATGCAAAAACCACTAAACTTTTTCAAACTCAAAAACCACTAGAAATCCAAAGATGTGCAAGATATGATCCAACCATGGCTCTTGATACCAATTGTAAGATATAACTTTTCACATACACATCAAACCATAACACAAAGTAGCATATAGATGGAATTCTAGAGAGAGAAAGTTAGAGGTTTAGGGAACTTAGTGAGAGAAAGTGAAAGATATTATTATGAGCTCCAACTCTCTACCTTGGGAGGTAGAGAGTATTTATAATCTTACATAAATCGCCACACATCGGGCTGTGGATCAGGCATACAGTGGGTAAAGACCCGTCCGTCCTCCACGGTGTTACTTAACTAAATACTACTTAACTTAAAATAACTACGACTAGGAGCTTTCTAACGATTACATATACTTGAGGTGACCAACTCTGTAATACCTGGAATTTCTAATTCCTAACAGAAGAGACCATTGTGTAACCCACAATGTCTTGAGAAATGATAGAGAGATCATTGTGAAACCCACAATGTCTTGAGAAATGATGAAGAGACCATTGTGTAACCCACAATGTCTTGAGAAATAAATGAGACCACTGTAGTATTTACAGTGTCTGAGAATGTAATAGAGACCACTGTATCTCACAGTGTCTTGAAAAATGAATGAGACCATTGTATCTCACACTGTCTGGGAAGTAGGAAAGACCATTGTAGTCAGTTACAATGTCTTGGATAAAGTTTCGTAATCCTAAAAAGCACGAGTAGATGCATGATTGGGAGATTAGGAAAATATGATTGTTCCGTAATGCCTTAGAATAGGCATACGCAGATATGTTGAGTACTTTGTTTATGATTGAAATTATGTCAAGTGTATATATCAATATACTAGTATGTTTGTATAGCTTAAAATGTTTAAAAGTCACATAATCGTCTGGAGGATGGAAGGCACGGAGAACGGAAGGCTATAAAATGTTTTTGTTTGTAAAAGTAGTTATAGTTTAAGTCTCAATTAGACCCGTTTCTCTATAACTGTGGCTCTGATACCAATCTGTAACACCCCCAACTTCGTGATACGCAGCGGAATTCAAACTGGGTGTTACTTCATGGCACAACAGTCATAATAATAGAAAACGAACTCTAATGGAGTCGTTTTAAAAGATTTATCATTCGATTTATATAAATATCAGAGTTTACAAAAATGAGGTCCCAGATGGTTCCAAGTTTACAAAATACATTAAATTGGTTTTCGAATGATAATAAAATTTATAGCCTTCTTCAGTATCCTTGCTCTTCCGTGCCAGCTTCCGACATTATGGACCTGAAATACATGCTTAAAACTGTCAACACAAAGGTTGAGTGAAATTCATAGAGTTTTGGAAATCAGTTGAACACATAATGTTTGTGTGAGTTACGTTGTTATACACTCATAATGTTGAAAACAAGACAGATATTATTGCACTAAGCTCATGATACCGAAAACGTTAATAGCTGTCATATAATAGTAACCGATGCCCTAATAGGTAATTTTCCATTAAACCTATGGATCTTCAAATAGAGTGCGTTTGTTTACCGGACCTGGTAACACAAACGGGATTTGTCATTCCCGATAGATCTATCCACATTATTCGCGTTCACTCGCAAGTGATTAATGTCTCATGATAATAGGGACTTAAGATTGGCAATAGTGGTACTTAGTGCAACTAATATATTTAAGTATAATTTGAAAGCAATGTGTTCGATTTAAAATAAAGCATGTATCTCCCCCAAGGGTTTGTAAAACAATTAAGTAATAGAAAGTAGGGCTATGAACTCACCTCAAAGTAAATGATAGCAAATGTATAATGAGAATGATGGATATGCCGTGGGAACTTCTACGAGCAACCTAAAATAGAATGTTGCGACTTAGGTTTGGAATAATGTTTAGGAAAACATAAACCATCCTATATACGTCTCTATGTTGATCATGATGTAGTACATGGTATTTGTGTATGTCATTTATAGAAATGGTCTAGTTGTGAAAACATGTTTAGTTTATAGATATCATACTACCGTTCGGGCCATCATAATTCAGAGGTCATGCAGTAAACGTTCGAGGAGCTAGGACACTTTAAATCGTAAATCCAGCAACTCGTCGATACGTTTTACTCAAATGAAACCCCTCACATGAAGCTCCCTAGTTTTGTAGTACTTAGTAGATAAAACATAGATTTTGAATGAAGATTGTTATATAAATAAGTTTATCATGTTTTTACAAGTATCTAGTTTTTACAAGTTCTCGTCGTTTTCATAAATATGATCACCTTAGTTAAAGGTCTTGGGTAAACAAGCCTTAAGGCTTTAGCCATGGCCTTGCCGTGACTTTGGTCTTGACTACCATAGTCTTGAGACTTAACTTTGGCCTTAGCCGTAGCCGTGGTCTTGGCTTATGGCCATTAGGCCTCTTGGTTTGCTTTTAGTTGTGACAAAAGTATAGTTATGAGACTATATTTACGGCAGTTTCTATTTTTGAAAGATTTTGGCCTATTTATGCGTTTTCAAGGTCCGATCTTCTTCGCTACTGAAGGAAAACGTCGTTCCGGACAACTTTCGTGTTTTAACTTTTTGATGATTCGGACCAGAAGTACCATTTTTAAAACGGCAGAACTCAAAACAGCAAGCTATTGGCAGTTTCGGCGTTTAGGTTTCGCTAACTTCTTTTGCTTATAACTTTTGACTCGTTTGTCCGTTTCGGGTGATTCAAATTGCTATGTTTACCTTTTTATCTTGTCTACCATATTATGTAAGTTAGAAAGTCCTTATGTTACTGTTTTTAATGGTCTCACATGTGTAGAATATGACTAGTTTACTAGTTTGTTACTATTATGACAATATGTGAATTAAAACAAGTGATTGAGTATATGTACATCATAAATCAACATAGTAACTATATATATAGCATGAAATAGTTAAGATTATGAATAATAAAGATGAGATGATGGTGGTGATAAGTTTCTTACAACTTTTGGCTTTCAATAAGAGAGGAGTAACTTAGTAAGGATATGACTTTGATTGATCGCGAAAGACTTCGGATTGAGCTAGCTTTCCACACCTTGGCACCCTTGCAAACTTGAAGAGTTGGTGATGAAGTACTAAGTGACTTGAGTGGATTTATACTCAAGAAGATCACTTAAACTTGCTAGAGATTTGATGTAGAAGCTTGATCTTTGGAACTTCCTTGCATAAACTTGGAGTTTATAGATCAAATGATGGAAGATATGTATGATTTGTGATATGAACGACCCAAAACAGATTGTGAGGGTTCTTGGGATGCATATCACTTGCTATTTATAGGAGGGTAAGTTTGGTTAACCATATATTGGGTTAAATATTAACCATGGTTAAGTTAGGACACTTGTAATGATCTAAAGGAAGCATGGTTAGGATTTTGCCACCAAAATGATGACTCCCCCCCCCTTAGGTCGGCCAAGTGAAGATAAGATGACTTAGGTGGTTAGTTTTGGTATTATCTTGGTTACGGAGTGAGTTTTGGTTCCGTTAAATACCAACCGAAGCCATAAAACGTAAAACCGGGTATCGTAAAAATACGAAACTTGTAGGAATGATGAGACTCATCATTATACTCCATCTAAAAATATAAAATGGGTGATAAGTCTCATTGGGTGCAAAAATACTGCTTAAAGCTGGAAATACGGGTCAAAAAAGCGTAATACGCAGTTTTTCAGAAAAGAACGAAATTTCAGGGAAACGACCGTGAATTTATTTAGAGTAGACTAAAATTAGTATAAAAGTGATATGAGATGTTAAAATGTGGTTTTCGTCATACGCGGGATAACTTTACAGTTATTCGTGAAGTTTAAAAGTTACGCGATTTAAGCAGAAATGTAGAACGTACAAGGTTAATTCCTTTATGGTCAAAGGAGGAGGGAAATATGTTTGACTTTTCCAAAAAATGTAAAAGTGTCAAAAACATATTAGAAACACAGTGCAGGAATCGTTAAGTCTGGATGTAAGTAGAATTGTTTAAAACGTAAGTTTAGTTTTGTTCTGCGCTGAGCTTATTTGGTAATATTAAAAATAATAAATCTTAAAAATTCTCAAATTAATCATGAGTGATCTAAAAATTTATCTGATGCGAGGAAAATTGTCAGAGTTGATTTTATTTATGCGCGTGATGTTTAAACGGTGGACCGTCTAAAACGAAACTTTTAAAACGATGTTTACTTAATAATTTTTGCGAAAATGATCTAACGATGGTCGAACTCTCAGGTTATTACTAAAATAATTTATCTTACGAGAATGTGGATTAAAAATTTTACGAGATGAATAGTGAATGTGAATAGTAAAAGTGAATAGTAAATTCTCGAAAATGAAAAGTAACCTAAAAATGCGGGTGGTTACAGAATCAACCAGTCATTACAAGACAACGTCTTCACACAGATGGTGAACATTGCATTTATGCACTCACTGTCTGCCAAACTGAGCCTAAAAACATTAAAGACGCAATGACAAAAGCCAACTGGATTGAATGCATGCAAGAAGAACTCAACCAATTCAAACGTTCTGAAGTATGGGAACTGGTTGAAAGACCAACATGGGTCTACGTCATTGGTCTCAAATGGATTTGGAAGAACAAATTGGATGCTGAAGGGAACGTAATCATAAACAAGTCACGTCTGGTGGCTAAGGGTTATAGATAGGAAGAGGGTATTGACTTTGAAGAATCATTCGCTCTGGTTGCTCGTCTTGAGGCTGTTCGGATCTTTCTCGCGTTCGCGGCTCATATGAATATAACGGTCTTTCAGATGGACGTCAAAACTGCTTTTCTGAATGGAAAATTGAAAGAAACGGTTTATGTCATCCAGCCAGAAGGATTCGTTGATCCCGAGTTGCCGAACCATGTCTACAAACTGAACAAAGCTCTATATGGTCTCAAACAAGCTCCTCGGGTGTGGTACGATAAGTTATCATCCTTCCTCATTGCCAATAAATTCACCAAAGGTTCGGTCGATCCCACACTTTTCATACAATATCACGGGGCTCACATCTTAATCGTTCAAATCTATGTGGATGACATCATTTTTGGGTCAACACATTTAAAATACTCAAATGCTTTTGCAAAATTAATGACAAAACATTTTGAAATGTCAATGATGGGTGAACTCACATTCTTTCTAGGAATGCAAGTTCATCAATCACCCCGTGGTATTTTCTTGAGTTAGTCCAAATATGCCCTTGAATTGTTAAACAAATTTGGAATGCAAAACTGTGACACCTATGCCACACCAATGGCTCATACAAAGAAGCTAGATGCTGATTTACATGGGAAATTGGTGAACCCTACCAAATACCGTAGTATTATTGGTTCTCTCATGTATCTAACAGCTAGCAGGCCTGATATTGTGTTTGCCATATATCTTTGCTCCCGTTATGAGTCGAGACCAACTGAAACCTACCTCTCTGAGGCTAAAAGAATCCTCCGATACATCAAGGGAACCATTAACTTGGGGATCTGGTATCCGAAGGATTCTGGTTTTGAACTAATAGCTTTTTCAGACGCTGATCACGCAGGATGCTTAGATTCACGGAAAAGTACTTCAGGAGCATTACAATTTCTTGGTGATAAACTGGTGTCATGGCAATCGAAGAAGCAGGATTGTACATTGCTCTCCTCAACAGAAGCAGAATATGTAGCCATGTCGGCGTGTTGTGCTCAAGTCATTTGGATGAGAACACAACTCAAAGACTATGGTTATGTGTTTGACAAAATTCCGATGTACTGCGACAATCGGAGTGCTATTGCGATCTCGTGCAACTCAGTTCAACATTCGAAATCAAAGCACATCGATCTTCGATATCATTTCATCAAGGACCACGTGGAACAGGGTATTGTTGAATTATACTTTGTGGGTACTGAATACCAATTGGCAGATATCCTCACCAAAGCCTTAGCTCCTGCTAGGTTTAATGAGTTGGTCCACCGGATTGGTATGCGGTGTTTGACTCAAGAGGAACTCGATGAACTCTTAAAACATTCTTAAAACCAGTCAAACACCAAAACCTCCTTTTGTAAATATTTTTCAAAAACAAAATACAAAATTATAAAATCAGATAAAACAACAAAAATATTCTTCTATCTATATTTCTTTTAACATTGCAAGTACAATTCTTCCGTCAACACTCAAATCTTTCAAAATTCAGTATTTTTTCGATCAACTGTTGAGGGGGAGAAAGAACATATGTTTTCAGTTTCATAAAACTCTGTACTTGCATGTTTACTTATCCCGGTTGTTTCTTTAAAATGGTGGTCATTTTTCTGGTTAACTGACACTCCTCGGACTAAAGTTTATAAACTTTCATTATTTCTTAAGTCGAGGGGGAGTGTCGTCAAAATTCTTTCCTAATATCCTTCGTTTAGTAACCAAAATGGAAGTTAAAGGCATTGGATGAAAATGGAAAAGGTGGAGGGACTAAAACTGCCAAAATCTTAAAGTTACTTTTAATAAAACTCCTCAACGAATTCATTAAATTCACTTCATTTAATATTTCACCAAACTTAATCCTACGCCTAACATTCGATCTTTAAATCCGTGTTTTGGATCATCATTTTGTAAGTGATTTCATAATCTAAACGTGTTTACAGACAAAGGTTTTAATTTATATTAAAAACTAACGGTTAGATTTTCACTTATGATCGATTTGGTGTTCTACGCATAAGCGTATGAACACCTAATCAAGTGTGGGTGTTTTTGGTGAAAAAGATAGTGTCAAAACGTTCATATAACATCATTGAAACTATTTTGATCATAAAAACACACCCAGAAACACGAATTGATTGATTTTGAAAACTAGGGTTTATGCGTGGAATTGGGTGTTTTCATATGTGAGTGTTTTTGGTGAAAAAGATAGTTGTATGATGTTGTATTCAAGTTGAATTGATCATATCTAGGCCCAGAAATTGCCCAGTAACATCAAACGTAAAAGAATTGAATTTTAGGGTTTTAGTTCATACGAATTGGGTATTTTTGATTCATGTTGAGTTTGATGTTAAAACTTGGATAAAACAACTTAATAGGCATACTAGACTTCCCGGAATCATTTTGGTGCAATTTCTATGGCTAGATTACTTACTCGTAAAAATTGAACCTTAAGGTTTAGGTTTACGCATATGTGTTCTTACGCGTAACTGTTAAATGTGTATTCATGCTATGATCTGATGGTGAATGAATGTATGTGTTAATATTGGTGCTATGATGATCTTATTTCAGGTTTGGTACTCGTTAAAATTCAGAATCAAGGTTGTTTGACATCTACGCATAAGGATCACCTTACGCGTAGCATGTTATGCGTAAGAGAAATCTTACGCGTAACTATTACGCGTAAGGTTCTACATAAAGGACTACGCGTATCCTGTGAAGGATATGCGTAAACAGTGATCTCTATGCATAAGGTTGACTCTTACGCGTAAGCCTTACGCGTAAGGTTTATATACGCTTACGCGTAAGCTCTACGCATAAGGTCCCCTTTTCCTACGCGTAATATTTCTTACGCGTAAGTCAAGATCCTACGCATAAGCTTGCGTTTACGCGTATATCACTCCTGTTTACGCATAAGCTTGCCATTTCTATGCCTAAGCCTTGTTTAACCTTAATTATGAATTGTTACGCGTGCAAACTTGTAAATAAATAAATCATAATGCCACGAAACAAATAATGTCACTTTAAGCTTAAATGTTTAACAAGTTGTGAATAATAAGTGAAAACATGGACTTTAAAACTTAAAGTTAATCAAATCACGAAACTTATCACGACTTCATTGGACTATTGGATAAAACAAGTGACATTGGACTCGTAACAATCATCGAAATATCATATTCAATAAATAGATAGACAATAAAACCATCTGTTGACTAACACAATGTCTTTCGGTATGTTGGTTCTTTTGGCTAAATATATTTCAGATCACGACATGGAAGCTCAAATGCAGAATGTAGATGCACCAAATGTTCTCACCGTTGCTGATATCTTCCCGAATGGTTATCCAATGAAGATTGGAAAGAACAACCTTCGTGTTGATTTTGATACCCTCACCTGCTTAGAGTCTTCTTGCTTAATTGCTGTGGATATTCCGAAGAATCATTCTTATCAGAATATGCTCACCAACTCTGCCACAGTTCCGGAGATCTACATTCAGCAATTCTGGCACACAATGAAGCAGATCAAAGGGAAAAATGTTGTGACTGTGACTCTCAATCACAAGCGAGTCACCATCACACCAGCAGACTTGCGGGCTATTCTCCTCATTCCGGTCATCGAACCAACCGAATACAATGCCGTACCAACTGAAGAAACTGTTCTGCAATTCATGATCAACATTGGTTATGACGAAGCAATAGGGGTAATCACCAAGCACTCTTCCGTTGACCTGAAGAATATCCCTCAGCCCTGGAGAACCCTCTTCATCATCATCACAAAATCTGTTTCTGGACGGGATAGTGGTTATGAGCATCCCAAGCTCATGGAACTACAGATTTTTTGGGCTTTGGTCAACATGAAACATATCGAAGTTGAAGCTCTGATATGGGATGACATGATGTCTTTTCTCAAAAAGCGAGGCACCAAGATCCCATACATCAGATACACAAAACTGCTGATCCAGAGAGCTCTTGGGTTAAATCCCGATATTCCCTTGAGACTCGACGACCCAAACAATCAATCCATGTTGTATGAACCTACTCTAACAGTAAGATTTAAGGAATCAACAACAAAGAAACAAGGTGCGGTGCTGCCGGATCACCTGCTCTCTGATGAAATCAAACAGCTTTACTCATACAAAAGGTATCTGGTAGCATTTGATGAAGGCAAAGTTGGTTTTCTCGATGACAAGTCTTCTGGCACACCTACTAGGAAAACCAGGAGAGGCAATGCAGGAAGTGTTGCAAGCACTGAGAGTCAAAGAAAGTTCCCTAAGAGGAAACCTCCACTCAAAAGGAAAGTTCCCTCTAAGGAAGCTGTTCCTATTCCAATTCCCAAGTCTGAGCCACAAAGAAAGCTAGTGGATGAAAGCTCTGATGAAACCGAATCAGACGAGGAGGTCACCTACTCTGAAACTGCAACTAATGTCACTCCAACAGTAGCTAAACCTCTCAGTCCAAAAGCTGACCAAGGCAAAGGGAAGACTCCAGTAATTGAGCATGAAGAAGAAAGCTCAGATGAAGATCCACTAGACACTGACTACAGGAAGAAGTTCAAAATCATTAGACTCCAACACAAAGCTAAAGAGTTTGAACAGGAACAAATGCGTGGCCCCGGAGGGTCAAGTGGTGGTGTCCAATCTACACCAATTCCTGATGCGGTTAATCAACCCGATAAGGGAATTGGTGCCACCACTCTTGAGCAACAACAAAAGCGCTTGGAGGATTCTATTGATTATGACATTGAGGGACCAGAAACAGAGAAGTCTGAGAAAGAAAAAGCTGATGAGGAAGCTCGGATTCAGGCTGAAGAAAAGACTAAATCTGGACAAGATGACGAAGTAAACTATGATGATTATCTTCTCAACAGTCCAACTCATTCCAAGGAGAAAACTTCTGAACCTCCTAAGGACCCTGAACCTCCTCATGACTCTTCATCATCAGATTCATCCTCTCACTCTTCACCACCACCATCCAGAAGATCAACCAAATCCACATCCAAATCTGTGAAGAAGCCAACGGACTCTTGGATATCTCGGGCAAAGACAAGGATCGTTAAAGCTGTCAAGCAGGTCAGGAAGAAAGACGTGCTTTACAAAAAGCTGAATTTTCTCGCTGACCAGGTCCAGTATCTTCATGACGAGAATGACAAGATGTCAGATGAAAGGGAGTACATCCAGAAGTTCATGCAACGTGATCTTCAAGGGGAAATGAACGAGATGATCAAAGGTTACACTCACAAGTTCCTTCTTGACATCGTTCCTGGTATGACAAGAGAAATGTACACCAAACAACTCTATCCGAATCTATTGCATTTGGCCAAGCAAACTATGACATCAACACCCATGCAAGTAAACATCAATCCAGTTGATCCCATAATATTCTCAGATGCTGAATTGGTTTCCAGGCTGGTATCTCAAATGTCGAAACGATCTGCAACATTTACTTCTTACAAAGGTAAATTTTTTGAAGCATTACTGGAATACCAACTCAAATCAGTATGCCGAGAAGAAGCTCAAAGGCCTAAACGTCCAAGAGACGATGAAGACAAGGATAAGGATAAAAATGACGAGTCTAAACGTCCAAAGAATTCTGGTGAACCATCATCTATGCCACCACCACCCCGAAGGACTTCACCACCAAGACGATCTCCTTCTTGCTCTTCTACTGATAAACCTCATGACTCTGAGTTACCACCCCAGACTGAGAAAACCGGTGATCACTTCGAGTATACTGGTGGTAACGATGAGGAAGACCCTGAGCCCCAACAACAACCCAAATCTCCCGGTTCAACAAAGAAACCATCATCCTCATCAAGGCCAAAGAAGAAGAAGAAGTCTCCTAAGGCTGATGTCGTCTCATGGCTAGACAAAGATGACACCGAGTTTGAATGGTTCTCTACACTTGTTGATACCACTCCGGCTCTTACTGATGATCCAGATATGGTAGAAGGTCGTACGTTGGAGCATGCTAAGTTTCTGCAAGAGAAGTTCCGTGTGAAGAAGATGACGAAATCAGAGTTGAAACGAATCAAGAATCAAGCATTTCAACTACTCAAAGACAGCTCGGAAAGTGCTATTGAAGTTGAATATCACCTTGAAAATATAGCACGAGCCATGTCTAACAACATTGATTGGCTCAACCCTGAAGCAAACATCGACTTCACCAAAAGAGACAACCCTCCATACTACACCGACTGGTCTAAACCTCTACCAACAATTGGCCAACCAGATCAACCCTGGATTCCATTTCGCTACTTCTTCAACAAAGATTTGGAATTTCTTCTACATGGTAGCGATGGTTCAAAGAAATACGCTACATCACTTACACTTCCGTTCCCGGCAGCCATATACTCCAACTGCATAGCCATCGAAGAAAAGGCTACCCACATGTTTTCCAACAGCGTGGAACAGTATGATATTGATGCAATGTACGGGATTCACTATTGGCCAGAACGCTGACGAATCTACTACAAAAGCTGCCAGGTTCGCAAGTCTCCACATGAAGTGTACAGTGATAAAGGGATCGTTGCTGTTAAACATGTCACTCTTTCGTCTAAATGGGACTACACCTTCCAAAAAACTATAGTGGTCAAGAGACAAGACGAAAGGGACTGTGAATTCTGTGAAGCGGGCTTTCAGAACTTGTCTCTCAACGACATTGAAGATCTGTATCTTGCCAAGGTATAGGGAAGAATGAGACAATTCTCGACTGAAATTCAACGTGAATACATCAAGTCCTTACTCATCTTCATCAGAAGCATAATGATCCAGGAACGTGTAGAAGATTTACAACTTGCTGTTGAATCGTATCAGACCCGTGTCAACTTCACCAGACCTCAGCTAGAACTTCCTGACATCAACCAGCTTCCATAATACACTCTCGTCAGTAAACCATTCGGAGTAGTTTACCGTAGTGAACTACAACGCAACTGCTTGATGGCGTGTAGAGATCTTCACAAGTTTGGGGATCACACACTAAAGAAGGTTAGGGACGGATTAGCTTATCGGTTAAAGGAGATACATGAAGGCATTGGGTCTCCAAAGCGATGGAATTCTAAGGACAGAAGGGATGTTAAGAGGATCATCACTTAGATAGATGAAAGGTTGTACAGAAGGGACCAGTTCAGAACTCTGGAGAGCTTTGTAGGTGGTCGTCCCAGGATTACTCTCACCGGCTATCAACGCCCTGATCGCATTCCTGGAAAGATTGATGGACTTCCTGGTACCCTTAAACTGCTTCTATTTCATATTATTTTGGATGTGTGATTTTATATAAATTGACTATGGCTTTTGCACACATAACAGTGTACAACCCGTTCTTGTAATGAAAGGACCCTGTGGTACGCTTCAGTGCCACAATCCTATAAAAAGAGCGAAAGCTTCTTATTTTTGAGTAAAACCTATCAAACCTTTCATTTTTCAAGGTTTTGCTCAAAAGAACAAGCACTTCCCCTTACGTTTTCAAAACCTCAAAAGTTAGTATTACTTGTTGAGGGGAAGTATTTGCTAAAAACTTTGTTCACAAAATTGTTCTTCCTGATAATCTTCCCACAAAAACTCGAAATGGTCATATTTATTATCAAAACGTTATCAAAAATAACATTTATATATGCCATTTTTAAGGGGGAGAAAATTATTGTGATAAGAAATATGTTGATTTGCTATTGAATCGTCGTGTGAAAAGACGTAACCCATGAATTGACGGGATCTGAACAGTCATATATTGAAAAGATTTGTCTTCCAAAGACTTATCCAAGTAAATTGTACCTATTCGAGAAGCTCTTGATAGACATGAACTGTGACGGGTTTGACAACCTTTCGAGGTTTGTCCACACCTTCAAGGTAGTTATTAGAGCTAGTTGTCACCTAAAAGCTGACAATGTAACTCTTTAACTATGCAACGTAATTGTGTCGCGTGGGGGATTGTCTATCTTGAGTCGATCAATTCAAAAGTGTGCGCTCTTCTCTCACCGTGCAAATTTCTGTCTAAACTCTTAAGCACGTGTGGAGGGGGAGTATTTCTGCAAATGATCAAACTCTTACAGTGGTACAAAATGTCTTTCAATCATAACCACTTTGAGAGATTTTCAAGAAAATGGTTTTATGGCAACATAGGTTAGTCATGGAGTTATAAGGTGACTAGGGTTAGGAATAACCGTCCTATGATCCGCCAGAGCCGGAGGGATCTACCCAAGGACATCACAAATAGTTAGTATTTAGAAGTCCTTAGGTATGACTATAAAAAGGAGAAAATGAGAATCGAAGAAAGAAGGAGTTGAAGAATTAAAAAGAAAAGCAAAGAAAAGGGTGAAAAGAAATAGCCCTCCAAATTATTCAACTTAGGGCAAACACCGGGTTCAATTCATATGCTACTGGTTGTCACTTGATGACGCCGGTATTGAAGATTAAACGTCGTCATGGACCCAGTGACGCATGCACTAAACCTTCTTAGCCACTCAAGTTTCTCCCGAAAGAAGCTTGTTTCATTCTCACAGGGAACCCTACGTAAACTATCGTCTTTCTCTTAGAGATTGGTGGTATTGAAGAAGGAGACCCTCTCCCTAGTCTCTGCTCAGGAAAACCAAAACGCACTATTGAGTCTAGAGCCACGAGATTCATCAAAAGGTCTCATAGGTACACTTGACATTTCATCACTTGTTGTTCAACAATAAGAACAACAGTGGTATGTTATCGAGTCCTACACAGATCCTAGCAATATGTCGAGAACATTTATGAGAGGTTCACTTTTGTGATCCTCAGTGATTGAATGGAAACTCCTGCCAGGGTCAACATCAAACAGCCCTGACAGCAGGTCACTTCGGTAACTCCCCGTGGATTATGCTTAGTGGTCTCAAACGGTCTACAGTCGTGAATTGATGCTTCGGTGTACCTCAGCGACTCATCTGAACCGTAGGTGTACTTCGGTACATCGCGTTATCTCACTTGTGGGACTCCGATTCAGGAACGACCTTTGTGAGAAATAGAGTTGTGTTTTCACACTATGCGGTTAACACTCTCGAAGTTCAAACTTGTAAGTGCCGGAATCCGCTTATTACTAACCTTTCCTATGTTTACTTCTTATGGAAGCTCTGGAGCGGACTGATCGTGCAGATTCTCCACATGCTCATACCAACAACATCACTTATGAAAGTTCTCTCATAATCAAAGGCAACACAAAGTCAGAATGATTCTTCATCAACAAAGAATCTACAAAGTTTAAAGACTTAAAGAACTTCATCAACTGTAATCCAACGTTAAAGAGCGTGTGAGCATGTTGGAGAAAGACGTGGAGACACTGGAGCAGCGAAGCAGACCTGATGCAGATTACCACAACATACTATCACTTTCAAAAAACAAACAACTAAAGAACAAAGAAAATGAAGACGTCAAAGCAGAATACTTCACAAGAAACAATTTCTCTACACTGGGGAGATTGTTCGAATCAAGACACTTCTTCTCACAAGAAAGAAGAATGTCAGAAGACGTCAAAGCTACTATTACATCAGCACCTACAACGTTTATCACTCATTCATTCATCACTAACACTTAGGGGGAGATTGTTGGAATCACTCCTAAACCTTATTCAAGTGTTAGTGATTCATATGTAATAGTTAGCTTAATATGGCCTTTATGTTTGTTATTAAGCTTAGGCTTATGTAGAAGGCCCATAAGCCTAGGCCAAGCCCAATAAGGAAAAGGATGGGAACTTGGAGTGTTGCCCTAGTTCCCTCCTATAAATAGTCTTTTAAACCTTCTATTGAAGGTTGGTTGTTCAATTTTATCTTTCACTTGCACTCTACGCGTAACCTTTCTTTACTTATACGTGTGTGTGTGTTTGGTTAGTTGTTCATCCGATCTATACTCTACTCTATTTCTTCTATTGATGCTTATGTTACTAATATGGGAACCTAACAGTTTTAATAAAAATCAATTATCAATCATAACCACCTTTTCAAAGGTATCCGTCAATCCATAACCTGAACTAGGATTGATTCAAAAGATTGAATCGCCCTATTGTTTCTGTTCAGTTGTCACATGGTTGATCTATTGGATAGATCTCACATGCCACCCACCAGGAGCTTGTTTGATGTTGGCTCCAGAAGGCTTTCCATCTTCATTGTGAATATGTTAGCATATTACTCAGATGTTCTGGCAATACCACAAGGATAATGCGTAGGACTCATAAGATATAGTCTCTCTTTCCACATTGTGTGAAACAGAGATTCTTCATAGACAGTGTCCTAATGAGATTTATTTGATGATCTCGTGGCTCTAGACTCAATTGTGCACATTTGGTTTCCTATGCCGGAGACTAGGGAGAGGGTCTTCTTCTTCAATATCAACAAACTCTAAGAGAAAGTCGATAGATAATGTCGGTTCCCCGTAAGAATGAAACAAGCCCTTTTAAGAGGAACTTGAGTGGTTTGGGAAGTTGTAGTGCAGTGCGTCACTGGGTCCATGACGTCTTGTATTCAATATCGATGTTACCTTAGTAAACACCAATAGCATATGTATTGAACCCGATTACTGCCCTAAGGTTGAATAAATGGAGGGCTATTTCTTTTCACCCTTTTTCACATTCAATTCTTTTTCATTCTTCAACCCCTTCAGTGCTTACCGAGACTTCATAACTAGAACCTTGTTGGGTTTATTCCAGTACTAGGTCAGTCTCAATCCGCAGTCTTACCATATCTCACTTTTCTCCTTTTTTTCATCTAACCTAAGCACTTCTACACTATCTAGTGGATTGTCCCTGGGTAGATCCCTCCGGTTCTAGCGGATCGTGGGAACGAATACCTAACCTAACCATCCTTATATCACCATACGTAAAGTAAATTTGGTCGGTCTATTTGGTATTGTTCATCTGCCATTGGAACCAATTGAAAACCATTTGAAAATCAATCTAGATACTTGTGATATAATATCAAAGCATTTTGTACCTGAATTGTTTTTGATATTTTTAAAAAAAGAGCTCCCCCTCAACATGTGCATCATGTATTTAAAATCGTTTTAGGATACGGAGGCAAGAGGAAGAATTAACTTCTTTGATTACCATTTTCTAAAAGATATCAATATCACTTCGCTGATCAAATCAAGTATATAAAGCATATTGAGGAAGGATGAGGTTTTCATAAGTTTGCTCCCCCTTAATATGTGCCTTGAGGTTTCAAAGAGTTGTGCACATATTAGAAGGAACCTGCACTTAGAGACAAATCAATCACATTTCAATTCTTTGTGGTTTTAAAAAGATGCTCCCCCTCAACATGTGCATGGAAAATCTGAAATCGTTTGGCACATGTGGGGAGGAAAGCTTGCAAAACACTTGTGAAACCATTTATCGAATCATCAGTTTATATCCAATTTAAATCACAAATTCTCCCCCGATCACAATTTTCTAGTCATTTGAGATTTGTGATCTTTGTAGATTTAAATTGATTTTGAAAGCTTTTGAGGAGAATTGTGACTTGATTTTTAAAACATTTTAACTGATAAGGATCGGATTATGAGACTTTAAACTCCATTGATTAAACATGCATGATTATCTTTTTGAAAACAATTGTATGACAAATAACCTTTTGATTTAATTGAAATCATTCTCCCCCTCAATCAATGACATAAGTTGTTGATTGAGAGATAGATATTTTTGACAAACGTTAAGTCCAGATGATTTTCAAAAATAGAGTCTGAGTTATTTTTCAAAGCAATTAGTTTTCATTAGATAGTAAGTAATTGTTTATAGAATCAGAGCATTAGTTTTGAAAAACAAGATAAAGCATGGCATTGTTCTTTCTTTGAAAAACAGGTTACTGCGTGAAATGACAATAAACCATTTTTTTAAGAACATTCGAACAACATCTAAAGTCCCGTGTCATTCTTTGAATGACAGCAGAAAGATCGTAGATATTATCGAATCGAGAAAAATCATGACAAAAAGACAATATTTTTTGAAATTTTTCAAGATTTTCAAATTTTTATGGATTTTTGAAAGTTTTATATTTTTCTATTTGATTTTTGAATAAATATTTACAAGAGATGGATGAAGAAAGACCTTTACTCCTCGTCTTCCTCTTGAAGACGTTTGAGTGTTTCCGGTTGAAGACTCTTTAGACCAAGTCGTGGGAGGATAAACTCAAAACGTTTTCTAGGAAGAGCTTTGGTGAAGATGTCTGCTAATTGGTATTCAGTTCTCACAAAATAGAGTTCCACCACACCGTTCTCTACTTGCTCCCTGATGAAATGATGTCGAATTTCGATGTGCTTTACTCTTGAGTGTTGAACGTTGTTGCATGAAAGAGCAATAGCACTTTTATTATCACAGTACAGAGGAATTTTGTTGAATTCAAAGACATAGTCAGATAATTGGGATCTCATCCATAGGATTTGAGCACAACAAGATGACATGGCTATGTATTCAGCCTCTGTAGAGGAAATAGAAGTACTCATTTGTTTCTTTGAAGACCAGCTCACAAGCTTATCACCCAAAAACTGAGCACCTCCAGACGTACTTCGACGTGTATCTTGACATCCTGCATGATCAGCATCTGCATAGGCTGTTAGTGACATACCGGTGTCCTTCGGGTACCAAAGACCCATATTGATGGTTCCTTGGAGATACCGAAAGATCCGTTTAACCGCTTCAAGGTGCTTTTTGGTAGGCTTAGCCTGATATCTAGCACACATGCAAACAGCGAACAGAATGTCTGGTCTACTGGCTGTGAGGTACATCTGGGATCCAATCATACTACGATATTTCGTTTGGTCTACCATGATCCCTGAGTGGTCCTCATCCAGTTTAGTACGCTCTATCATGGGAGTGTCAACAGGGTCACTCGAATCAAATCCAAATTTCTTTAAAATCTCATTTGTATATTTAGATTGATTTATAAAAATGCCTCAGGGACTTTGTGAAATTTGTAATCCCAAGAAAAATGACATTTGTCCCATCATTGACTTTTGAAATTTGGAACCCATTTCATTTGAAAAACGGTCACATTCATTGGGGTCAGTCGAGGCAAAAATTATATCATCAACATATATTTGAACGTGATAGCGTATCAAACCAAGCCCTTGGAGCTTGCTTCAAACTGTAGAGAGCCTTCTTCAAATGATAGACGTGAGTAGGATGCTCTAGATTCATAAAGCCTTAAAGTTGGCTGACGTATACGACTTCTTTAAGATCACCGTTAAGAAAAGCCGTCTTTACATCCATCTGATAGACTACCATGTTCTTACTTGCAGCATTGGCCAAGAAGATTCTGATTGCCTCGATACGAGCAACTGGAGCAAATGATTCTTCAAAGTCAATACCCTCCTCTTGACGGTATCCTTTTGCAACCAATCGAGCCTTGTTCTTTAAAACATCACCATGCTCATCAAGTTTTACTTTGAAGATCCACTTTAAAGCAATGATCATTGCACAATCTGGAGCAAGTACTAATTCCCATACATCTAGTCGATCAAACTCATGAATTTCTTCTTGCATGGCATTGAACCAGCTGTCTTCATTCATGGCAGTTTTCACGTCTTTTGGTTCGATCTTAGAGAGTACAGAGTTGAAGAAGCACCATAAGGCATCGGTTGCAAGTTGTTTCCGTGTGGATACTAGACGGGAAAGGTTTCCAATGGTGTTGTCCAATGAATGATCATGTGTCCATTTTCTAAGGTGTTCATGTGGTTGTTGTTGAGGAACTGAAGTAGTAGAGTTGATATCTCCTGAAGAAGATGGTTTTGATGATGATTCAGGAGCAAATATGTTTTCAAAGGGTTCATCTTCTGGAGGAGCAAAAGGGTTTTCATCATCTGTAACAGCAGCAACATTTCCATTGTGTACACTCGATGATTGATGATTTGTTGATGAGACAGAGTGATCAGCAGCAGGCGCTTCTTGACTTAATGACATTGAAACTGAAGGGTTAACTTCATTGACAGGGATAGAGGCAACCTCTGTTGATGGAACTGACATATCATTAGCACTTGGCTCATAGTGTTCATCAAACATTGGATCAAATAATTTCTTTAAATCATCTTCAGAAGGTGGTACATAAGGAGTTGCTGGTGAGGGATTAGAAACAAGGGTAGAACCGATAGGACTACTTGATAAAGGTTGAAATGAGGGTCCAGAACTGGATTATCCTGGAGCCATTTGACCGGTCAGCTCATCGAACGTAACGTGAATTGTTTCCATGATATTTTAGGTTCTCTCGTTGTAGATTCGGTATCCTTTTCTATTTGGTGCATAACCTACAAATACTCCAATGTCCGCTTTAGCTTTTAGTTTACCTAAATCTTGACCGTCATTAGTTGGGTAACATAAACCACCAAACACACGAAGGTAGGATAGATCAGGTTTTCGTTTATGTACAAGTTCATATGGAGTTTTTCCATGAGATGTGTGAATAAGGAAACGATTTTGGGTGTAGCAAGCAGTGGCAATGGCTTCAGCCCATAGAAACATTGGAATCTTTGAATAAATTAGCATTGTTCTTGCAGCTTCCACAAGAGTTCGATTTCGTCTTTCAACTACACCGTTCTGTTGAGGAGTTCGTGGAACACTACTTTGATAACTGATTCCAACACTTTCATAAAACTGAATTAAGTCTTTGTTAACAAACTCTGTGCCATTGTCTGTTCGAACAATTCTGACAATATTGTTAAGTCGAACCTGAAGCTGTTTGATAAGTTTGATGATGACATCTGGAGTTTCATCCTTTGTTCTCAAAAACTTTACCCAAGTAAATCGAGAGTAGTCATCAACAACTACTAGAATGTATTTCTTCCCATTTATCATTTGCACTCTCATTGGTCCGCACAGATTCATATGAATGGTATGAAGAACTTCCATTACTGAGTTTGTGGGTTTTGGTTTGTGGGCATATTTTGTGCTTTTTCCCAATTGGCAAGCTGAACAAAGATGATCTTTTTCATACTTTAATCTGGGTAATCCTCTTACTAAGTCCTTTCTGGAAAGATTGTTTATCGTACCAAAGTTAAAGTGATTGAGACGACGATGCCATAGCCATGACTTAGTTTTGGAAGCCTTTGACAGCAAGCAGATGGGTGAAGATTTCATCATATCTTCGATAGAGATGGTGTATAGGTTTGAACCACGAGTTCCTCTGAGAAGTTCCACACCATCAAGTTCTCTAACAAAGCAAGTATGTTTTCTGAAGGCCACTTCTAAATCTGAGTCACAAAATTGTATGACAGAAAATAGATTATGTCCAAGACCTTCAACATAATATACCCTGGAAATCACACTATCCCCAACCACGTAATCTCCATAACCCATAATAGCACCAAAATGATCGTTTCTGAATCTCACAGTTCCGATGAATTTACTCACGAAGTTCATGAGCCGTGACCGGTCTCCAGTCATATGCTTGGAACAGCCTGAGTCCAGGTACCACAGAACAAATTGAACGATCTGCAGTTGAACACAGACAAGAATAGATAACTGGATAATTGGGATCCCCATGCAAGAATGGGTTCCATTTGGTTAGTAACAGTGATTGGAACACCCACTCAGAGGTAGAAACAATAGACTCATTAGAAATAGATGCAGTGCTAGTGTCCATATTTGACCTATTCAAAGTATGTTCACTTCTTAAAGGAATAGTTCTACCAGTAGGCATCCATTTTCTAGTGGGCATTGACTTAGCAAATTTAGGGCAAAACTCATTAACCTTACGCCCAATAGGTATCCATTGATAACCTATATTACTAAATTTCCTTCCTGTGGGTTTCCACTGTTTTCTAACTTTCTTTCGCCTTTGCCTTTTAGCCTTCTAAGCTTGATTTTTAGCATTAACAGTTTTAACAGGGCATTTGACAGCATTAGACAAAACATTCACACCACATTCATGATTAGTAACAGAAATCAAGCCGTCATCATTACATGGTTTGCGAATAGTAGCAGAATTTGAATTAATTACAGTACGCTTATAGCTAATACTAGAATCAACACAATTCGTTTTATTCAACTCAAACTTAATATTCCTAGGGTGATCTTCTACTTTCTTCTAATGCACATTCTTAGCTTGCGATGTCCTATCTTGCTTGGTATTGCCTGGAGGCTTTGACCCGCTTGCTTTAATGTCACTGATTACTCATGTAGAGGGAATTATGGGAACATTAGTTGGTTGATCTACTGCACATTCTTAATATTCCTAGGGTGATCTTCTACTTTCTTCTAATGCACATTCTTAGCTTGCGATGTCCTATCTTGCTTGGTATTGCCTGGAGGCTTTGACCCGCTTGCTTTAATGTCACTGATTACTCATGTAGAGGGAATTATGGGAACATTAGTTGGTTGATCTACTTTTTGCATTCCTGAATTAGAAGTGCAGGGATCTGAACTACTTGGAGGCACATTAGAGTTCACTTTCTTAATAGTGGCCATATAATGGTTTGTTTGCTTGGCACTAGGCATAGAACAAGGCATCACAGTTTTTCCTTTCGCACCTAAGGATTTAGGACATGTTGCTATTAAACATTCTAGCAGCTCCTGAGATCGTTTGGCCTGAATGCAAGCAAACCTAATTTCTCTATCAAGAGGCTTATTTATGAAATCCTCTTCCACAATCTCATGGAGACATTCTAGACTATCATTAAGGTGAGCACAATAGTTATGAAACACAGGTTCATTATTCCTAAGATGAGGAGGAATGTATTTAACAGTCACAGTATATTTAAAGTCTGAGGATGACTTTGATGCAACATTCTCATTAAAAACAAGTGGCAGTTTCCCCTTTTCCTGACTCCTCAGATTCTCAATTTCTTTTTGTAGAGAAGTTATTTTTTCGTTGTTTTTGTCACGAGTGACTTTCATTGAATCATATAACTCTTTAAAGTGTCATTTAACTTTTCATTTTCTTCTAGAAAACTCTCGTTTTCCTTTTGTAAAGCATTAACTAAGTTTTGAAGATGAAAAGTTTGAGAATACTGAGAACTAAAGGAGGAGGCATTTGGGAGCCAGTCACATTGTTCTTTTCACCCTTTATATGAGAGATTTGGGCTTTCAACTTTCTGATCTTGTTACAATGAGCTTGAATCTGTTCATCACGTTTGTTTTTCTGAAAAACTGCATCAAACTCTGGAACATCTGAGGATGTCTTGATATTTGAGGTTTTGACATTTTCTTTAAGATGTTGATATTTTAGTTGTAAATCAAAATGTTCAACTTCTAGTTTAGAAAGATGTTTTACCAAATTATCGTGATCATCCTAATCAATTTTCTCATTTAGTTATGAGTTTTTGTTTTCAAGCTCAATGACACGATCATGGGAAACTTTCAATGCAATGGATAATTCATGAAATCGAGAGGCAGTAATATAGTGCTTAGTAACAGTATAAAACACATCTTGAACAACACAACTCGAAATCGAATTCTCATTTAAGATGTGCAAGTTCTTCCTTTCAACTTCATTATATTTGAGTTCCTGTTCATAATCATTGACTTCAACTATCATTGCATCAAATTCCTTTTCCATTTCTTTAATATCTGAATTTATCCCTTTTTGAAGATTCTCAAATTGACCTTTTAATTGTTTAAAGAAAGGCATGACCTCAGTTAAATAACATTCTTTAGTTTGCTCAAAACCCCTTTCCCCCTCAGTTATCCCTGTAGGTGTGATTCTCTTCTTACATGTCTTCTCAAAATCAACGAATAGTTGATAAACAACATACAGGCTGATTAAGGTTTTGCTATTAGTGGCAATCGATCTAGGAACTAGATGCATTGGTGTATTTGGAGGATACACAGTAGCTGCAGGCATTTTCCTAAGGGGAGTGTTTGTTTCAACAAGTACCTTAGCTTTTAGCTTATCCATATCTTTCTTCCAAAAGATCTGTTCTGGGTTAATTGAGTTTGAGGCTTAAACATGTTCAGGGAGATCCAATTTTCCTTAGTGTAATCGTGGGGTTTGATAGTTATGTTATTCATTTTACACGCAGGATGGTTAAGCTTCTTATCCATTTTCTCCCTAGATGCATCATCAAGTTTTCTATCCTCTTCCTTGCACTCAGCACAACTAGGTTTCTGCCTAGGCTTAAGGATTTCATTACCATCATAGATCACATTTTGAGCAGCTTTTGCAATCTTACCATACTCAGGATTAGGTTTCTCTATAATGGGAATGCTATGCTTATCGCTGAGAACTCTATCCTTAGTGATCATGTGAGCAGTCCGAATGGTATTCCCTTGTACGTACAACTTATTTTCAAGCTTGTTTTTCAAAGTTTTTAGATTAGAAAAATCATTCAAAAGTTTTGATTCCTTAGCACTGAATTCTTGTTTAAGCACTTTAACATTATCTTGCAGCTCTTGCTTTTGCTTAACAGTTTTAGAAAGCTTTTCTTGTAAGGAGTTTAACTTTTTTTTAACACTTCTTCTCTAAAATTACTTTTTCTAATAATTATACGCATTTGGTCATCCATTTCCTGCTCACGGGTAGTTAGCTCAAACTTAGCACGCTGTTCATAAATAGCAACTTGTTCTTTATAGGCATTCAGTTCAGAGATAACAGAATCATCAGGGGCACAGGCAGTGTATTCATCAAAAGCATAGTCATCATTGACTGCGGAAGATGCATTACTTGGTACAATATCACTTTCACTTTGCTTCACATATTGATCATATGGGACAATATTGCTATTACCCTCATCATCAATATCTGATTCATAAGTTTCAAGAGATTGTACTTTATTATGCATCTTTTGCTCATCAACATCATCATATAGTTTTAATACCTCTGAGATGATTGATTCTTTGGATGGACCAGCTTGCTGTGATGATGAGACCTTTGGAGAGACCATTGGAGAAATGCTTGCCATGAAGATTGTCTGTGCAGTAGGTTCATCATCGACGTCAGATTTGTATGCATCACAGTCTGCAACTTGAAAGGCATTCTGATGATTATGACCTATCTCTTGAATTGGTTGCTCATCCACATCTGCATCATATGTCTTGGCATTGCCCTCAGCAAGAAACAACAGCTCCTCTTCATCCAACACAGCTCCATTATCCTGAGGTTGCACAAGTAACATCTTGTCTTTGAAGTACTCTGCATTTTGAGGGCGTTTTGGAGAAGTGCAGTTCCTTGCTATGTGTCCATCACCACCACAGTTGTAGCACTTAATTGGCTTTGCTTGTCCTTGATTTGGATTCCTTCCACGATTCTGATTTGCCACATATCCTCTACCAACTCCACCTCTTCCCTTTTCATACTGCCTTTCTTGAACTGGTTACACCATAACCTTCCCATCTCTGACAGTAGCTTGATTGTGTGGATTGGACGTTGTTCTGAGGTTATTGTTGGTGTGTGGTAGAGAGTTCATGTTTTGACTAACCATGAGAGATAGTTGATTGATGAAGTTCTCCATGAATGTGTTTGGGTCAGGAGGCTTATATGCTGGATCAGGTATGAGCTTGTAATTACCATTACCCATGGGTACGACTTGAGAAGCTTTGGTGGTAATTCCAACATTGGTGTAATAAGCTGTAGAGTCATTTGATGAACTTGTTTCTCCCTGGTTGGTTTTGAACTGTTCAAGAATCCTTTTTTCAAACATAACATGTCTCTCATTCTGAAGAAGGAATGCATAAAGTTGCTCATAGTTGGTATTCTTCAATCCTTTGGTTAGCTTCACAGAGGTGACAAACTTATGCCATTCGGGATTCATGTTGTTCACAAACTTTGAATTCAGCTGAATATTTGGCATGGTTATTTTGATATTCCTCATATCATTCACAAGCTTGTGGAATCTCACGTAATACTCATAGACACTTTCTTCTGGCTTTATCTTAAAGTGCTCAAATTCATCATACAGCTGTGATTCTCTGTCTTCCTTAGTCAATTCAGAACCTGAGAGAAGCATCTTGACATTATCCCAAACAGCCTTAGCTTCAGTGTTGTGATTGATCAGCTTGTAAATGTCCTTAGGTAAACCCTGAAGTATGATGTTAGAAGCCCTGATGTCAGCATCGAATCTCTTTTTCTCCTTATCATTGAGGTCATCATACGTCTTTGGTCTGTCTAATCCATAGATCATTGTTCCATCTGCAACTGTATCAATTAAGTCTCTTGTAGTCTCAATCTGATAAGGTCCTTCATCAATGGATTTGAGAATGTTGACCCCATTTTCCTTTCCAAGATAGTACATTCTGATTCGTTGAGCCCAAGAGTCGTAGTCAGTTCTGTCAAGCATAGGTGGACGAGTATCTGAACCAGCTGCTTGAACATCCTCAGCAACAGTGGAGATGATTGTAGGTACGTTGGTAGACATGTTAACAGATCACACGAGATTTTATAACTCTATGATATAACTCTATGATTAAATTGGGAAATAGATTCCTTAGTGTAATCGTGGGGTTTGATAGTTATGTTATTCATTTTACACGCAGGATGGTTAAGCTTCTTATCCATTTTCTCCCTAGATGCATCATCAAGTTTTCTATCCTCTTCCTTGCACTCAGTAAAACTAGGTTTCTGCCTAGGCTTAAGGATTTCATTACCATCATAGATCACATTTTGAGCAGCTTTTGCAATCTTACCATACTCAGGATTAGGTTTCTCTATAATGGGAATGCTATGCTTATCGCTGAGAACTCTATCCTTAGTGATCATGTGAGCAGTCTGAATGGTATTCCCTTGTACGTACAACTTATTTTCAAGCTTGTTTTTCAAAGTTTTTAGATTAGAAAAATCATTCAAAAGTTTTGATTCCTTAGCACTGAATTCTTGTTTAAGCACTTTAACATTATCTTGCAGCTCTTGATTTTGCTTAACAGTTTTAGAAAGCTTTTCTTGTAAGGAGTTTAACTTTTGTTTTAACACTTCTTCTCTAAAATTACTTTTTCTAATAATTATACGCATTTGGTCATCCATTTCTGGCTCACGGGTAGTTAGCTCAAACTTAGCACGCTGTTCGTAAATAGCAACTTGTTCTTTATAGGCATTCAGTTCAGAGATAACAGAATCATCAGGGGCACAGGCAGTGTATTCATCAAAAGCATAGTCATCATTGACTGCGGAAGATGCATTACTTGGTACAATCTCACTTTCACTTTGCTTCACATATTGATCATATGGGACAATATTGCTATTACCCTCATCATCAATATCTGATTCATAAGTTTCAAGAGATTGTACTTTATTATGCATCTTTTGCTCATCAATATCATCATATAGTTTTAATAACTCTGAGATGATTGATTCTTTGGATGGACCAGCTTGCTGTGATGATGAGACCTTTGGAGAGACCATTGGAGAAATGCTTGCCATGAAGATTGTCTGTGCAGTAGGTTCATCATTGACGTCAGATTTGTATGCATCACAGTCTGCAACTTGAAAGGCATTCTGATGATTATGACCTATCTCTTGAATTGGTTGCTCATCCACATCTGCATCATATGTCTTGGCATTGCCCTCAGCAAGAAACAACAGCTCCTCTTCATCC
This sequence comes from Chrysanthemum seticuspe, assembly GCA_019973895.1. Lineage (NCBI taxonomy): Eukaryota > Viridiplantae > Streptophyta > Magnoliopsida > Asterales > Asteraceae > Chrysanthemum > Chrysanthemum seticuspe. The sequence continues at coordinate 229,427,481 of BPTQ01000007.1, read as the reverse complement.
AACACAGCTCCATTATCCTGAGGTTGCACAAGTAACATCTTGTCTTTGAAGTACTCTGCATTTTGAGGGCGTTTTGGAGAAGTGCAGTTCCTTGCTATGTGTCCATCACCACCACAGTTGTAGCACTTAATTGGCTTTGCTTGTCCTTGATTTGGATTCCTTCCACGATTCTGATTTGCCACATATCCTCTACCAACTCCACCTCTTCCCTGTTCATACTGCCTTTCTTGAACTGGTTACACCATAACCTTCCCATCTCTGACAGTAGCTTGATTGTGTGGATTGGACGTTGTTCTGAGGTTATTGTTGGTGTGTGGTAGAGAGTTCATGTTTTGACTAACCATGAGAGATAGTTGATTGATGAAGTTTTCCATGAATGTGTTTGTGTCAGGAGGCTTATATGCTGGATCAGGGATGAGCTTGTAATTACCATTACCCATGGGTACGACTTGAGAAGCTTTGGTGGTAATTCCAACATTGGTGTAATAAGCTGTAGAGTCATTTGATGAACTTGTTTCTCCCTGGTTGGTTTTGAACTGTTCAAGAATCCTTTTTTCAAACATAACATGTCTCTCATTCTGAAGAAGGAATGCATAAAGTTGCTCATAGTTGGTATTCTTCAATCCTTTGGTTAGCTTCACAGAGGTGACAAACTTATGCCATTCGGGATTCATGTTGTTCACAAACTTTGAATTCAGCTGAATATTTGGCATGGTCATTTTGATATTCCTCATATCATTCACAAGCTTGTGGAATCTCACGTAATACTCATAGACACTTTTTTCTGGCTTTATCTTAAAGTGCTCAAATTCATCATACAGTTGTGATTCTCTGTCTTCCTTAGTCAATTCAGAACCTGAGAGAAGCATCTTGACATTATCCCAAACAGCCTTAGCTTCAGTGTTGTGATTGATCAGCTTGTAAATGTCCTTAGGTAAACCCTGAAGTATGATGTTAGAAGCCCTGATGTCAGCATCGAATCTCTTTTTCTCCTTATCATTGAGGTCATCATACGTCTTTGGTCTGTCTAATCCATAGATCATTGTTCCATCTGCAACTGTATCAATTAAGTCTCTTGTAGTCTCAATCTGATAAGGTCGTTCATCAATGGATTTGAGAATGTTGACCCCATTTTCCTTTCCAAGACAGTACATTCTGATTCGTTGAGCCCAAGAGTCGTAGTCAGTTCTGTCAAGCATAGGTGGACGAGTATCTGAACCAGCTGCTTGAACATCCTCAGCAACAGTGGAGATGATTGTAGGTACGTTGGTAGACATGTTAACAGATCACACGGGATTTTATAACTCTATGATTAAACTGGGAAATAGATTCTTTCACGGGATTTTACTAAATCAAGAGAAAACCGTATTACAAACAAAAGTCAACCAAGTCGCTAAGAATTCTTGAACCAAGTCGCTAAGTAGCAACTCGCTAAGATCTCAATTACCTGTGAACCAAGTCGCTAAGACCAGGTCTCTAAGACCCAAGTCGCTAGACACAAGTCGCTAAAGCACCAAGTCGCTACACAGTCAAGTCGCCAAAGAGCAACTCGCTAAGGTCCAAGTCGCTAACACCAAGTCGCTAAGAATACTAAGTACAAGTCGCTAACAAAATTGAAAGCAAGTCGCTAACTTCACCAAGTCGCTAGCCGTAGTGGAGAATCCACTAAGTTGTACTGTTTGTCATCTTGTCTCAATAGACAAGCCGCTAGGACCAAATCGCTAACAATTAACACTATAACTCGCTACCTTTTACTGAAGCAAGTCGCTACGATGAAAAACACAACGAGAACCAAGTCGCTAGCAAGAAAAACTTCAAAAAACACTTTTCAATCCAAAACAAGCTCAACCACAATGATTCAAGCTTACCAAATCAAAACCCAAGAACTTAAAATGATTCTTAACACAAAAGTACACCCAAAATTCAAACTTTAACACTAGAAATGATCCAAATGATGCAAAAACCACTAAACTTTTTCAAACTCAAAAACCATCTAAAACCACTAGAAATCCAAGGATATGTAAGAGAGATGATCAAACCATGGCTCTTGATACCATTTGTAACATATTGGATTTCACAAATGTTGGGGTTGTATCTCCCAGAACAGGGTTAGATAATCAATTCAGCAGAAACAAGCAACAAATGAGCAGAAACAAATACCACTAGGTGGTTACCGGATATCACTTGGAATCGTGTGATCACTTTCCAAAGTAAACTATTCGACCCTAATTCCTGGGTTACATGAATATCTACTTGGGATAAGACCAAATGCAGTTATGGAATTAGGCACAATTCAATAACCCTTTCGCTTATAAGTGTTAATCATTTTCAGTGTGTCCTTCATGCATAAACAAATCTCCTATTTATAGGAGGTTACTCTTAGCTAGTCAAATGGAATTATGAGTATTAATCGGCCCATTAATAGCCTCATAATTATCCCTATTATAGCCGTTAGTGGTTACATGACCAATTAAACGTGGTCATTAAGCAGTTGAAACTGCCACTTGAATAGGTCAAAGCCGTTACAAGCAGTAATTTCATCAGTACTTTCATAGCGCTATCAGTGGATACACTGATTCAGTGGAAACCACAAGCTTTAGTGGAAACACTGCTTATCAGTGGAAACACTGCTTATCAGTGGAAACACTGCTTATCAGTGGAAACCACAAGCAGTACTTTCCACAAGCAGTACTTTCCATAAGCAGTACTTTCTACTAGTAGTACTTTCCACAAGCAGTACTTTCTACTAGCACTACCAATACAAACCACTATAAGAGTCAGGGTGTTCATGGGCCTTATGGGTGTATACTCCGTACCTCCTAACCCATTACAAGGTGTGAACTAATCCCACAAGTGCACTAAATTTTCCAACAATCTTCTCCAAATTTAGTTTACTTCCTTTACATGAAAAATAAACATCAAGCAAAACAAGTGCATAAACAAAAATGTCCTGAGGATTGAATTTCCATCTTAGTAAATTACAAGTTCAAATATTCGAGAATTAGGGTGTTCTAAGAATTGAACCCTTCAACCCATTTGAATAACAGAAGATAAAATACACACAAGTTTTCAAACACTTAAAAGCTCCTGACACTATACAAGCCATGTGTCCATATCAAAATTCATAAATGTTGTAAAAGCTAAAAGTCCAAAGCTTCCTGAAGCGGCAAAACTTCAACATTTACATAGGTGGTTCCTCTTTATTCATGCTCCTGCCAAGCACTTTTTCAAAGAAAATTAACCATTGAGAAGTAAAGACTTCATCCTCCTTTCAGCAGGTTCTGAGCACAACCTTGGGATGTAAATAAAACATGTGCTCCAGTCCACTGAATGTTCAACTTTCCACATTGAACTCAGCTCCCAAGTTTCCTCAGGAAGGAGTTGGGTGTCCTAGCATTCAGTGACTAAGTTGGACTTAAACCCATCCCTTTAGCAGACTTTATAACCAAGTCTCTAGCCAGACCCTTCGTCAAGTGATTAGCTAAGTTCTGTTAAGATCTAACAAACTCTATAGATACCACCCCATTCATGATAAGCTCACGAATCATGCTATGTCTGACACCTAAGTCTCTAGACTTACCATTGTACATTTGGCTATAAGCCTTAGCCAATGTAGCTGCATTATCACACCGGATAGAAATAGGTGCTATAGGTTTAGGCCACAATGGAATCTCAAGAAGCAAGTTTTTCAACCATTCAGCTTCTTTTCCAGCAGCTGCTAGAGCCACAAATTCAGATTCCATTGTTGAACTGGTGATGCAAGTTTGCTTCTTGGATGCCCAAGAAATTGCACCTCCACTAAGTAGGAATACCCAGCCACTGGTAGACGAATTGTCTTCAGTGTTACTGATCCAACTTGCATCAGTGTAACCTTCCAACACTGATAGGTAACCAGTATATGAGAGACTATAATCCATAGTTCTCTTCAAATACTTCAGTACCCTGTGAACAGCTTGCCAGTGATGAGCACTAGGATTACTAGTATACCTGCTCAATTTTCACACTGCAAAACCAATATCAGGTCTTGTACAAGTCATGGCATACATCAGGCAGCCAATTACCCTAGAATACTCAAGTTGAGATACAACTTTGCCATTGTTAGGCATCAGCTTCTCACAAGTATCCATAGCTGTACTCACAGGAGTACAATCAAAGTAATTGAATTTCCTCAGTACCTTCTCAACATAATGAGACTGAGAGGTAGAAATTCTTTTACTTTCATGTTTAATCCTTATACCAAGGATAACATCAGCCTCCCCCATGTCCTTCATGGAGAACCTTGATGACGAAAATTCCTTTCTCAGGTCAACCTGATTTTGGTCAGTGCCAAAGATCCACATGTCATCAACATATAGACAAATGATGACTCCTTTACCAGATTCATCAAATTTGCTATATACACATTTGTCAGCTTGGTTAAGAACATAACCACTAGACAAAACTTCTTCATCAAATTTTTGATGCCATTGCTTAGGTGCCTGCTTAAGTCCATAAAGATACTTAATCAATTTATAGACCTTGTTTTCATTGCCAGGCATGATGAAGCCCTGAGTTTGGTTCATATAAACCTCCTCTTCCAATTCCCCATTCAAGAAAGCTGTCTTCACATCCATCTGATGAATAACCAGTTTGTGAATAGATGCCAAAGCAATAAGCAGTCTTATGGTACTGATACAAGCCACAGGGGCATAAGTATCAAAATAGTCTATCCCTGACTTTTGTTTAAAGCCCTGAATGACTAGTCTAGCCTTGAACTTTTCAATAGTTCCATCTACCTTCATTTTCCTTTTGAAAATCCATTTGCAACCTAAAGGTTTGCAACCAGGTGGTAGATCAACCAACACCCAAGTGTTGTTCCCCATGATAGAATCCATCTCATCATTGATTGCTTCTTTCCAGAAAGCAATATCCTGGGACTTCATTGCTTCTTCAAATGTCTTGGGATCATCCTCAACAATGAAGCAATAGGAGTATTGGTCTGAGACCTCATCCCTTGTTTCTTCAACTAAGTATAGTTGAAACTCAGGTCCAAATGACTTTGGAGTCCTGACCCTTTTGCTCTTCCTGAGCACAGGTTCAGGTTGTTGTACCACAACCTCATCAGGGACCACTGATGGTTCATCATCAGGGACCTCTGATACACCAGTGTCATGAGTTCTATTAGGAATCCTCTGAATTGTTCTAGGGACTGATGAGAATCTATTCTCATCAAAGTCTGCATCCCTTGATTCAATTATTGAGTTAATTGAAATATATTCATTAGGTTCAATAACATAGAACCTAAAAGCCTTGGAATGCTCAGCATATCCAACAAAGATGCAGTCAATGCCTCTTTCACCCAAAGTTTTCATCTTTGGATCAGGGAGTCTTACAACAGCCCTACAACCCCAAACATTAAGATAGTTCAGGTTGGGTTTCCTTTTAGTCCAGAGTTCATAAGGGGTAACCTTGTTCCTTTTGTTGGGAACCCTATTTAATAAATAGCAAGCTGTTAACATAGCTTCACCCCAGAACCCTTGACTCAATCCTGAATAGAACAACATGGAATTAACCATCTCTTTCAGCACCCTGTTTTTCCTTTCAAAAATGCCATTTTGCTGAGGAGTATAAGGGGCAGTCGTTTCATGGATTATACCAACAGACTGAAAGTACTGAGTATCCATGTACTCACCTCCCTTATCAGTCCTTAATCTTTTAATCAAAGACCCAAGTTGTAATTCAACTTCAGTTTTAAACACTTTGAATTTATCTAATGCTTTATCCTTGGTATGTAACAGATAGACATAACAAAATCTAGAAGCATCATCAATAAATGTCACAAAGTACTTCTTATTCCCCAAAGAAGGAGTGACATGCAAATCACACAGGTCACTGTGTATAAGCTCCAAGACCTTAGTCTCACGACTAACACCCTGAAAAGGTTTCTTGGTTATCTTGGTCAACATGCAAGTTTTACACTTTTCAGTGTCCATGTCAAATGCTGGGATTAAACCATCCCTAGACATATCTTGCATTCTTTTATAATGTACATGGCCAAGTCTTGCATGCCATAGGGTAGAGTCAGTCAGGTGAGTGGTGGTCACAAAAGCTGAATTAACACTGTCAGTAGAAATATTAAGCCTGAACATTTGATTGCATAAATAACCAAAACCAATAAAAACACCATGCTTAGAAAGCACAAATTTATCAGACTCAATAACTTGTTTATATCCATGATTATTCAAAACACTACTTGAAACCAAGTTTTTCCTTATATCAGGAACATGAATAACATTAAACAAAGTTACAATCTTTCCAAAACTAAACCTAAGGTCTACACAACCACGACCATGCACCAAGGCTGTTGACTCATTTTCCATGTGAAGAATAGAACCATCATTCAGTAACTCATAAGTCTTGAACCAGCTTCTATCTTTGCACACATGAACTGTTGCACCAAGAGTCAACCCACCACGCAACATCATCATCCTGCACATAATGAGATTCAGATACATATGTAACATAATAAATCTGAAAAGACTTATTAACCATATTCTGACCTTTCAGTGAGTTGGAAGAACCACCACTCCCTGAACCATTAGTGCCTGATCCATTGGCTTTACCACCAACTTTAACACCCTTGCAGTCCCTTTTAATGTGACCAGTTTTGCCACATTTCCAACACGTAGGTGTTGCCTTCTTGTTAAGATATGCCCTTGTGTTGTCATGATATTTGCGTTTGCCTTTGTTGTCATTGTACCTGGTGGAGTTGTTATGCTCCACCAAATTGACAACAGATGGTCCAACAGCATTGTTACCCTTTGGCTTGTCATTATCCTGCACCTTGAGAGATTCCTCAATGTGCAGATGACTGCCCAACTCAACCAGAGTTAATTCCTCTTTCTTATGTTTCAAGGTATGCTTGAAATCTTTCCAAGAAGGAGGAAGTTTATCAATAACACAAGAGACTTGAATAGCCTCATCCATGTGCATATTGTATTGTGTAAACCTTCCAAGTATTCCAAGAAGTTCATTGTATTGTTCCATGACTGGTCTTGAATCAGTCATTTTGTAATTTGTGAAATTACTAACAAGAAACTTCTTACTTGATGCATCCTCAGCCATATATTTGGCATCCAAGGAATCCCACAGTTCTTTGGAAGATTCAAAGTTCTGATAAATATCAAACAGAGCATCAGACATACCATTGAGAATAAGACCTCTGCATATGTAGTCATCATTCTCCCATTTGCTCCTCCTCCGGATCTGCTCCACAGTAGCATCATCCCCATCATCAGGAATAGGTGTAGTTAGCACATACACCACACTCATGCTTGACAGCAAGAAGTGCATCTTCTTCTGTCACCTCCTAAAGTCCACCCCTTCAAACTTGTCCAGCTTAGCAAAGTTTGAAGCCATGTGTTTCATTGCAGCAGCAGCCATTGATTATCACAAAATAGTTTACTTTGATTGTTGGGGTTGTATCTCCCAGAACAGGGTTAGATAATCAATTCAGCAGAAACAAGTAACAGGTCAGCAGAAACAAATACCACTAGGTGGTTACCGGATATCACTTGGAATCGTGTGATGACTTTCCAAAGTAAACTATTCGACCCTAATGCCTGGGTTACACGAATATCTACTTGGGATAAGACCAAATGCAGTTATGGAATTAGGCACAATTCAATAACCCTTTCGCTTATAAGTGTTAATTGTTTTCAGTGTGTCCTTCATGCATAAACAGATCTCCTATTTATAGGAGGTTACTCTTAGCTAGTCAAATGGAATTATGAGTATTAATCGGCCCATTAATAGCCTCATAATTATCCCCATTATAGCCGTTAGTGGTTACATGACCAATTAAACGTGGTCATTAAGCAGTTGAAACTGCCACTTGAATAGGTCAAAGCCGTTACAAGCAGTACTTTCATCAGTACTTTCATAGCGCTATCAGTGGATACACTGATTCAGTGGAAGCCACAAGCTTCAGTGGAAAACACAAGCTTCAGTGGAAAAACTGCTTATCAGTGGAAACACTGCTTATCAGTGGAAATCACAAGCAGTACTTTCCACAAGCAGTTTTCCACAAGCAGTACTTTCTACTAGCAGTACTTTCCACAAGCAATACTTTCTACTTGCACTACCAATACAAACCACTATAAGAGTCAGGGTGTTCATGGACCTTATGGGTGTACACTCCGTACCTCCTAACCCATTACAAGGTGTGAACTAATCCCACAAGTGCACTAAATTTTCCAACAACAAACACATCATATCATAAACACAAGTAGGCATACAAGATGAGGTTTTAGAGAGAGAAAGAGTTAGAGGTTTGGGAACTTAGTGAGAGAAAATGAAAGTATTATTATGAGCTCCAACTCTCTACCTTGGGAGGTAGAGAGTATTTATAGTCTTACACAAATCGCCACCTACGGGCTGTGGATCAGGCATACAGTGGGTAAAGACCCGTCCGTCCTCCACGGTGTTACTTAACTAAATACAACTAAACATTAACTAATCTATGACTACGAGCTTTCTAACGATTACATATACTTGAGGTGACCGACTCTTTAATAACTGGATTTTATAAATCCTAACATAACTCCTGCTCTACCTTCCAACTTCCTTATTAAGAATAAAAAAATAACAACACCAATATCAAACCAATAAAATTCTTTCTTCAGTAAAACCATATTCGATACACATACAAAAAGCCATCAACGTAGACCATGTGGTTCGTAAACAAGATCAAAATTCCCAAGGATACGAAAAATAAAATAAAAATAAGATCAACCCGATCTGTAAATGTTCCAAACACGAAATTATCCGATCTGTAAATGGTTCCAAACCCCAAACTTACCGATCGAAAATTTACACGTTGCGGCGTCGGTTATGAGTATCTGACATAGATGGCAGTTGTGATTAGGATTTCAACCAGAGAAAACTAAAGATTTATGAATGTGTTTTTTTTGTTGTAAATGAGAGAGAAAAAGGAAGATAATGAAACTGACTACAAGTTTGGTGGGGAGAGGAGAATTGGGAGAGAAAAAATAGGGTAGTTTAAATGCCGAAAATGCCCTTTTAGTTTATTTAACAATTTGTTTTTGGTTTAAATAGATTATATGCACTTGTCATCTTTTCATTGGTTCCTATTGTTTTGTAGTTTAAGGTGTTCACCATATGAACATAGTTCTATATATATATATATATATATATATATATATATATATATATATATATATATATATATATATATATATATATATATACTAGCCGAGTACCCGCGCCTAAAGGCGGCGGTGTATAGCGTTCGAAAATATTTATGTGTCTTAATATGTGAGCGCATATTTGTTTATTTGTGTCGCTAAGAGGTCACTTTAAGGTAACAACGCATGGCAGCAACTTCTATGGCAAGACACAGTGGGAAACAAAATATCGGTTGGTCAATATGGGTGACTGACATTTTAGTCGGTCGAGTCGAGTATGACATTTTGGTCACATATCGGTCGAACATCAAAAAACCAAACTATCGGTCTCAAATTCGACCGATAGTATACACGAAAAAAATATGTCCCATTTGATATTTAAAAAAAAAAAAAAAAAAAAAAAAAAAAAAAAAAAAAAAAAACCTTGGTCAACGACCGTGGTAACTTTGTCGTGTCTGGTCATCGGAGAGAGAAAGCTGATGTGACAAGGGACGACCCGGATCACGACTGAGTCTAGCCTAATAGTTTATGTGTCAGTTTAAACATGTTTGGTGGCAGTGCTTATAACATTTAATATTTTTCATCACTTTTCACTTGAAACTCTAGTATTTAGTACTCTCTTCGTCTCAAAATTATAGTCTATATTTTTTTTTATATCTCAAAATAATTGTGCACTTTTCATTTTAAGTAAGAAAAAAAAATTAGTGGAGGAAAATTCTATTTGAATAGTTGAGATTTATAGAGGTCTCACTTTTATTAAACTTTGAAATTTTTGTCTTATGACAATAATTTTGAGACGGAGGAATAATTAAAATGACATTTACAATCCGTCTACTTTGACATTTTATTATCGATAGAATGTCACAACAAATGTTTACACGTTGATATCTTCCTGTAACAATGAAAGTTAAAATTTACAAATCTTTTTCCACCCAAAACTTTAAAATAAACCTCGTTTTTGAATTATCGGCAATTCTTCTCTTTTATCAATGTGTAGTTACATTTCATCTCATTTTTTTGTTTTACATACAAATATCAAGTAGTTGTAGTTGCAAATAGAATTGTCATGTCTAAATTGTTTGGCTCATTTTTCTGTTTTAGATACAAATATTAGGTTGTTGAAGTTGCAAATAGAATTGTCATGTCTAAGTTGTTTGGCACATTTGTATGTTAGTTACATGTATGGCTATTTATTATGCATCCGACTTGTGTGTTATGCGTCGTGTCCCCCATGTGTCTATTTGATAGTCCGATATCCAGTTATCGTATTAGTAGTTGTAGTTCTCCGATGGTTGGACATACATATAACTGTGATTATATAAAAGAAACAAATTATGAAAAATCAGTATAAAGCAATATTTCAAAGTCAGTCTTGAAAATTGGGAAAGCATTTTTGATATTTTAACATTAGATATGAATAGTCAAAGATTCCCACTATTGACTGTCTAACTTGCCTCGAGCCCTTCAAATTTTACATGAAAATCTACATTTCTATTTTCAAATTATCAACCAACCCATCCCAAACAATGAACTCATGTAAAAGTACTTTCAGTGCAAACTCAATTATCAAAAACATGAACACCATTTTAGTTATTTTAAAGACAGCCCAAATACACAAGAAACTCATGTAAAGACTATTTTTTGTGATTGAATCTTGAAAGCCCAAGCATTATAATCATAATCATTATTTTCATGTTCAAAACCCATATAACTATCATTGGCGTCAAAAGCATCCGGTTAGGTATCAATGTATCATAAGCCTCAAAATGTTGGGTCCAAAAGAGTAAGTAAAAAGCTTGAAATCTAAAAAATTTAACTAAAAAATTCAACAAAATAGATACTAAAAAATAACCACGCATCTTTGGCAACATCATCTAATTTCCAGCGATGACACAAGCATTCATCTATGAGTAGGTTATTTTTATTTGTGTTATAAAATAAAACTAAAAAAAAACAATATATGTGTGAAGAAAATTCCAAAAAATTAAATTTATATGAAAACATCCTATTTTTATAAATAAAAAAATATGAGATTTAATAAATAAAAAAAATCAAATAATCATATTTATAAAAACACTCGAATAAAAATCATAAATAAAAAAATAAAACGGTATCAAATTTATAAAAATAAATTGCTAAAAACTTTCGGATCTTAAAAAAAAAAGAGTAATTAAAAAAAATGCGGATTTAAAAAAAAATAGATCTAAACAAATTTCGGATCTTCTAAAAAAAATTAAAAACTTACGGATTTTTAAAAAAATAAAAAAATACAGATTTTAAAACAAAAACTTAAAAAAAATACGAATCTTTAAAAAAAAATAGATCTATCAAAAAAAATACGGATCTTAAAACAAAATTTGATCTACGGAAAAAATATTAAGATCTACCAAAAAAACATTATATCTACTAAAAATATTCGGATCTATTAAAAAAAATTAAAAATAAAAAAAAAAAAAAGTTACGAATCTTTAGAAAAAACGTATCTTTAAAGAAAAATGAAAAAAATTACGAATCTTTAAAAAAAAATAGATATATCAAAAAAAATTACGAATCTTAAAAAATAAAAATTAGATCTACAAAAAAGAACATTATCTCTACAAAATAAATCAATAGATCTACAAAAAAAAAACAATAGATCTACTAAAAAAATTCGGATCTATAAAAAATATTTAAAAAGTTACGGATCTTTAAATTTATAAAAAAAAAAAAACGGATCTTAAGAGAAAAATGAGAAAAAAATTACGAATCTTAAAAAAAAAGTTATATCTAAAAATAAAATCAATAGATTTACAAATAAAATCATTAGATCTATAAAAAAAAAATTAGAAATATAAGAAAAATAACGCATCTTTATTAAAAAAAAAATAATACTCGTCTAAAAAAAGATATACCTATTTTTTTTTTTAACCAAAAAACGCATGAAACTTAGATCCAAAAATAAAGCATCTATTTTTTTTAAGACCAAAAAATAGATGTATAAAAAAAGTACCAAAAAACGTGATGGTGGGTGGTTGGATGGGGCGTCGTTGGTTGCTGCTGTGAGGAGGGTGGTGCGGCAGTAAGGTGGTGGCGGCGGCAGTTGGGTGGCGGCGGGAGGGAGTAGGGTTTGTGTGTATTTTGTGGAGAGTAGGGTTTGGTTGGTGTGTATTTTGTGGAGAGTAGAATGAGAGTGTTTTTTTGTTGTGTATTTTGTGGAGGGGTTTGGTTGGGATATGAGTGTGTGTTTTTTTTAGAGTGAGATGAGAGTGTTGTAAGTGTGTGTCTTTTAAATGAAAAATTTAAAGAGGAAGTAAATAGGATGGTTGGTTTGGTAATTTTTAGGATTGTATGTTGGTTTGGTGTGTGTAAATTTAGGCTTGGTCGTAGGTTAGGATGGCTGAATCTTAAAAATAGAGGGTTGGGTTTTGGTTGGGGATATTGATGCTTTATAAGGGAGTATAGATATATATATATATATATATATATAGAGAGAGAGAGAGAGAGAGAGATAGAGAGAGAGAGAGTTAGGATCAAATATGAAGATTACTTAAAATAAGAAGGAATAAGAAGACCTATAACCGCAAATCCGAGATGCACCGACCTAAATTAGATGCATCCCTATAATCTTAGATGCATTATAACGCACCATAGTGTGTTTTCTAGCTTTTAATCAGATGCATATACGTATATTAGATGCATTTCATGATTTCTCTTATTTTTGTTCCTCTGCACGCGCCGAAATCATAAAAATCAATTTGCACTATCTATACGTCAAATTAACTTTCGAAACTCAAGATGTTGCATCTATATGAATAGAAATGCATCTAATGCAAGTCGTTGCATCTCAAATGCGTGGTTTTGGTCACTTCTCACCACTTCTTATTTTAATTTACTTCTCACTGGATCCCTACTCTATATATATATATATATAGAGAGAGAGAGAGAGAGAGAGAGAGAGAGAGAGAAGATCATGTGCGGATTTTTAATTTTAGTGCGGACGTACGAACAGATTTGGACCGCCCATTCCAGATCTGATTGCGCTAACTTCACGGTACTAATTGACCATGTAAACGATTTTTTTTTTAATTTTTTATTCCTTTGGAGCGATCCTCACTATTGTTATCTTCTTTCATTTTTTTTTCAGATTTTTTTAGCACTTTTTGTTTTTTTTATTATGAGTCCTACCGTGATATTAACGATATTATGAGTCCTACTGTGATATTATGAAACTGTGATATAATAAAACCAACTGTTGGGACAACTGGAAATTAGGGAGCCCATTTTAGGTAACCGCATTACGCTAAGCTAAACCGAGTAATTGACTTTAGAACTATTTCGATTAACCTTGACTTGTTTTGATATCGTTTATTGGTTTTTATGATTTATTTTATTATCGTATGAGTCGTCGTATGAGTTTTAGCCTTTTTCGTTAAACACTATGTGATTCGGCACAGTAAAATCCTATAACGAGAAATAACGTAATTTTTAAACCGTAAGACGAAACTTGACAAATAAATAATCAAAACTCGTGGAAAAACATAAATAAAAGTAATAGAAAGTAGATTGAACGTCGTGGGACACTCGTAGGACAATATATGTGTTGGATTCAGTAAATACCCAAACCCCTTAATCTAGGATTTGAATAGAAAATAACCTAAGTGTTCAATCCGTTAAACACTATCAGGTCACTGAGTGCACAGACTCTCAGTGAGCCATCTTCAGGATACTCAGTACGAGGCGAAGAAGAAGCCTCTCCACTCAGCAAGGCGGAACTTAATGGGTGAAGACTAAGTCAAGAAGAAGATGGTGGATTCAGTGAGTAATGACAATAAATCACTGAATCCCTAATACTCCTCTCCAACTGTTAGCACTGAAGACAAACTGAAGGAAGAGACTGAAGGCTTTGAAGACTGAAGAATGAGCGGGACTAGGCGGGAAAAGTTTACCCAGATAAAACTAAGTCCCCAAGTGCTTTATCCAGATAAAACTAAGTCCCTATCTACTAAAGCCATATCTTCCCATTTATAGTAAGCGGCGATACTAAAGGATTCTCTGTTAAGGAAAGAAGCTTCGCCGCCTGGCTACTAATAGCAAAGTAAACAGTAATCGAATATATCTATATTCGTGATTACTGTGATAAATGTATTTGTCTTCTAGGTTAAAGTTAAAATCATACTTGTATAAATAGCATAAGAGAATGAGTGAAAAGTTTAAGCTTGTGAATTGTAAAAACACACATACACACAAGCCAACTTTTCACTCCTCCAAATACAACTTTATCCTTGTGCTAGCTCAGTGGGTTCTAAGAGTTGTGCTCAGACTTAGCCTGAGCTTAGAGAGGAGTCACCCAAACTTTGTCATTTCAATCCCAAGTACTATTCCGCAAGTACTTGGGTAACGTATTCTTTTGATTTATTTCTAATAAGAATATGATGTTGAAAATTACTTAGTGTGTTTTACTTAAGTTAATCTCAGTCATTATTCACTATTAAATTGTTTTAAGTACTTTATTGTTTTTAAACGATAGTGAATAGGGAACAACAAGTGGTATCAGAGAAAGGCTGATTATAAAACCTTTTAAGCCGCTCTAAAACATTTTTAAATCAGGATTCCTATGGCTGCAATTGATGTACCCCAACTAGTCGATAAAAAGGGTGGAGCTTATTCAGCTGTTGCCCCTAGACTTGAAGTTGGCAAATTCAACAAATGGAAAAAGCGTATGCTTTGCTATTTGATTGGGATGGAACCTTATTATATCAAGTGTATTAATGAGGGTCCATTTGCCCCAAAGACTGCTGAAGGTTTGCCCAAACTTGAAGCTCAGTGGAGTCAGGATGAAAGGAGAGTGGTCAACCAGGACCAAAGACTCAAAAGTATCATCATATCATGTCTTCCTGATGATATAATGGAGTCAGTTATAAGCTGTAACACGGCTAAACAAACCTGGGATGACCTGGTCCATAGCCATGAAGGTCTATCTGATACCAAGGAAAACAGGATAATGGACCTGAAACTTGAGTATAATACCTTCAGGGCTAGGGATTCTGAAACACTCTCTCAAACTTACACCCGTTACAAAACTCTTTTAAATGAACTGGCTAATGATGGTGTTAAGTTATCCAAACATGAGATAAATGTTGGTTTTGTTAATTGTCTCCCTGAGAAATGGTTGAACTTCTCTCAGGGACTTAGAAATGCAAATCACATCCAAACTCTTGAACTTCCTGAAATTTATGGGAAATTTGTCTATGAGGAAAACCTCATCAACAGACGATACCCTGACTTAAAGAAGTCTCAGGAAGTCAAGAAGTCCCTGACCATCACCTCACCTATATCAACTGCCTTCTTTTCTAACAATGTGGTTCAAGATTTTCAAGAAAATTCAGATGATGAGCCTGATGAGAGATCAAGTGAAGAGTACCTAAATGACCTGAACGTTGAATTTCAGGAAAGGGCGCTCTTTGCAAACTCTCGAAGGTTTATTAAAAGAAACAAATGTTTTTCAACTGCTAAAGCAAATGAGGACACTGAATGCTTTAAGTGTCACAAAAGAGGCCATTTTGCAAAGGACTGTTTTTCAAAAACAATTTTTGAACCCTCTTACAGACCATCAGGGTCAAATCAGTCCTCAGGCTTTAGCAAATTTCAACCTAAAATTTATCAGTCTCATCAAAACTTTCAGAATAAATCTGACCAGAACAAAGCAATAGATTATGAAGCCAAGTATAGGAAGATCAAAGCTAAGCTTGCATTACTTGAGGCCAGTCCCTCAGAACCAAAAAGTGTTCAATCTGTGTAGGGTAAAAACAAAGGTCTTATTTCTGAAACCTTTGACTGGGATGAAGAGCCAGTCTCATCAGATGATGAAATGGTGCATGTCAGCGCACTGATGGCCCTCTCAGAGGAAGACAAGCTAGCTGTTGGAAAGAATCATGCCAGAAATGGAGAATGGGTCAACATTACAATGAAGAAGGTAAATATTCTACTTTCTATGGATGATGATTCTGATTGGCAGTCCTATATGAACTATATGAATGTTGATCTTAAGTTTGTAGAGGAGCAGAGACTAAATCTTTTTTCTAAGTACAACAAGCTAAGTTTTGAATTGAATAAGTGTATGGATGAGTTACTTGTGTTAAAAGAAAACAAGCTTGAGGCTATCACCTTACAAATTCAAAACACTGAATTAGTTAAAAGAAATCAGGCTCTTCAAGACAAACTTAAGAAAGAAAAAGAAATCATTGATAGTTGGACCAACAAGAATCCAAGAGTCTTTGATGTTGTGGGTGCTCCCAGTAGCAAAAAGAGAGTCATAGGTGAACATCATCTTTCTGACTCTCACAACAAAGACCAGAGTCCTAAACCATTTGTGTCTGGTGGCATGATTACCAACATGTTGTCTGTTCCCAAGCCCAGTGATTGGATTGAAAGACTTATTCCTGATAGTAAGCTTCCTAACTTTGACTCTGGAAGAATTCTAGAGTCTGAAATTCAAGCTCTAAAAAGCATGCTTGGACTCCCAGATGTGCCCAGTAGCACTGAACACATCTCTGAGTCTGAAGATGAATCTCAAGCACCACTTCCACCTTTGGAACCTCTTCAGGGTGCTGATCCTAGCTCTGAGCTTACTCCATTGCATTACAATCCACACTCTCCTAAAGAAAGGTCTGGACTTGGTAGAACCATTTTGAAAAGACCATCAAAACCAACTCAACAAGAATCCACCCCCACTGAAAATTCCACATCCTCTGTCCCCACTGAAGCTGATCAGATTCAGCAACTGACTGAACTTGTGAGGAAGCTAACTGACAAAATGGAATCTATTGAAAAGGTCGCTGAACCAATCAAGGAGACAAAGTCAGCTTCCTCTAGTTCCTCAAAGTCAAAAGCCACCACCAAAAACAAGCAGAAGTGTGATCTGTGCCACTATACCAGTCATACCACTGACAACTGTTATAGAATCCTCTTTTGCATGATCTGTAAAAAGGATGATCACAAGACTGCTGACCACTTGCAATATGTGAGCTCTCTTAGTCAAGAAAACTACACCAAAGTTGGTCATCAGTATGCTTCTTCATCCAAAGCTCAAAAATTGAGAGCAAAGCCTTTTTCTCCTTGCCCACACTGTGGCTTTAATGATCATCGCCCTGATGATTGTCTTATGAAAATATTCTATGATATTTGCGGTAACACAGCTCATAAGACATCTCAGCATGACAATGTCATCCATGCAAGGAGAAGTTCAAAACAACCAAAATCCACAGAGTCATCCTCAGTCTCTAAATGCAAAACCTGTGGTAGCTCATTGCACTCCACCACTAGTAAGTGGGTCACAAAGAGAAACTAATTCAGTTTACTACTTGTGCAGAGACATGCTAGGGAGCCTATCTGGCATCTAGACAGTGGATGCTCAAGAAGCATGACTGGTGTGAAGGAATATCTGCACAAGTATGTAAAGGAACCAGGGCCCAAGGTAGTATTTGGTGATAACTCATCATGTCCCACAGAAGGTTATGGTTCAGTAAACTGCAATGGAATAGTTTTCTCTAGGATTGCTTATGTCAATGGTCTCAAATACAATCTCATCAGTGTCAGTCAGCTATGTGATGCTAAGTACATTGTACAATTCAATGACAAACAAGGTACCATTTTCAATGCCAACAAGGAAGTTGTGTTGATTGCTCCTAGGAGAGACGATGTTTATGTCTTAGACATGTCAACTCTCTTTAAAGATGGAACTTGTCTCTTTGCCAAAGCCACTGAAACTATCAATTGGCTGTGGCACAAGAGACTCTCACACTTAAACTTCAAAAACATCAACAACTTGGCAAAACAAAACAATGTCCTTGGCTTACCATCACTGGTTTTTGCTAAAGATAAACCATGCTCAGCCTGTGAAAAAGGCAAACATAAAAGAGCATCTTTCAAAACCAAGCAAAACTTCTCTATCAAAAGCTGCCTTCAACTCTTGCATATGGATCTCTTTGGACCAGTCAGTCCTAGATCAATCCAGCATGAGAAGTATACACTTGTCATTGTTGATGAGTATTCAAGATACACTTGGGTATACTTTCTTTCCAAAAAGAGTCAGGCAGCTGATACTATAATGTCATTTATCAGGAACATTGAAAACCAGAATGACATTACAGTGAAACAAATCAGAACTGACAATGGTACTGAATTTAGAAATGCTGAGCTTGAGAGTTTCTGTGATGAGAAGGGAATCTCCCAAAATTTCTCATCTCCTTATACCCCTGAACAAAATGGGGTAGCTGAAAGGAAAAACAGAACTCTCATTGAGGCTGCAAGAACCATGTTAAATGGCTCAGCTTTTTCAAAGCATTTCTGGACTGAAGCAGTTAAAACAGCCTGTTACACTTGATGAGTGTCTAAATACTCATCGTTTTTGTACTGTTTAGAATGCCAAAAACATCTGAAAACACTCAGAAATGCATCAAAATGATAAAAATATCACAAATAAGTGTTTTATGTGTTTTAAATGCAAAAATATCAAAATCAGATGAAAAACGTATCAAGTTTGCAAAATTGGCAGTTTTAGTCCCCCAAGTTTCAAAAGTTGTCAAAAACAGTCCCTGGTAAATCAAAATAAAGAAAAATATCATTCAAGGTCCCTGAAGTATTCTAAGTTGTCAAAAATGGTCCTTGAATGAATCTTTGGTCAAATGGCAGAAAAGGTCCCTCAAGTTTGAAAAATGTCAAAAATAGTCCCTGGATTTATAAAAAAGTGAAAATTATCAAAAGTGGTCCTTGTACTATTCATATATGGCAAGTTTGGTCCTTGTGATAAGTTTGGAGAGTTGGCAATTTCAGTCCTTCAGTTTCACCAAATTACATAAATGGTCCTTGTTATTAATACAAACCAAATGGACCCCTTTTTGTATTAGTGAGCCCAGCCAAAAAAAAAGACCCCCTGCCAAATACCTGTGACCCCCCCCCCCCCCCAATTGTGAACCCCCCTTCATATTAATACTCGGTCAAATAAGTCAAATACCATCACTATTCATCCCCTACCTCCTTGTCCCGCCAAATCCAGAAACCAGAGTGGTTTCTCACCACTTGCTTCTACTCCCTTCCACCTGTCTTCCAAGTTGTATACCAACCCCCCTCCACCTTCACAAACACCCAAACTTCATTAATTGACTCAAACATGCTAATGACTTTTTTGGCGCCAAATCTACACATGGACGATTCTGATGATATTGACCAATCCAATGGCTGAAATCAAGTGGGAAACAATCAGAGGTTGACAAGAAGTCTCAAAAGTCTATAAAGAAGAGATGAGAAGCAATGTGGGGAGATATCTAGTGTATTTTAGTTTAGCTTATGTCGTTTTAAGTAATTTTCAATTTTCAGTGTATTTTAAAGCTTTCAAGCATTTTGTTTAAGTGTTTCAGTGTATTGTGAATCTTTCTTAATAAGCAATTTCAAATTTTAAGTTCCAATTCAGTTTATGCAATTTTCCTTTCAAAAATCTCATATTATGTTAATGTTGTTAATAGTTGTTATCTTGGACTGAATAGGCCCACATAAGCTCCTAGAAAGCTTATTAAAGCTTTTAGAAACTTTAAAAATCAGTTTAGAATCAAAAAGCAAAAATCACCAAAAATACAAATAAAATAGTTGAAAAATAAAAAATCCATGGAGATGGTGATCACAGATGGATCAGGGTAAATTGTGGACGGCCTTGGGTTTAGTGCTTATTGGGAAGCTTTAGGGTGTGTCTTTGTGCCTCAGTTCTCAGTTTGTGCTTGGATCCAATTTGTAAGCCTTTTAATAAATTTTGGCATTTCACTGTTTGGGTTGCTCATTAGCTTAAATCTCTTTATGTTCATGTTTATTAGTCATATTTAAGTATAATTAAGCCTTTAAACCAGTTGCTTGTTCTTTCAAATTTGTAGTTAGTAAAAATCTTATTTTTAGCAGTTAAAATAGCATGAGTTCAATTTCTTAGTTTTATGTTGTTAGTTATGTTGTTTTATGTTTATTTAGTCCTAATATATGATATAATGAGATTTTTAATCAAGTTCATGGTCTTAATCTGTTAAAGTCTTTGAAAAACACCAAAACAGCCTATTTAAGGGGTGTTTGGATCTACTTTGTTAACTGTGATAGAGGTCATTGCAGTTGTTACTTGTTATTGTTACATGTTCCAATAGGTCTTAGTAACTCAAAGAAACAAAGAAAACCAGTGCTTATTAGATCAAAAGTCAAAATAATCTTTAATCTCATCTTGTATCTTGTCTGTTTGATTTTAAAGTTCTATGATCATGGTTTTGTGTTCATAAGTTGTTATTGTTGATCAAGTCAGTCTTAATCCACCTTAATACATCATAATCAGTTGGTAGGATCAATCCAAAACTCATAAAAGTCAACATAGTTCATTTTCTTAAAAAGTCAAAATGATGCTCTGTGCACAGTTAAGCCTATCACTTTCACAAGCTCACACAGAGCTCATCAGTTAACCATAGCTTGTGAATTTTAGTTCTTTGGAAAGCTAACCAAGCCATCTTAAGGTTCCAAGCTTAAAATTCAACTTCCTAGCTTATTTGATAGGCCTGCAAGTGATTTTTAGTTTGTCCCATTTGACTCAGTATACACTGAGTCATCCTCAGTGGTTTTCCAATTTTTTTATAAGCTCCTCATAAGCTCACCAGTGAATCCCACTGTGAGAACTTTAGCTTTTTGGATAGCTTATCTGGTATACTTATTAGTTGCAGTGCTTATTTCCATTTCTTAGCTTATTATAGTGCTTAAAAATTAGCTTAAAGGTGCCTAGTGAAAACAAAGTGTCCTGTGTAACAGATAGACTTGTGCTTATTTAAAAGTTGTTTAAGTGCTTATTTCTTAGTAATCTTGCTTATTCAGTTGTTATACTAGCTTATTAACAATCACTTAGCTTATTTTCAGTTAGCTTGTGCTTATTCACTAACTTCATAGCATTTTAGCTTAATCCTTGTGCTTATTCATTCTTATTTGCCCACTGTTGAGATAAATAAGCTCAAACTGAGCTTATTGGTTGTTTTTTGTAAAAAGTTCCAGTTGTAAAAGTTGCTTATTATCCTTAGCTTATTTAGTTTCAAAAAGAAAAATCCAAAAAAAAATAGTTAGCAAAAAGATAGTGTTGGGATTCGAACTCTGGCCACCCAGCTCACCACACACACACCTCACCAACTGCCCTTGGGTCTTTTTCTGTTTTTCTTTGCACTATCTAATACTTAACCCCTTGTTTTCTTTTAAGCTTATACGAGCTTATTAGCTTATTTACAGCTTATTTAAACTAGCTTTTTCAACTTTTGTATTTTTCTTAACTTTGTATTAGTATAAAGTAATTCATATAAAAGTTTCAGATTTTTCTTAATAGTTTTAGTATTTTTAATCATTTAATTAGTGTAAAATAGTATTTAATTCATAATAAAAAATATAAAAGTCAAAAAAATATAAATCTTTTTTCTAAAATTTTCTTTTGTCATATATTAAGTAAGAAAATTGTTTTTACACTTGTAGGACTTTTATTTCACAAATTTTACGTTTTTACTTGCGCACTCGCGTAATTTTTATACTTAACGTACGTTTTCATTTTAAGTCACGTTTTTAGATAATTTAAGTTTACGTTTTAATTAAAATAGTTTATTCAAGTTATTTTGTTTTATAAATCACAAAAACATCATTGTAAAAATAGTGATAGCGTTTATTTAATATATTTTAGCCTTTTAATTTCCTTTAATTTGCATTTAAGCCCCTGTAATTTACAAAACTTTTTTAGGTATAAATATTCCAAAATCCTTACTGATCACTATCCTTAGTGATTATTCGACATCTGAATTTGTTCAAACACCATTCATCCTCCGTGGGACTTAACGACCCAGGAATCCACTATATTCCTCTGATCTTAATTGTATTGCTTTCTGAGCTGTTTTAAGTTTATTACGGTTGACCATTCACAAGTGGTTAGCTTGTGTGATTAAACTTGACTGTTTGGAGATCAATCAACACTCAAAACAGGTCAATCATTGTCAAAAGACATAATAAAACCCCATATGAGATATTCAAATGTAGACTTCCTGACATCAGCTACTTCCCTATGTTTGGATTACCTGTGTTTATTCATAACCACAAGGATCATCTAGGCAAGTTCGATGCTAAAGCTGATGATGGATACTTTCTAGGTTAATCACTGATCTCCAAAGCCTTCAGGGTATTTAACACAAGGAGACAACAAGTTGAGGAAACTTATCATGTCACCTTTGATGAAAGTATAGAAAGCATCAGGTTCACCAACACTTCAGTGGAAGAAATAGGAATTGATAACTCATCAAGATATCCTCCTGATGAGTACAACACTGAAACCAATTCCTCATACCAAGCTGATGCTGACATCTCATATTATGTCTTGCCTCACAACCTGTCACAATCAACTATCAGTGAATTCATTGATAATCAGTCAGTCCCTACTGGGATAGGTAACACTGATCCAAATGATCAGGATCCTATAACTCAAGAACCTCTACCAGAACAAGTCACCTCAATAGATGATCTAAATGATCATGTGGCTCTTGCACCTGAACTCACACCTGAACTCCCAGTGACATCTTCAAGCTCAGATCCCAGACCACAAAGTAAGTGGACAAGATCTCAGGACATTGAGCTTGTAAACATCATTGGTGAACCCACTGAGGGCATGCTCACTAGAAGCATGGCTGCTAACTTAACTGCAGCTTCAGCCAATGAATGTCTATATGTTGATTACCTATCAGAGATTGAACCCAAAAGTGTCACTGAGGCTCTAAAATACCCAAGCTGGGTTCAAGCTATGCAAGAAGAACTGCAACAATTTGATAAAAACAAGGTCATGACCTTGATAAAATGTCCTCAGGATGTAGTAGTCATAGGAATGAAGTGGGTTTTCAGGAACAAAACTGATGAAAACGGCACTGTCATTAAAAACAAAGCCATACTTGTTGCCAAAGGTTACAGTCAACAAGAAGGCATTGACTATGATGAAACATTTGCTCCTGTTGCAAGAATGGAAGCCATCAGGATCTTTCTTGCATATGCAACATACATGAACTTCAGGGTCTACAAAATGGATGTTAAAAGTGCATTCTTAAATGGTGATCTCAAGGAAGATGTATATGTTCAGCAACCTCCAGGCTTTGAGGGTAGTGAATTCCCTGACTATGTCTACAAGCTTGACAAAGCCTTTTATGGACTTAATCAAGCTCCCAGGGCATGGTATGAAACTCTCTCAGCCTTCCTGATACAAAACAAGTTTGTCAGAGGAAAGATAGACAACACTCTGTTTGTCTATAGAACTCAACAGGATGTGATTCTAGTCTAAGTGTATGTTGATGACATCATCTTTGGCTCAACAAACTACAAACTTTGCAAACAGTTTGAAAAACTGATGACAAAGAAGTTTGAAATGAGCATGATGGGAGAACTCACATACTTTCTTGGACTACAAATCAGGCAAACTGATAAAGGAATATCCATCAGTCAAGAGAAATAAACCAGAAATCTCTTGAAGAAATATGAGATATCTGACTGTGCCTTAGTGAAGACTCCAATGGTCCCTCCCAACAACCTTGGACCTGATCTCACTGGCAAATCAGTCAATCAAACTCATTTCAGAGGGATTGTAGGCTCACTGATGTATCTAACTGCTTCTAGACCAGACATCCAATTCTCAGTCTGTCTAATAGCAAGATATCAGTCCAATCCTAAAGAATCCCATCTCACTGCAGCCAAATGAATACTCAGGTACCTGAAGGGAACCCCAAATCTTGGACTCTATTATCTAAAATGCTCAGGGTTTGATCTCAAGGGTTACTCTGATTCTGATTATGCTGGCTGCAACATGGACAGAAAAAGCACCTCAGGGTCCTGTCAATTTCTTGGAGGAATTTGTTGGAGTGCTAAAAAGCAGCAATCAGTAGCTATGTCCTCAGCTGAAGCTGAATACGTAGCTGCAGCAGGATGTTGTGCCAATGTATTATGGATGAAAAGTCAACTCAGTGACTATGACATCCATTACAAAATGGTGCCCATTTTCTGTGATAACACCAGTGCTATTGCAATCTCCAACAACCCTGTCCTCCACCAAAGAACCAAACACATTGATATCAGATATCACTTCATCAGGGATCACGTAATGAAGGGAGACATTGAACTTCATTTCATCCCTACTGAATATCAACTGGCTGATATCTTCACAAAACCCTTGGATGAACCTACCTTCAGGAGACTGAAAGCTGAGTTGGGAATGCTTGACATTGAAAGTCAGGTATCTGAAAACCAATCTCAGTAAGTTCTCTGAACTGGTTTATTCTCCATGAACATCCAAAACAAACCTCTCACTGAATGAGTAAGACTCACTCAGGGTCCCTGACAGAAAGCATTGAATGAGTAACTAAATGCTCCAAGTATTAGTTACTTAAATGTCCTAGGTTGGTAATCCCACCAATTTAATATAGGAATACATGTCTTACTGTCAGGAGTATCATCATTTACCTCACCCCACTTGGCATTAAATGCCTTCTCTCACATAAAATATCCTATGGATATTTTATTACTGCTAAAGTGCACTTTTACTGTGCATTGCAACTGTTTTCCTTGAAAGACGGGATTTTACTGCGTGAAGTGGTGGGTGGCATTAAATGTGGAATATCAAACGATTTCAAAAATGGTCTTTACATATCCACGTTTATACAAAAACCACCCCTCTCACTACTCTATAAATACCCTCTTCAAAAACCACAAAACACACACAAATTATTTTCTGCAACTAAACTCTGTCAAAATCCCTTCTCAAATCCAGAAAAATTTGTGTGTTCTCAAAATATTTAAAACATCTTTTGGAAAACCCTCCTTCTAAAAATTTGCAAAATTTTTTCATCACAAACTTGAGAGATCCAAATACTTTGATTGTTCTAGTCAAAAATTTTTTAACCCTAAAATCTTCTTTAATAGAAATGGCTAGAACACAATCTCTCCAGTTTGCTTCTCAGTGGGTAGGGGATCTTACTAACGTTGAATTCAAAACAAATAATGTCATAGGAAATTTTGAATACCCTGAAAATGTCCCAACCTATAAAGACATTATAAAATTTTTATTCAACTGCCCACTCAAAACGGCCTTTGTAAAATGTCCCTCAGTACTGTACCCAAACTACCTCAGGAAGCTTTGGGCTACAGCTAAAGCTTTTGACCCGACACCTTCTACTGATGAGAATAACCTTAGACCACTCAGGGAGTATCTCATCAGGTTCAGTCTTAATGGGGGGCAATAATACACCCTGGATTACAAAACGTTTTGCACTTCAACATGGTTAGATTATAACAAAGGTACTTATGTCGCCCATCCTGAACCCTCCACAGTGAAGGATGGGTTAAAACAAATTGTTTTAGATCCAACTTTTTTGGACAAGACCTCAGTTACTAAAAGCTCGTTCCCCGTGGCTTGGAGGATCCTCTTCACTTTTGTGATTCAGGTCCTCGGCAGGAACCACTCATCCACTAAACAAGTTAACTCTATTCAGTTGATGATGGCATACTGCTTGATGAATGGGGTCACTGTCGACATAGGGGAGATCATTTACAGTGATCTCGTAACGAGGCAACAGAGCAAAACTAGGATGAAGTACATTTCATATCCTATGTTTGTCTCGTGTGCTTTTCAATCGTTACTGGGTTCAAATTATACTCAGGATGAAAAATTTGGAAATTTACCTGGCATCCTGAGCCCATCAAATTTTCAAAAGGACCCATCCCTTGTCACTCCCATTGAATTGACGGCCCACATGATTGCTGTAAATAATCAAAGTGGATCAGTGTCTCCGAACCCTGCTCCTAAAAAGAAAAAGGGGAAGTCTCAGACTGGGACTAAGACTAAACCAAAGTCTCAGGGCCCTGAGGCTTCAGGAGCACAGCCTAAGAGGCACAAAAAGCCCGAGACTAAACAGACACCCACTGACCAGGAAACAACCACCCCCATGACAACGAAGGACACTGATACATCACAGTCAGTGCCCTTGGTCACACCTACTACTCCCCAAGATCCAGAGGGAAACAAACAACCCGCTGGTAGGGGAGCGCCTTCTACTACGCCTGATGATGACATTAACAAATCCAAGTCTTTTTCTGAGGGCACACTGATCGATCCCAAAGACTCAGGGGGAAACAAACAACCCACTGATAGGGATACAACAATCATTGACTCCGCCAAAGGCACTGGGAAACACCCACCAGTGTCTCAGGGGTCACTGGGGGACAAAGACTCGGAGGGAAAGAAACAACCCGCCGATACGGAACCCAAAACCAATCCTGACTCTGGAGAAGGCACTGGGAAACTCCCACCAGTGTTTGAGGGGTCAACGGGGGACAAAGACTCAGAGGGATATATACCACCCGCTGATATGGAACCCATCACCAACCCCTTGCTCACTATTGCTGATGTCACTGGTATTTTATTCTCGGAGGATGAACTTGCTGAAACTGAAGATGAAATTTTATCAGCTGGAGAAGAAATGGACGCTCATGTTCAATCTGAACAAGAGCCTCAGCCTGATCCAAAGGAGCATACTGAGTCACCATTTCATCCAGAAGATAATGACTCAGACTCCTCATCATCCAGCTCTGGGGAATTTAACCGTTTTGACAACATTCTTCCAGTCACTGAAAGACAGCTGGTTCAGTGGATCCCTAAAGCCTCAAGGAGAATGTACACTGGGGTTACTGAATAATTTTGGGATCAACACACTGAAGCGGCAGCCAGCTATGCTGATCTTCGATCTGATGTGCTCACCTTCAATGAAAATGTTCATGAGCACAGAGATCTCATGTACCAACACCTTATCAGACTGGATGAAAACCTGGTTAAGTTTCTCAAGCATCTTCAGTCATGTGGAGTTACAATTGATGAAATCAGGGATGTTGTTAAAGAAGACCCAGCAACAAATGCCAAAGTACTGGAAGCCACTGAGGTGTATGTGAAGAACTCATATCGACTCACTAAACTGATTGAAATGCTCCAATCTGCCAATCTTCAGGGTCTCTAATCTTCGGTTCAGTGTCTTCAGACCTCAGTGGACTCATTAAACACCCAGGTAGCTGCTATGGCTCAGGCCTCGTCTTCCATGGCCTAGAATCTTGGTCCCCGGATGAATGCTTTGAAGCTTTCTCAGGCTAACTTGGATACAAAGGTCACTGGTCTTCAAGCAGATACTTCAGAGATTAAGGCTATGATCACTGAAATATATCAGGCCTTCAAGGGTCAGGCAGCTCCGTCCCCCTCAGCACCAACTCCAACTCTTGCCCTCACTGAAGTTCTGGCAACAGTTGAGGGGGAGAATACTGCTGAAGAGACTCCTCTTCACACTGAGTGAGAGCAAACACCTCCAGTATCAGTAGCCCCCACATCATCTGCACCAATCTCAGCAATACCCATATCTTCACTACCACCACAAACATCAACAACAACAACACTAATAACAACAACACCACCCTTAGTTGCATCATCTTCCTCAGGCCAGGACAAAGGCAAAGGCAAAATGACAACTACTGAGCCCGAGAAGATTCCCTATAAAATCGGCGACACTGAATACCTGCTCACACCACAACAGCTGAGTAAACACCTTGCTAAAGAAGAAAAAAGATTGAAACTAGCTGAGGAAGAGAAAAGGAACAGAAAAGAACTGGAAAAGGTTGTCGCCGAAGAAGCTGAGAACATGGGATTAGATCCAAGCAAATTTCAAAAGGGTCAGGCAGGGCAAAAGTTCAAGGAAGCTCAGGCTGCTCAGATGGCTGCAATGAAAAAGCAGTTTGATGCAAAGAAAAAGAAAGGTGAAGCTGTCAGGCAAGAACGAATTGATCATTACAACTGGACAATGACAAGCCGAAGGAAGCCTGAGAAAATCACTGATGTCAAAATCATCCCCAACTCCAAACCACTAGCAATGAATGTCTATAGGGGGTGATAAGAGACATTTCGAGATTCATGATCCCTTAACTTTTGTTGATTTTGGGATCACTGAACTCGATGAGCTTGGTCCAATCATTGAAAAGAAGCAAAATAAGGTGGTCAAGGACCTGATGAAGATGCTCAGCAAAAGATATGAAAGGCTAAGAGATGCACCAGCCCAACTGGGAATTCAGCCTGCCTTGACTGCACCACAAGGATCTCAACCACAAGCATCCACTGGCAAAAGGAAAAGAGTTGAGTTCCAACCTGAGATCAAAGTGCCTGGCTTAGAATGCAACAGAGAGCTGCCTGAGGGTGTAAAATTTGTGAACTGTTTGGTAATTGAAGAGCCTGAAAGAGGGCTATTTCACATTGATGTCTATGGAAACCCAACATTTCAAAGATGGAGTGATATTGATCAGGCTGGTGTGGCTGCAATGATCAGCTATATTCCAGTGGCCTCTCAGATCCAATCCCCAGCAAACATCAGGTTCTGTCAAGACCTGAATGCAAAGATAAGAGACCATCCTGACAGGGAAACACTCATCACCAAGAAAGTGAAGCTCGAAGCACTGGGTATCCATCTGGACTGACATCATATTATCCTTTTTGTACTAGTGATAGGAGCTATGTAATCTGATCAATAAAAGATGTATGTTTTGTTAAATTACTCAAAGTTCCTTATTGTATTCATTAGTACATTCAGTGTAAGGAGAAGCCATTTGCTCACTTACACTGATCAAACACTTAGGCTATTCGTATATCCAAATAGGGGGAGACTGTTGGGTTCAGTAAATACCCAAACCCCTTAATCTAGGATTTGAATAGAAAATAACCTAAGTGTTCAATCCGTTAAACACTATCAGGTCACTGAGTGCACAGACTCTCAGTGAGCCATCTTCAGGATACTCAGTACGAGGCGAAGAAGAAGCCTCTCCACTCAGCAAGGCGGAACTTAATGGGTGAAGACTAAGTCAAGAAGAAGATGGTGGATTCAGTGAGTAATGACAATAAATCACTGAATCCCTAATACTCCTCTCCAACTGTTAGCACTGAAGACAAACTGAAGGAAGAGACTGAAGGCTTTGAAGACTGAAGAATGAGCGGGACTAGGCGGGAAAAGTTTACCCAGATAAAACTAAGTCCCCAAGTGCTTTATCCAGATAAAACTAAGTCCCTATCTACTAAAGCCATATCTTCCCATTTATAGTAAGCGGCGATACTAAAGGATTCTCTGTTAAGGAAAGAAGCTTCGCCGCCTGACTACTAAGAGAAAAGTAAATAGTAATCGAATATATCTATATTCGTGATTACTGTGATCAATGTATTTGTCTTCTAGGTTAAAGTTAAAATCATACTTGTATAAATAGCATAAGAGAATGAGTGAAAAGTTTAAGCTTGTAAATTGTAAAAACACACATACACACAAGCCAACTTTTCACTCCTCCAAATACAACTTTATCCTTGAGCTACCTCAGTGGGTTCTAAGAGTTGTGCTCAGACTTAGCCTGAGCTTAGATAGGAGTCACCCAAACTTTGTCATTTCAATCCCAAGTACTATTCTGCAAGTACTTGGGTAATGTATTCTTTTGATTTATTTCTAATAAGAATATGATGTTGAAAATTACTTAGTGTGTTTTACTTAAGTTAATCTCAGTCATTATTCACTATTAAATTGTTTTAAGTACTTTATTGTTTTTAAACGATAGTGAATAGGGAACAACAATATGAGCTCGGGAGCAGAAAATAGGAGTGTTTTATAAAAATTACGGGTTTGGCCCCCTAGTTCCACTAGGCCAGTGCCCCCTCCCCACTTTTCTATTATTTTTGAGGTCCCCAACTCCCCATATATATACCCCCATCCCACCTTATTTTACTAGTTTCTTTCTCACACTAAAAACACACACACTACTTTCTCTCTCTAAATTCTCTCTCTACAAACCCTAACCCTAAACCTAGCCGCCACTGCCACTTTCCGACGAGATTTCGGTGCCGTCACGGCGCGTCACCCAACACTACCACCACCATTTGATAGATCTCTTCCTCCTCTTTCTTGTGGTATACTACACGCGCGCTATAGACCCCATTAACACCTTCAAATCTTGCAATAACTATTCGAATCTTTAGGATTTCAAGTGGGTTTTGTAGATCGAGTTTGGAAAAGGTAAAAGGGACATGTATACGACTCGTTTGACTCATGAGAAGCCTCGTACGAGACCATTTTGGCTCGTACATGTGGCGTTGTGTATTGGGTTTAATAGACACAGGTCTAAAACGAGTTTAAAACTAATTAAAACATGTAAACTAGTGATTTGGTATCGTGTGTTGTGTCATTTTATTGTGTTTTTGCATTTTATTCACAGTTTCATGTTATTGGTTTAGATTAGTTGATGGGTTTGATGATTGGATGTTGTTTGATTGTGTTTGGTTGTTGGAGAATCCATTTGGGGAGTGTTTGGATGGATTTGGTAGATGGAACGAGCCACTAGGGACTCGTTTGTGGGTTTGTGTTTGCGTACGAGACCCATAAGGACCAAGGGCCCGGGTCGGGTCGTTGTGGTAACTTGTTGGCAGTTGTTGTTGGTGTTTGGATGAGACGCGTGGAGCCGAAAAGCTTCTAGAGCTTGTTTGGTTCACGTGGTCTTAACCGGGACCGTGTCAAGACCATCAGGGTCGCGACATTGGTCACGGGTACTTTTGGCAGTTTGTTTGGATGGCGAGATTGATATGGGTTGATTGGAGATTGATTTGCGCTATTGTGATTATTTACTTGGACTTATATTATAAATTGTCAACTTTGAGCAACGTCGGTGTTACTTTGACTTTTTAGTCATAGTTGACCCCGACAACGCCGTAACATGGACTTTAGTATATATCGGACTATAGATTGAATAAAAGCCGAGAAGTCATGACTCGTGCTTGTGGACTCGAAACGAATAACGATTTGAAACTTATATTGAAATTGACGTAATATATATATAAAAACATGTTAATAAAACTAAGAAACATAAATAATAAATGGTTTTTATACTAAAACCTTCGATAACAAGACTTGTCTTGTTATTCGCTATTTTAAATAGGAATTAACGACTAAAAACAGAAAGGTTTTTTAATTAATAATTATTTAATGTTTCGAGTGCACGTTTATCGAAATATGCCATTTATGAGCATTTAATGCCATTTTCGAGCATTTAATACTATTTACGTCTTGTGATGGGTTACGGATGACCCAACATTAATAGCGTCGATCCACGTGGATAACAGACTTATTAGGTTGACGAATCTAATAAGATCCCGTTAGGAACGTAGGATATTGTTATTAATGGATGGATTATCCTTATGACTCATTAGGATTCGACCGGTTTCTGGGATAATAAGTGACACGAAAAAATGATTGAGTTTATCGAGTTGACGAATTCAATAAGGTCTAACTATTTATTCTAAAACTTATTGGACTATGGAGCTTATCACTTAGACGTCTCATTGTGTTGCATTGAGTCGCATTGTGGTTATTTGAGTGCATTCATGATGTCTTGTTGAGTCGATACACACACACACGACGATACCAAACGCTAGGACTAAACGGAGAAACAAGATATTTTTAGAGATGAAGAAAAGGAATACATTGGGGTAGATAACATTGAATTTGGATCTATATTAATATGTTGTGCCGAGTCAGTAGTTGCTGAGCCGTGTTAGCTGTTATCTTCGTTGCTAGTGTTTGTTTGTGCGTTGCTTGCTTGAGATGAGTTTTATAGCCCCACTTTTATCTCTATTTTAACTAAATTGGGGTGAGAAATCATGCTACTCTTTTGGACCTTTTAAACTCTTTGATTTGCTTATGTGTTGACTGTTTAGATAGATATGTTGTAGCTATTGCCTTAGTCTAGGGTAGCAATCATATTGCTATGATACTTGCCTAGCTAAGTATAGACTTCTACCTCGACCTAGTCTAGAGTAGCATTTGTTCTAGACCTTGCTACAACTGCGTTGGCTAGTTGCAAAAATGTAGCTACGGCGCAACCACTGAGAGGGGATTACGCCGTAATTGGTAGTGCATATGAAGTTCTGTTGTACGGCGTAACCATGAGAATGAGTTACGCCGTTACTCTGGTCAGATCAGAATGCTGCAGCAGCAACTTTTCTTCGTTTCCTGCAAAAATGGTCAAAAACACAAAACCCAACAGAAATGGAAATAAAACAAATGAAAGGGATAATTCGGGTTGTCTCCGAAAAGAGCACTTTTCTTTATTTACGAGTCTTTAAGTTAGACTCAGACCCTAGGGGCTACCAGTGCTTGTTGGTCATTTCGTGGATATGGCAATCTCCACGTTGGATCCAACTTATCATATTATCATCCCGTTTGTAGTCCGTCCCTAGCTCTAAACATCCTGAGTAAAAAATCTTGATCTTCTAGTAAGGGTGGTCAATACATTTGACTTTATCTTCATCACTAATGTCGAGTAGTGGCTAAGCATGGCTCAACTGCCTTTTTGTCCATTTTTTAAAATTTGTAACAGTCCGTGGCATTTTAAAAATGTTTTTATCGTCGCCAATCTTTAACCATACCAGCCCTTCTTTCTCATTTTTGTCTAGCCCAGATAGTTTTTTAAAAGGTTTCCCAAAAATTACCCCGGTTAGCCCGTCTTCTATGAATTCGCTAACGTCATCCAAAACCACAAAGTCAACCAGAAATGAGTGAGTCCCAACAAAGACACTGATGTTTGTTGCAATACCTAGGAAATTATTTCCTCTATATTCGAGTTCTTTTTTCATAACCTGGTTGTAGCATTCCTTAGAAATGATGTTAACTAGGGACTTTGTGTCAATGAATGGATGGAAATCAATGAACCCAAATTTGCATGAAATTTTCAGATAATGAGGGTTTCTATGATGGATTCGAGCTCCCATCTCATAAAACTTGGGTTGGTCAGATTGTGAAAGAGTCTTTTCAGAGTTGTTCCAAGGAACCATTTCGATGTCGCTAGAGAAATCATCGGCACTAACTCCTAGGTCTTCTTCTTCAAAATTTACGAACACATCAAAATCCTTTCCCGAAGCTATCTTGCCAAGATTTGTAAGAGTTTTCGGGGAGTCACTAAGAAAATCCTTTAATGCATCACAAAAATCACCAATAGGGTCAATTCCACAAACCTTTTGAGGGGTGGATAGAAGTTCATTAGGTCTAAATGTGTCAATTTCCCCGTTAGCTTCGAGAGTTAATTTTCGGGCGAAGACATCCACCTTTGCATGGGCAGTAGCAAGCGTAGGTCTTCCTAAAATAATAGGTATTCTGTTGTCTTCAAGAATATCCAGAATGAAATCAACTAGGAATAAAATTTTCTTTATTTTTACCAACACGTTTCAACGATTCCCAAGGGTGACTGCATCGATCGATCGGCCATTTTGGCTGGCTTAAGGTCTCCAATACCCATACATAGGAACATTGAACGAGGCATAATGCTTATGCTCGCTCCAAGATCAGCAAGGGCGTTACACATATTGAGACTCCCGATCAAGCAAGGGAGAGTGAAACAACCAGGATCTTTTTCCTTTTGCGGTAGTTCATTTCTTAAAACTGCTGAACATCTCTCGTTAAGTTGAACCGTCTCATCAGAATCGCTGCTTAACTCCTGCAAAATATTTTTTGGATCAGTCTTAATGGAATTAACAAGAGGAACATTTACCGGGAGGGCTCCAACATCCAGAAGCAGGAGTTTCTCCTTGCTGACTCTTCGTTTAACCTTCTCCGAAAACGTAGTGGGCTCCTCAAAGATTGTTTGAACTGTGTTGACAACTTCTTCTTCACGTGCAGCGAGGTAATCAGTTATAGCTTTTGAACATGAATTCACACTCTTCTCCAAACCATTTATGCGATCTTCATGAGTCTTGAGAGAAGAAACTATGTTTTCCACAAATGTTTTCATCATTTTTTCAATTCTCTCATCACGTTCCTTAGATTCCTTAATATGGTCAAGGATCCTTTTCTCTAATTTGTTTTCGGTCTTGGTCCCAAATACACTCTTAACCTTCTCTACCCGACAGGCTTTAATTTCATTTGCCCTTTCAAGCCTTCGCTTTTCAAAAATTTCACCATAATTATATTATTGCTTCGTCAATGTTTTCATTACCTTATGATCAAAATTATCCCTTGGTCCATACCCTGTCTCCATATGCCATTTATAGCAATGTTCAGAAATCCGTTGAATACACTCCAAAGCTTGGTCAGGGGTCATGCTAGGAATAGGTCTAAGGGAATCGAGTAATTCACGTGTTAGTGCATTAATTACCCAGTAGAAGACATAGAAGATTTGATGTTTGTTCAAGTCATGAGTGGTACATCGATATATTAGCTCATTGAATCTTTCCCATGCTTGGTAAAGTGTCTCTTCACCTTCTTGAACGAATTGATGGATCTTACTGAGAAGTTTAGCCATTTTCGAAGGAGGGCAAAATTGTTGAACGAATTCTTTCCTTAATTTACCACATGCTTCTTTGCATTCGTTAGGGAGTTTATTGTACTATCTTTTCGCAGTTCCTGTAAGAGTCATAGGAAAAATTCTTGCAGTAACCGAATAGCTAGAGATACTCCGGACGCTGAAAAGAGATGATAGGTAGAGTACTTCTTCCACATGATTCTGAACATCCTCATTTTCATCTCCTGAAAACTTAAGCTCATGTAACTCTCGAATAAATTGGTCCGGAATAAAGAATTTTTCCACACTAGAGTCTTGCGTGAAGGCTCGTGTACAGTTCACATTTGGTCATTCCAAATACTGCTCCATGGTTATCTCTTTAATATTGTTTTCATCAATGACTTCCGGTTCTGCATCAGATTGGTCAGATTCGTAAAACGAAAAGATGTTATGAATAGGAACCGGAGAGTAAACTTTTTTCGTCCGAAATTGTTTTTCCGGATCATCGAACGGGGTGGCCAAAAATGGCCTTGAGATTCTAGTCTTGAATCCTGACATTAAGAGAAGAAAGAAACTTAAAAATAGACTTAATAGAAAATCCTAATATAACTCCCCGGCAGCGACGCCAAAAACTTGATGCAGGTTTTACTGACCAGGTTTTAATATTTATAAGTCTCGTTATACCTAAGGTCTACCCTAGTGCACTAACGGGCAGTGTACCCGGTCGTGTGTAGTGTAGTATTCGGTAAAACCAAGGTCGTCCCAAGAGCTATGTGTGTGGATTAATACTAAGTCTAGGTGTCACAGATTTTAATATGATTTCGATTAACTAATTAACTACTAAAGTAAATAAAGGCAAAGGATGTGAACAATAGAGGAGAGTGGTGCTAACCTAGTTACTCATCCTAACTAGTAGTGTTTACGTCTAATTACTTCTAATTACTTCAGGTGGGGTCAAAGTAGAGAGGACAGCATTTGGTCAGTTCATCCTAACCTATCAGCAAAGGGTACCACTGGAGAAGTCAGGTGTCTCCTCATAAGTCCAGTTGTTCCTGGTCCTTTAAGCCAAGTCATTAAGTTCCGCTACATGCTAGACTTATAATAGTGAGTGCCCAGGCGCTAGCATCTTAAACACTCACCCCCTAATTCTTAAGTTCATCCAAAGAGTTGGTGATCAGTTGGTCAAATCGCACTAGTAGAAAGGGTCGTCAATTGGCCATATCTTACCCTTCCCATCTCAGTCTACTCACTTAGGGTCAGTTGGTCATATCTCCTAAGCAACTAGCCTCTACCGCCATTCAAAACTACCGAAACAAGGGTAGCTATCAATAAACTATGCATGCATACACTTAGAAATAATTATACGGAAGCAATGTAAATGCAAACAAAAAAATTAAGGAATCATAACTAGGCCAGCACCAAGAGGTGCTTAGCCGCTCATATTAACCATACAAATCAATTCAATGTTTAATGTTACAAAATACATGAATCAAAAGTAAAGAAAAGATAAAAAGCTAATGCTTATCGTAGGGGAGTGATTTATCCCTTGGAGATAGCTCCATATACTCCTCTAGATCTTGCTTCGACTTCTTCTCACGTTCTCTGATTGTTGTGTGTTAAATGGGATGCTCTGAAATGCTGGAAATCGTAGGGTATTTGTAGGCCAGATCTGGTTACGACGTAACTATTAAAAGAGTTACGCTGTAACATATAATTCTTCGTAAATTGCACTAGTAATGCTGGTTACGGCGTAACCACAGGAAGGAGTTACGCCGTATCTTTAATAAATCTTGATTACGCCGTAGTTGATGCATGGGTTATGGCGTAATTGTCAGAGGCGCGGAACCTCATTTGACCTAATTTGGTTACGTCGTAAGCTTGGATAGAGTTACGCCGTAATCTTCAGTTAATTGGTTTTCTGAGCCACGCTTTAGTTACGGCATAATGAGAGAGAGGAGTTACGCTGTAACTTCTTTAAAGTGAGCATACTATGATAAATCTTCAATAAACTCTCCAATTCCGCGTCTCTTTAGCTCCAATGCTCGTAATTTACCTGAAAGTGAAATATAATGGAAAACAATGCATAAATCCATATAAATGATATAAATTACAAGCATTATCGGGGGAAATTGACACTTAATATTCAGGATTATTTGATGTTATCACTAGTGTTGCTTAGGCCCTACTATGACGTCGGTTATGTGATTGATGGTGTTATTGATTGTGATATTGGTATGTGATTGGTGTGATATTGTGTATCTATCTTAGTCCCGCATAGCAAATAAACTCCTACAGGTCCACTATTGAATTTGAACTTAAACCTATGAACTCACCAACGTTAGCTGACCTTTTAGCATGTTTTTCTGAGGTATCTAAGTGATGTTTGGAATGCTTGTTCTGTGGAAGCTTGGCAGTGAGGCATGGTTGAAGGATCATATTTAAACTCTAATAATATTATGCGGACCTATTTTATAAATCATGTTGGGCCTTACATTTAGCTATTTTTGGATAATTAAATTTGGGATTGGTTTTGGACTCTAATATGATTATCTTGTTTGCTATAATTGTGTGATGTACCAATCCATGTAACGCCTTGAAAACTTGTTTAAGTCTTCCGTTGTACCGAGATTTGGGGGTGTTACAGATTGGTATCAGAGCCAAGGTTATAGAGAACTAGGTATTTAATAAAACCTAAACTATAACCACTTTTTAGAAAAATTGATCCTCGACCGACGCATGCCAGCCTGCCAAGCCGAAGCTTCTTACTTTGAGTATGGTATGAACTTCGATTTGATTAATGAGATATGATGAATTGTGAATTAATTATTGAGATGTTATGTTTTGGGATATTATTATTGGTTTTGGGAGATTATGAGCTTGATTATATGATTGATGTGACTTGGGATTATATGATGCGTGGATTATGTGATAGAATGGAACTTATGTGTTTTGTTTAAATGCATATTTTGAGTAATGCGGTACCTCTATTTTAAAGCTGTCATTATGTGATATATGTTTTGGTTGAGTTGATGCACTTATTAGAACTAGTCGTTTTTTAACACTGATACCTACCCTATGCCTTTGTCACAGACCATGCATTCACTAGCTTATGATGTGTCTAAGGATGTCCTTGCTGCTACTTCCCCAGCACGGACTCTGATGACTGTTGCGCAGAGTGATCCTTATGTGATTGTTTGACATTCTAGTTTCACTTCATCATCATCTGATCGCCCTAGCTCATCTAGGCAGCTCACATAGCATCAGGTCTTAGCACGAGCCCAGACTCCTAGACTTACTCGTAGTACTGCTCGTATGTCTGTACGACCACCATCATCACCTATTTACCTGTCAGCTCACTCTCTCCTGTCATCACCACCTGCATCACCATGTCCTAGAAGACCTAGATCTCCTACTGTACGACCTCAGGATTCACCTTCACAGAGACGCCGACTCATGGACTCCACCTCTGTAGATGAGGATGAGGAGGAGTATAAGGACGAGGAGGAGTATGTAGAGGAGGATGTGGATCCTCAGGAGGAGGATGATGAGGATATCCTTGATGGGGGTACTTTACCATTGCAGAGTCATGCGCATTCGGTGCATTCTCCAGGACCAGGCTCTCCCTTACCTTTTCCTGAGCCTGATTCTCCTAGGCAGGTTTTTGATTTTGGCTCACCTCTTCACTCACCTGAGATAGGTAGCCCACTAGGTTCAGAGATACCATCAGAAATTGCTTTAGAACCTGAGGAGTATGGGGAGATGGGTCTGATGTGGGAAAGGATTACATCTCAGGGTGTTAGGCTTAGTCAGTTGACAAATCGACTAGTTGGAGTATCAAGGGCTACTGTAGAGGATTTGAGAGCAGATATGGGTTCTGTAGTTAGGAGGACTATGGTTCTGAGAGAGGGTATGTCGGAGCTCCATGAGCAGGTAGGGGACTTGCTGAGAGGGTTCGCGACAGCCCGAGATGCAGACAGAGCGTTATGGCATAAGGTAGGCGAGTTGGAGAGGGAGGTCATAGATCTGAAGAGTGATCGTGACGCTCAACGTGTTGAGCTTTTATCTCTATGGAGGGAGGTTGACGATGTTAGGAGATCAGTTAAGAGTGTTCATGATCGTGGCTCGATTGTGTTAGATTCATAGCATTGTACCATCTTGAAAATGAGTAGTCTCTATTTCAAGATGTAGATCTATCCTAGTTATCTTGTTAGTATCGTTGTTAGGATCGTTTTTGATTACTCTACATCCTTTCATGTATTTCACTTTGAAACCTATGAGTTATGGTTATTAGAAAGTGCATCCTTTAGTTTTGACTCAGTCTCTAGTTATTTAGTTATGATAAAGTGTTATCCTTGTTAGCCTTGATTATGTATTCGTGCGTTATTCAATAATCCTTGGAACCAAACCCAGTCTTATAGAACGTGAATTGTGAACTTATGAAGCTGTTGTTTTAACCTTCAGATCAATGGCACCAAGATGAAACCCGCCTAGGACCAACCGAGCAGCTCCTACTGCTGTGGTTAACCTTGTCCATCGAGGTCGTCGTCCGACCCCGACCACTCCACCTGTTGAGAACCAGAACACTGATAACCCTGCTGTTGGGAACCCAAATGTTAACGACCGTGCTCAGAATGGTCTTGTTC
The DNA here is from genome assembly GCA_019973895.1 of Chrysanthemum seticuspe. Lineage (NCBI taxonomy): Eukaryota > Viridiplantae > Streptophyta > Magnoliopsida > Asterales > Asteraceae > Chrysanthemum > Chrysanthemum seticuspe. The sequence continues at coordinate 229,388,279 of BPTQ01000007.1, read as the reverse complement.
CACTGAAACCTCCGCCTTTGAATCAAGCCCACATCGACCAGCTCGTGACACAGCGTGTAGCTGAACTGTTAGATGAGTCTAATCACTCTAACACCTCTGGTGGAACCCCACCACTTAATCTAGCTCGAGGTTGTACCTACAAAGAGTTTCGATTCTATGGTCCCATCGAGTTTGGAGGAACCGAGGGAGTGGTTTACCTAACAAGGTGGATGGACAAAATTGAGTCTGTATTTACCGTTAGTAACTGTGATGGGATCCTAAGGTTTAGTATGCGACATTCACCCTGAAGGACGAAGCATTGACTTGGTGGAACAACTATCACAGATCCGTAGGAAGTGAGATAGCCTATAGCATGACTTGGCCCAGTTTAAGGCTCTTCTGATCAAGACTTACTGTCCTAGGAATAAAGTTAAGAAGTTAGAGGTTGAGTTCTGGAACCATAAGGTTAAGGGTAACGACATGACGACTTACAACCGTCGTTTCCAAGAGTTGTCACTGCTTTGCCCAGAAATGGTTCGCACTGAAGCCCTTAAGATTGAGAGGTATATTGATGGATTGCCTCTAGCTACTAGGAATGATGTCATCGTTGCGAAGCCGGCTAACTTGCATGAGGCAGTTACCGTGGCTCAGCGTTTGATGAACTCTTTTGTGTTAGAAGGATGAGACAAGGGTAAGAGTGATAAGATAAAGAGGAATGATAATGTTAAGGGAAATGGCAAAAAACGTCAAGAGACTACCAGGATGTATGCCATAGGTAATGGAGAGAAGAAGGGTTATGAAGGCAACAAACCCTTGTGTGGTCGCTGCAACCGACACCACCATGGATCATGCTCAATAGTGTGTAGGAATTGCTCTAAGGTAGGAGACATGGCCAAGGACTGTAGGTCTCGTCCCCTTGTTGTGGCCCAAACTACTCAAGGAGTGGACTGGAAGGCCATTGTCACCTGTTTTGGATGTGGAAAGATAGGGCACTACAAGAATTAGTGCCGAGAGCAGTGGGTGAGAGGAAACCTCGGTAATGGAGGAGGATTTGTTAACCGAGGTGTGGGAAGTAATGGCCATAACCCTGTGAAGCGAGAGGTTGAAGGGAACTAGGGAAATCAGGGTGCTAGGAATCAACAGAGAGACATGGGAGCCACGCGAGTATATGCCATTGGGATGGAAGTCGGTGAGGACCCAAACGTAGTTACGGGTACGTTCTTTCTAAATAACCGCTATGCTTCCATACTGTTTGATACTGGTGCCGATATGAGTTTCGTATCCACCACCTTTATGCCATTACTAGGAATTTCCCAACACCTCTAGGGTTAAGTTATGATGTAGAGTTAGCTAATGGAAATATGGAAAGGATAGACACTGTAGTCCGAAGTTGCACACTAAGTTTCCTAGACCACCCGTTTAGCATAGACCTTTTTCCAGTTACCTTAGGAAGTTTTAACGTCATCATTGGAATGGATTGGTTATCGAAGAACAGTGCACACATCATCTGCAATGAGAAGATAGTGCATGTACCGTATGACAGAAAAGTTCTGAGCATACAAGGAGATCGGATTGACTGTGGAGGTCCCTCCCGGTTGAGCATCATCTCTTGTATTAAGGCCCAGAAGTACATCGATAAATGATACGGATTTAAAAAGTACACTTTTGAGGGGTCAGTTAAGCCCTTAATCGATCACTTTTGTATCCGTTACTACTTAATTTCGTTCCTTTTCACTTTTTAGGTCTCTTGAAGGCAAATTGCTGGAATGACACTTATTCGGACGAAAAGGCTCGAATATATGAAGAAAATGGCCAAAGTCAAGAATCAAGACACTCAAGCTGCTGGAACTGAAGGTGATGGCGTCACAACCTAATGGAGACGCCGTCGCAGAACACTTTGAGACGACTCAGAGAGCAAATTGCTATTTTGCACTTGATGGCATCAGGTTTTAAAGAGTAGGGCGTCACAACTCAGACGGCCTAGATTCAGATCCCGACGGCGTTAGAAGATGAAGTCGATGGCGTCAGTAGCATAAGGTGACGCCGTCACAGAGTTGACGTGGCCAAGACAAAAACCTAATGGCGGTGACCCGACGACGTCACAATTAAAGAGTGACGCCGTCGCATATTGTAACTCTATATATAGAATTCAGATTTTCAGTATTTTAGAGAGGTAGTTTTGTGGAGTAAAACCTAAACCGAACTTTGGCTATTTTGGCCAGTATCTTAGGGTTCCATACCCTATTTTACAACAAGATAAGTGATTTACTTCATTAATTCAATTATGTCTTCAATTGTTTGTGTGTATGCTTGCATGTTCTCTATGTTCGGCTAATTTACTTGTGTGTTTGCTTAGATCTATGAAACCTAGGTATTGAATATTGTTTGGTTGTCTCTTATCTTAATTGTGATTGACCTAGTATTGTGATAGGTCATTCGTTGTGTTTTTAATGCTTGAGTAATCTTTATGAACATTAGTTTATAATCACCTAGAGTTATTGTAGGCTAAACATCCAAAGGTAACCTTAGAGTTAGTTTATGAATCCTAGAGATTTCGTAAGAAATAACCTTAAGGTAGTCTCAAAGAGTTAGAGAAAAACGCATACCCTACGACCTTAGAAGACACAACGTGTTAAGAATAAGGACGTGACAATTCAACCATCAATAGGAGATAACTAGGGAGTAATAGCATCTAAGTAAACACATTCTTAATCATCATAAGAGCACACAACAATAGACATAGACTACCCTCACCTTAGCTTAGTTAATTTAGATAAGTAGAGTAATCGGTAGAAATACCAACCCCCCAAATCCAATACCCCGAGATTCGTACCTTTCAATTTTCTAAAAAATATAAAAAAGATAAAAAATAATCTTCCTCAACCCCAACCTTTGCGTAGTAATTTCTCACTAGCATTCCTATTCCCCTAGAGAACGATATCAATTCCTGATGCTTACCCTAATACTACACTACAACGATTAGGTTCACTGCCTAGGGTGTTGAAAAACTTTCTCGACGAAAAGGAAGTTCCTTTGACCCCGAAAGCGCGTTGTACGCGTATAAATAAAGGAGGTTTTCTTTTCTTGGCTTAAATTTCTGAAAAGAAAAGCGAGAAGAAGAGCGAAGGACACCTTAAGGATGTAACCGTCGTTAGAGAGTTTCCGAATGTGTTTCCCGACGATCTGACAAGGATTCCACCTGTCCGACAAGTGGAATTCCAAATTGAGTTGATACCTGGTGCTGCACCTGTAGCCCGTGCACCCTATCGACTTGCTCCAAGAGAATTGGAGGAACTGTCTAAGCAGTTGGTAGAGTTGTCAGAGAAGGGATTCATTCAACCAAGTTCGTCATCGTGGGGAGCACCGATGTTGCTTGTGAAGAAGAAGGATGGATCGTTCCGGATGTGCATTGACTATAGGGAATTGAATAAGTTGACGGTGAAGAACCGGTATCCACTACCTAGAATAGATGACCTAATTGACCAACTCCAAGGAGCTAGTGTCCTTTCAAAGATCGACTTGCGGTCTGGATATCACCAACTTAGAGTTTGAAAGGAGGATATCCCTAAGATGGCATTTAGGACTCGTTATGGGCACTATGAATTCCAAGTAATGTCGTTTGGTTTGACCAACGCGCCAGCGGTATTCATGGATCTTATGAACCGAGTGTGTGAGCCATACCTGGATAAGTTTGTGATAGTATTCATAGAAGACATCTTGATATACTCCAAGAATAGAGGGGAGCAAGAAGATCATTTGAGGCTCATTTTAGAGTTGTTGAGGCAAGAGAAGTTGTATGCCAAATTATCTAATTGTGAATTTTGGATTCCGACCGTGCACTTCTTAGGCCATGTGATAGATAGTCGAGGAGTTCATGTTGACCCAGCCAAGATTGAGGCCATTAAAGAATGGGCCGCCCCTAGGAACCCATCAGAAGTCCGCCAGTTTCTAGGTTTAGCAGGCTATTACCAGAGGTTCATTGAGGGATTCTCCAAAATAGCTAAGTCGCTGACCAAACTGACGCAGAAGGACGTTAAGTATGAATGGGGAGAAAAGGAAGAAGATGCATTCCAACTTCTGAAGGAGAAGTTGTGTAGTGCACCCATCCTAGCTTTGCCTGAATGGAGCGAAGATTTTCTCGTGTACTGCGACGCTTCACATAAAGGCTTAAGTGCTGTTTTGATGCAATGGGAGGACGTGATAGCTTATGCCTCCCGACAACTTAAGAAGCATGAGAAAAACTACGCCGCCCATGATCTGGAGTTAGGTGCTGTAGTGTTTGCCCTTAGAATTTGGAGAAATTATTTGTATGGAACTAAGTGTGTAGAGTTTACCGACCATAAAAGCCTGAAGAAAATCTTAGACCAGAAGGAGCTGAATATGAGACAATGTCGTTGGTTAGAGTTACTACAGTGATTATGACTGTGAGATTCGTTATCGCCCTGGTAAAGCCAATGTCGTGGCAGATGCACTCAGCCGTAAGGAGAACATTCCACCTTTACTCGTTCGATCCCTAGGAATGACCATTAGTTCGCCTCTACCATCTCAAATCTTAGCCGCCCAAGCTGCCGCGTTGACGGAAGAGAACCATCCATTTGAGAACCTGCATGGAATGGTAGAAAGTGAAAACGGCTTTTTGAAGCGTTCTTACGAAACCTAATGCTCATAGAAAGAAGCTGGATACCATTTCATGTCGGAATCCGTGAGTTGATTATGCACAAGTCGCATAAATCAAAATACTCTATTCATCCCGGAGCCGATAAGATGTATCATGACTTGAAGAAACTCTACTGGTGGCCGAACATGAAAGCCGACATAGCTCTGTATGTCACAGTAAGTGCTTGACTTGTTCCAAGGTAAAGGCCGAACACCAGAAACCCTCAGGACTTTTAGTTCAACCCGAACTCCCTGTATGGAAATGGGATCAAATCACCATGGACTTCATCACCAAATTACCGAGAGTTAGCGGCAATGACGTTATCTGGGTAATCGTAGATCGTTTGACTAAGTCTGCTCACTTCTTGGCCATTAGCGATGTCGATAGTCTCGACAAGCTTGCTCGGCTGTATATCAAGGAGATAGTATCGCATCATGGAGTACCGATATCTATCATTTCAGACCGAGATAGCCGTTTCACATCCCACTTCTGGAAATCCTAACAGTTAGCTTTAGGAACAAAATTGGATATGAGTACTGCTTATCATCCACAAAATGACGGTCAGAGTGAAAGAAGCATTTAGACCTTATAGGATATGCTTCGAGCCTGTGTCACCGATTTTGGCAAAGGCTGGGAGAGACACCTACCTTTGGCCGAATTCTCCTACAACAATAGTTATCATTCTAGCATTCCGCACCATTTGAGGCGTTGTATGGCCGAAAATTTCGTTCTCCAGTTTGTTGGGCGGAAGTTGGCGAGAGTCAGCTTACCAGTCCCGAACTCGTTCTAGAAACCACTGAGAAGATAGTTCAGATCCGTAATCATTTGCAAACCACTCACGATAGACAAAAGAGTTACGCCGATAGGAGACGTAAACCCTTAGAATTCTAGGTAGGAGATCGTGTTATGTTGAAGGTTTCTCCTTGAAAAGGAGTGATACGTTTTGGCAAGCGTGGAAAACTCAATCCCCGATACATTGGTCTCTTTCCAATCCTGGGAAGAATCGGACCAGTAGCTTACCGTCTTGAGCTACCTTCGGAGTTGAGCAGTATATACAATATCTTCCATGTTAGTAACCTTAAGAAATGTCTTTCGAAGGAAAACTTAGTTGTACATATGAGAGATATCCGTATTGATGAGAAATTGAATTTCGTTGAGGAACCGATTGAGATCATGGATCGTGAGATTAAATGGCTGAAGCATAGCCGTATTCTGATTATCAAGGTTCGTTGGAACTCTCGTCATGGACCATAGTTCACTTGGGAACGTGAGGACGTTTTCCATAGGAAGTACCCTAAACTCTTCATGACATCAAGCAACTCGGAGTGAAACCCGGTACGGGTTTCTTCTGAGGCTGGGAAGTTGTGACAACTAGCAATTAACGTAATATATATATATAAAAACATATTAATAAAACTAAGAAACAGAAATAATAAATGGTTTTCATAATAAAACCTTCGATAACAAGGCTTGTCTTGTTATTCGCTAATTTAAATAGGAATTAACGACTAAAAACGGAAAGGTTTTCTAATTAATAAGTATTTAATGTTTCGAGTGCACGTTTATCGAAATGTGCCATTTATGAGCATTTAATTCCATTTTCGAGCATTTAATACTATTTACGTCTTGTGCATGGGTTACGGATGACCCAACATTAATAGCGTCGATCCACGTGGATAACGGACTTATTAAGTTGACGAATCTAATAAGAGCCCGTTAGGTACGTAGGATAACGTTATTAATGGGTGGATTATCCTTATGACTCGTTAGGATGCGAACGTTTTATGGGATAATAAGCGACACGAATACATGATTGAGTTTATCGAGTTGACAAATTTGATAAGGTCTAACTATTTATTCCGAAACTTATTGGACTATGGAGCTTATCGCTTAGACGTCTCATTGTGTTGCATTGACTCGCATTGTAGTTATTTGAGTGCATTCATGATGTCTTGTTGAGTCGATACACACACACGACGATACCAAACGCTAGGACTAAACGGTGAAACAAGATATTTTTGGCGATAAAGAAAAAGAATACATTGGGGTAGATAACGTTGAACTTGGAATTATATATTAAGAATTGGTTTATATTAATAGGTTGTGCCGAGTCAGTAGTTGCTGAACCGTGTTAGCTGTTATCTTCGTTGCTAGTATTTGTTTGTGCGTTGCTTGCTTGAGGTGAGTTTCATAGCCCCACTTTTATCTCTATTTTAACTAAATTGGGGTGAGAAATCATGCTACTCTTTTGGACCTTTTAAACTCTTTGATTTGCTTATGTGTTGACTGTTTAGATAGATATGTGGTAGTTGTTGCCTTAGTCTAGGGTAGCAATCATATTGCTATGATACTTGCCTAGCTAATTATAGACTTTTACCTCGACCTAGTTCATGGTAGCATTTGTTCTAGACCTTGCTACAACGGCGCTGGCTAGTGTTGCTTAGGGCCCTACTATGACATCGGTTATGTGATTGATGGTGTTATTGATTGTGATATTGGTATGTGATGGTGTGATATTGTGTATCTATCTTAGTCTCGCATAACAAATAAACTCCTACAGGTCCACTATTGAATTTGAACTTAAACCTATGAACTCACCAGCGTTAGCTGACCTTTTAGCATGCTTTTCTCAGGTATCTAAGTGATGTTTGGAATGCTTGTTCTGTGGAAGCTTGGCAGTGAGGCATGGTTGAAGGATCATATTTAAAATTCTGATAATATTATGTGGACCTATTTTATAAATCATGTTGGGCCTTACATTTAGCTATTTTGGGATGATTGTATTTGGATACTTAAATTTGGGATTGGTTTTGAACTATAATATGATTATCTTGTTTGCTATACTTGTGTGATGTACCAATCCATGTAACGCCCTGAAAACTTGTTTAAGTCTTCCGCTGTACCGAGATTTGGGGGTGTTACAACTGTGATATTAAGCTTTTTTACATGTAAAAAATAACCATGATATTAAAAAAGAAAAAAAGGTTGTGTGATATAAAAGAAGTTATTGTGATATTAAAATTTTATTGTTGATTTCATTGTGATAGTAAAAAGGAACCATGATATTAACATTTTTTTATTAAAAAAGAAACGGTGATATTTATAATGTTAGTAAAAAAAAAAGTAGTGTGATATCAAAAAAAAAAAAAAAAAAAAAAAAAGGTTGTGTGATATTAACAATTTGTATTTTAAAAAAAAGTTTATGTGATATTAAGATCAGATCTTGACTTTCGTAAAAAAGTCAAAATCAGACCTTAATATCACAATATATTTAATCATGAAAACGATTTTTTTTTTATTATTTTCAGCGATTCTTAATAATTTATCATCTTCTTCATTTTTTTAATTTTTTCAGATTTTTTTGATTTTTTTTTAAAGCTGCTGTGATATTTCCGTACCATCCCTACTTAAAAGCTTAATCCCCACCCGATCCCTATATATATCTCTATGTTATATATAACAGGAGGCATGACACTCGGATTATTCAAGAAAAGTCCATGTCATTGCCATGTAATTATTTTTATGTCATGTCATCTTAATTTGTTTGCCACCTCATCAGATACATGACGTCATTAATATGATTAATGTCACCTCATCTCCACCTAAGACCTCATCACATTACCACTACATTTTAAAAATCCGGATTAAAAATACAACTCACAAGGATCGAACCCTGGATCCTTCAAAGGAAATATAAAAGCAGCTCAACCATCAGACCACTTCAATATTTGTGATTGATTTTGCAGATCAAAACTGATAAGGGATAAACAAATTCAAACAAACCATACAATATCTCTTATTCAAATCTCTCCCATATTTATCTTGATTATTTAAAAATCATGATTGATTTTAAACACAGAATATTATCTCAAAAGAAATCTACTAAATCATTCACAGAAGCCGTGCTCTAGATCATTCACAAAAAACACCAAAAAACCATATGGCGATCAAAAAACATACCTACTACAACATACGAACATGATTTTAAAGGTATGTTTTCTTTTTAATTTTTATAATCGTTTAAAACATGATATACGTTTTTCTCTTATTTGATTTTCCAGGTTTTCGTCATCTGGATCCGTTATAAAGAAATCATCCATCATGATTATTGGTTTCTTAATTTGGTAAATTATACTTTATCAGGTTTTCATACAATCACAAGAATCATGAAGCCTGTTGTAGTGGTTGTTTGTAATAGTTTAACTCTAAGATTCATACTAAATGGTGGTTTTTAAATGTTGAAACAGAGGCGAAGGAATATGATAAACGAAAATCAAATCTAAAATACAAGTTTGTGTTTGATAATTTTTTAAATTTCTTTTTGTGGTTTTTTGTTTTTAGCTTTTTTAAGCTATTGATATTGTTGGATCCCCGTTGTGTCTGATCAAGTAAAGTAATATTTAGATTGGTTCCTGGTGTCACTCTTTTTTCTATGCTGTCAACCTTTTATGCCTTCTCAACCATCAATTTTACAAAATTTAACCTGATATTCAAATGCTCTCAAGTAAATTAGACATGAGCGATCCACAAAACAATGTCACAATGTATAAATTAATTAGTTATATTTTCTTTTGTAGGAGTTACTGTATGTAGTGCTTAGAAAGAAGCCATGTCCATCTGAAAGTGGTTATGTGTGACGTGGATGCAAGAATAGAGGCATGGCAGTCAAAACCCTTGGTTGTACTGTTACTGATCCTGGAAATAATGTCTCTGAAATCATCATATTACCAGTTGTTGTTGCCCTAACTGAAAATGACATCAAATTGGTCAAAAACTACATAAAATTCTGCAAGAGACTGAAGATTGGCTCAATGAAGACAGTGAAGATGAATCGGATGAACAAAACTATTCTGGAAAATTTGAAGAACTGAAACAGGTGCTAGAATTTGCTACTACTTTTTAGCTGCTGATTACATTGTGTAACAACAGGCAAACATCTAATCATGATCTTTTATGCAGTTATTGGATCCAATTGAAAAGAGACACAAGGATAAAAATGCAAGATCAAAAGCAACAAAAGCTTTTCTAAATTGTATTGGTAAATATCATTCAGCCACAGATCTATTTGCCCCTAGGTTAAAACACGACGTATAATCTTTAGCCTTTTTTTGCTTTACTTATCGCATGAAATGATTAATCCACACTTAATATACAGTAACAAAAATAAATTGTATGTCACTCTATGAAGTTGAAATTTGGTCAGATGACTTTTACTATCGCAATGGTTTTATGCTTTGGGTTGAAAGCCAGAGAGCTAAGACAGGGATTTTAACTGCATACTATGAATGAAACTATGATTAGAACAAAAAAATAGTTTAGTTAATTTTGTGGGAAAAAGATTGCAATGATTTACTTGGAATTTATATTTTGGCAAAGGAATCTATGGGTCTTACTGGTGCTAGATTGGATAGTGCTGAAATGCTTGCATGTTGTCTTGCGACCCACCATGCCCTGTTAGAGGTACAACTTTTTTTAACATGATAATTTTCTTATGCGATTTGTATTCATTTTTGTATAGGTATCCCATTTACATAATCCCCATTCAGAATCTTGATGCCATAGGATGATTCTCAACATAATTGTTCTGTTTGATCCAAGTCCTCCTTTTGTAGCTATTTCTTTTTTATGTGGTTAAAACAGATAAAATGTGGTTATTAGTTATCTGATATTAGCTTTTTGTATATGGGGAGCATAGTTACAAGACTGTTATGAACTTTCGGATGAATATGAAGGTAACACGGACCCTACCAAATTGGATGAGCTTGGGAGAGTTCTATCAAGTTTAGATGCCAGAGATTCTATTGTTATGGCCAAGTCTTTCTCCCAGATGCTTAGCTTAGCTAACTTGGCAGAAGAAGCTCAGATAGCTTATAGGCGAAGAATCAAGCTAACAACAGGTGATTTAGCCGATGAGGCATTTGCGTCAACTGAGTCAAATATGAAAGAGACGTAGGATTAGGCTAAAAGAATGGGTTAATGGGTAATTCAGTTCACGCTTAGATAATTAGTATTGTTGATTATCCAGCGGGTATGTAATATGTTGACCTAAACATTACTCAGTAGTTAGATGATCACTTCCGAAATGCAAATCCATACACACGAATAATTATGTCTTTTCTGTAAAAAAAAAGGGTTTTTATGAACATCTTCTTGAACAACATATAAGTATGGGGCGTGATCTGGATATTGTGATGGTGAACTCTTTATCTCCATGGGGAAACCACCATCTTACACCCTTTGGACCTTTACTGGAACCTTTGACTGCATTTTTCCGCGATGGTGTTGCTGTAATCCATCACGCAAAATGGTACAAAGAATCCTTAACTTGAACAAGACTGAATAAATTATGCATTAGTGTCCTAAAATTTTCAAGTGTTTGTTAAGGATTGCAGGTACCTGATCCGAGTCTTTCTGTTATTGAGCCTACAATTCTTGGAAGGCATTGGTTTCTTCCTGTATATTATTGGTCTGCAATGACCCCTCACAATTTTTCGAGGCACTAAATGTCTCGTGCATGTACCTTTAGAAGTTCTATATGAAAAGATTGTTTTATTTTTTTCTGCAATTGGTTCTCCTGATTCGTTCGTGCAGATGATTAAGAAGGTACCATTATACCATTTTTATTTTATAAATTATATGTTTTAAATTATTAATATAGACATACATTACATCGCCTCATATTCTAGCTTCACCGGTACCTACTAAAAGGTGCTTTTTATTGAGTTCCATTTTTTTCAAAACCTCTTTATTGTATATCCATTCCGAGAAGATGAATGTTCACCCAGATGTACATTAAACCTTCTAAATTAATTTAAAGTTTATCTATGTGTACAACTTTAGGTAAGAAAGGGCGAAGAAGTCGGCCTTAGTCCTAATATACCCGTTTTGACCCGTTAACCAACCCATCTAGGAGGGTACAGAACTCGGGGTCTAAGCCTTCAAACTGAATCACAATCATTCTTAAACAGACCAACATACTTGATCCTGTCCGGTACTCGGTCCTAATATTTTCAATTTAGCAGTTTTAGTTCAGTCCCGGTTCCATGATGAGTGTCTAAATACTCATCAATTTTATACTATTAGAATGCCAAAAACATCTGAAAACACTCAGAAACACATCAAAATGATAAAAATATCACAAACAAGTGTTTTATATGTTTTAAATGCAAAAACATCAAAATCTGGTGAAAAACATATCAAGTTTGCATAATTGGCAGTTTTAGTCCCCCAAGTTACAAAAGTTGTCAAAATTAGTCCCTGGTAATTCAAAAACTTGTAAAATATCATTTTAGGTCCTTGGGATTCACAAGTTGTTCAAAATAATCCTTTGAAGTTAAAAATTACAAATTTACAACTTTGGTCCCTCAAGTTTGGAAAATTGTCAAAAATAGTCCTTGGTTAAATTAAAAAGTGAAAATTATCAAATTTTAACCTTGTACTATTCATTAATGACAAAAATGGTCCTTATGATAAACTTTTGGAAAATTACAAGTTTAACCCTTCAAGTTTCAGAAAATTACATAATAGGTCCTTAAGGTTTAAAAAATGGAAAATAATCATCCTTGGTCCTTGTACTAACCATATTTGGCAGGTTTAGTCCTTATTACAACTTTGGAAATGTTGCTAGTTCAGTCCCTGAACTTTGTTGGAATTACATTATTGGTCCTTGTATTTACTAGCTAAACCAAAATGGATCCTTTGTTAAATATCAATCCAAATCCAGCAAATACATTATCCTGGCCCAACCCCAAGCCCAAAACCATGACCCGCCCAGATTTTAAATCAAAATAACCCGCGTCACTGTTCATCCCTTCCAAAGCCAACACCTGTTGCCAGCTTCCCCGACACCTGCTCATCTCCACCTCATCTCCACCTCATCCCCAGCTTATCCACTTCACATCCTGTCCCCCTCCACCTACACAAACAACCAGAACTCATTTAATGCTAAAACCTGCTCCATGACTTTTTCCCGCCAAAATCCACATGGACGATTCAGATGGTTTCAACAAGAGAACTCAAGTGGGAATTGCTCAGACGTCTAGATAAGATCTTCAAAGTCAATAAATACAAGAAGAGGATGCAGTGTAGAAGATAAGTAGTGTAATTTTATTTTTTGTCATGTCGTTTTAAATATTTTTAAGTTTCCAGTCTTTGTTTAAGTTTCCAAGTACTTTAATATGTAATCTTAGTGTGACATTAAACATTTTCTGTGATCAATTTTAAATTCCAAGTTCTAATTTTTGTTATGCAATTTACAAGTTTATGTCTATGTGGTTATAAGTTAAAAAGGGATGATAAGCTCACATAAGCTTCCAAATAAACTTTTATAAGCTCAGCTTAGCTTATTACTTACTTAGAAACTCATTTACTCAGTTCTTACTCTTAAAGTATTCCTAGTCAACAAAAGTCAACTATTGAAGCTGATTTGGAATTGGATAGGAAATTTGTTGAAGCAGAGCTGAAATTGGATCAATGTTGGTTTAGAAGCTTTATGGAAAGCTAATAGGGGTATCCTTGGTAATCAGTTCTCATTTTTGAGCATTAAAGCATTTGTAAGCCTTTTGCTAATTTCTTGCTTTTTACTGTTTAAGAGTTTTTAAGCTTATATCTCTGTGTTTGAATGTTTATTAGCTATAGTTAGGTTAAAATAAACCATAAAACCAGTCATTTGTTCTTTTCAATTTGTAGTTTATAAAAATTTTATTTTAACAGTTAAACTAGCATAATCATTATTTTTGTAATTCATGTTGTTAGTACTAGTGTTTTATGCTTATTTAGTCTTATTAAAAGATATTATAAGGTCTGTAAGTTATGGCATAGTCTTAATCTTTTTCTTACTTTGAAAAACTTCAAAACTGCCTCTTAAAGGAGTGTTTGGATAAGCTTGTTTAGCTGTGTTCAAGAGTGTTTGTGTATTTGCTTTTACTTGTTTCAAAACTCATTAGTACCTATTAACTCACCTCAGCATTGAAAACCTGTCCTTGTTACAGCAAAAGTCAAAAATCTTTTTAAACCCATCTCAGTCAGTCACTGTTGGGATTTTGAATTGCAAAAGTCATTTTACAAGCTTAAAATTTGTTGATATAGCTTTAGATAATCTTATAATAGCTTATAATATCACAATCAGTCCATAGAATCAAGTGCAAATTCATAAAAGTCAACTTTCAGTTTAATAAAAAAGTCAAAAGAAATGCTCTGTGCACAGGTTTCTAGCCTTTTTCATAAGCCTGTCACAAGCTCACTAGTTAACCTCAGCCTGTGATTTTTACCTTTTTGAGAAGCTAACCAATCCATCTTAAGGTCCCAAGTTCAATTTCCAAATTTGCAGCTTATTAGATAAGCCTGCATCAGGCTTTTTGTTTGTCCCATTTTAACTCAGCACACTGAGTTATACTCAGTGGCTTTTTTCCAATTTTTCAAAAGCTCATCAAAAGTTATCTAGTGAACCAAACCATGAGTATTTTAGCTTTTTGAAAAGCTGAACAGGTCATCTAGCTTATCTAATAATATTTTTTCATTATCTAGTTTATCTTAGTGCTTAAAAATAAGCTAATAGGTGCCTAGTGAATTATACAGTGTCCTGTGCAAACAGGCCTACTTGTGCTTATTAGAGCTTATTCAGAGCTTATTTGTCAACACTTAAGCTTGATCAATTCACTTATTAGCTTATCACCAGTCCTTAGCTTATTTCAATTATAATTTTGTTTATTCATTAGCTTAATAAGCCATTCTTGGCTTAATATTATGCTTATTACTTATGTTAGCCAACTGTTGAGATAAATAAGCTCTCACAGAGCTTATTGGTCATTTTTAGAAAAAGTCACAGTTGAATAAAATGCTTATTTTAGTTTACTTAATAAGTTTGTAAAGAAAAATTTCAAAAATAAAATGTTAAGCAAAAAGGTGGGGAGGCAGGCTCGAACCTGAGACCTCCCCCCTTTTAGGAGAGTGTTAGCATTGTACCTGTATGCCATAAGCGCCCTTGGGTCTTTCTTGTCAAACCTTGCAACATTTAATATATAAGGGGACTTGGCAGTTTTGCTTATAAGCCATTCTTGGCTTATTTCGTGCTTATTTTCAAAAGCAACACCTAGCTTTCTTATTTTTCCTAGGACCAGTGATAATCAAAGTATTTTCTATAAAAGTTTCAGATTTTTCCAATAAGTTTTAGTATTTTTAAACAATTAATTAGTGTTTTATAGTATTTAAATCATAATAAAAAATATAAAAGTCTAAAAAATACAAATCTTTTTTCTAAAATTTTCTTTTATCATATATTTTGTAAGAAAATTAGTTTTACACTCTTAGGCCTTTTATTTCATAAATTTTACGTTTTTGCTTGCGCTCCAGCGCCATTTTCGTAAATAACGCTCGTTTTAGTTTTAAGTAACGTTTTTAAGTAATTTAAGTTTACGTTTTAGTTAATATAGTTTATTTAAGTGATTTTATTTTATAAAATCATATAAACGTTCATCGATCTGTAAAAATAGTGATAGCGTTTATTTAATATCTTTTATCTTTTATTTCTTTTAATTTGCATTTAAGTCGCTGTTATTTGTAAATCTTTTCTTTAGGTATAATTTTCCATCAATACCCTTATTGATCACTATCCTTAGTGATTATTCGACATCTGAAGTGTTTTTACACCAATTCATCCTCCGTGGGACTTAACGACCTGGGAATCCCCTGTATTCCTCTGATCTTAAATTGCATTTGTGTTTAAGCTGTTTTGAGTCTATTAGACTTGACTGTTTAGCACCGATCAAATTTTGGCGCCGCTGCCGGGGAGGCTGTAAGCGTGTTTTAAGCATTTCCAGATCCATTCTTGCACATATACCATCGTTTGTAAACAGTTTTTTTGTAAAGTTTTTCAAAACCAAAAAGTTCATTAACACTTTTCCTAAAGTGTTAACAACTCCAAAAACATTTTTTTTTTCAAGTTTTCAACAAACACAAAATCCAAAAATATTTTCATCCTTTGTTTTTTCAAAATGTTTATTCAAAAATCCAAAAATATCCATCTTTACCCTCTCACATCTTTGATTCTTCATTTCTTACCCTCTAGAACCATTTGATTCTTTCTATGTCTTATCCTCACCCTCTTGGTTGTCAATGGTGTGGTGGTCCTTATAATGGTGGCAATTGCCCAAGTTGTAGCATGGTGGAATCAGGAAACGGGTCTGTCTATAACCAGGATCCCTATTCCTACCATAACACAACTGATTTATTCCATCAGCTACCACACTGTGAGACTCAGCAGCTTTACTGTTGTGATTACTGTGGTGGTTCACACTCCAATTCTGATTGTCAATCGGGAAACACGCTTGTCTATGAGCAGGTTCCTGATAACAATTATGACTACAACACTAACTCACAGCCACATCAGTTTTACTGTTGTGAGTATTGTGGAGGTCCACACTCTAGCTCGGATTGTCAAACAGGGAATCCATTTCCTTGTAACAATTACGACTCTTCGTATCAAGACCAACCTCCACAATACCAAATGATTCAAGCGACTCCTCATGAAACTACGACAGATCTTCTACTGAAGACTCTGGAGTTATTAAAAGAACTTAAGGAGGAGTCGGCTATGTCCTCCCAAGATAATCCAAATGAAAAATCCATGGAAGTTTTGTTAGCTGAGGAACGGGCTGCTAAATTAGATTCCCAGATTGCTATTGAAAACACTGTTAGGGAATCAATTGCACTACAAAAAGCATTCAAATCTAGCTCTCGATTCCGTTTCATTCCTGATGATGATGATGATGATGTTACCCTTGATATTAGTGAATTATGTACAGATTCATCAAGTTCATCAATTGAAATTCCTTCCGTGGAAAATCAGGGAGAAAAGACTATGATGGAATTACTAGCAGAAGAACAAATGGAAAGTATTAAACATATGTATGCTAGTCCTTCTAAACTCCCTCAGTCTGTTGTTATCACACCCGATATTCCCACTCACTCTCTCACCATGGGGGATAAGCATCTCAGCACTATTCCGGAAACGGAATCGTCTAATGTTGAGAACTTTATCCCGATCCCAAGTGAGTCTGAGGGAATTCTTGACCATGAGTGTGATGTGTCTTCTCCTCTTACAAATGATCTTGTTGAGACTTTCTCAGATTTTGACAGTGATTATAGTAATGCCAATTCTTTATATTCTAAAAACATAGAATTTATTGATGCATTACTTCCACATTCCGAGATCGTCAACTTAGAAAAGGATGTTGACCATGTTGTTTCCACAACAATTAATACGACTATCACTAATCCCTTATTCGAATTCGATTCGGAATTTACTATAAATTCAGTTAATCCAATCTTTGATAGTGATGAGTCTGACACGGAGACTATAATGGGCGAGGTGCATATTTATAGCCCACAAAGTACCGCACATGTCCCACCTCCGTATATTCTTCACGAGGAGTTCTCCAGTGAACTCACTCATATCATATCTCCATCGGAGTATGATAACTTCCACTTTGATCTAGACACACCCGGGATATGTCTAGATCAAATGAGCTTAACTGATAAGATTCATGAAACCATGAATTCTCCTGTAAGTGATGATGAGTTAATCATGATCTTTATCATGACTTTCTTTCTCTTTTTCACTTATCCCGTGGCTTCTCCTGTTCTTCACTCCTTCGGGAATGAAGACATTATCTTTGACCCAGGCATTTCCACGTACCATTTGTGAGCCGGGTCTGTCTGTATCTCATCGGTGTGGAACTTTCACGTACTTCAATGTTTATCCAAACATCTTGAATGAAAGTCCGATGGAGACTGTTTCTTCCACTTACTTCCCCATGAACAAATTAATTCGGGGTCGAGTCAAGCTAGCGACTCGGTAATCAAAAACAGTAGCTTAACATGGGTTTTCACCCGTGTGTACCACCCTAGTGTGGGGGAGATGCCCCACATGTTGTATATAGACCTTAAAAATGTTGAAAATTGTAAATATTCAAAAACAGAATAATTGTTGTGTTTCTACACTTAGCTAGTAATGTTATCTTTTTACGTTCTAAGTTTCGGCATTACAGCCGGTACTTTGAATATTGAGGACAATATTCATTTCTAAGTGTGGGGGGGAAATTCTGGCGAATTTGATCATAAATGTACCCTTTTAGTCCCTTTTTCCCCCAAAATGGCCAAATTTTAAAATTTTTTATTTAGTGGAAGTACTATGTACTAAACACAACAAATGGTAATCAGTCCACCATGTCTAACCCACATAAGGATTGGCTAATCCAGGAGCAAACGGCTCTTGGTAAAGATATCTCAAATCCGTTTATGGCTTGCAATTTGCCTAAAATTGTATGGTGTTCAACTCACCATATCTTTAAACTAGTGAAAAGTTGGCTAGCCCGCAAGGTTATGGCTTGTGGTAAAGGCAGTTGAAAATCCATAATTGGTAATCGGCTCACCAAAGATAATATTGATAATTTATCAAAGAGTTGGCTAGTCCAGAGCATACGGCTTCTGGTAAAGACAAATCAAATCCGTTGAAAGCTGGTGGTTTGCTCAAAATCACATGGTTATCGGTGTACCATGGTTCTTACTTGAACTGAAACATTTGGCTACTCCAGAAGTAATGGCTTTTGGTAAAGAGATTAAAATCCATTATGTTTTCTCAAATCATTGCTAGGGACTAGCAATATCTTAGTGTGGGGGATTGATGAGTGTCTAAATACTCATCAATTTTATACTATTAGAATGCCAAAAACATCTGAAAACACTCAGAAACACATCAAAATGATAAAAATATCACAAACAAGTGTTTTATATGTTTTAAATGCAAAAACATCAAAATCTGGTGAAAAACATATCAAGTTTGCATAATTGGCAGTTTTAGTCCCCCAAGTTACAAAAGTTGTCAAAATTAGTCCCTGGTAATTCAAAAACTTGTAAAATATCATTTTAGGTCCTTGGGATTCACAAGTTGTTCAAAATAATCCTTTGAAGTTAAAAATTACAAATTTACAACTTTGGTCCCTCAAGTTTGGAAAATTGTCAAAAATAGTCCTTGGTTAAATTAAAAAGTGAAAATTATCAAATTTTAACCTTGTACTATTCATTAATGACAAAAATGGTCCTTATGATAAACTTTTGGAAAATTACAAGTTTAACCCTTCAAGTTTCAGAAAATTACATAATAGGTCCTTAAGGTTTAAAAAATGGAAAATAATCATCCTTGGTCCTTGTACTAACCATATTTGGCAGGTTTAGTCCTTATTACAACTTTGGAAATGTTGCTAGTTCAGTCCCTGAACTTTGTTGGAATTACATTATTGGTCCTTGTATTTACTAGCTAAACCAAAATGGATCCTTTGTTAAATATCAATCCAAATCCAGCAAATACATTATCCTGGCCCAACCCCAAGCCCAAAACCATGACCCGCCCAGATTTTAAATCAAAATAACCCGCGTCACTGTTCATCCCTTCCAAAGCCAACACCTGTTGCCAGCTTCCCCGACACCTGCTCATCTCCACCTCATCTCCACCTCATCCCCAGCTTATCCACTTCACATCCTGTCCCCCTCCACCTACACAAACAACCAGAACTCATTTAATGCTAAAACCTGCTCCATGACTTTTTCCCGCCAAAATCCACATGGACGATTCAGATGGTTTCAACAAGAGAACTCAAGTGGGAATTGCTCAGACGTCTAGATAAGATCTTCAAAGTCAATAAATACAAGAAGAGGATGCAGTGTAGAAGATAAGTAGTGTAATTTTATTTTTTGTCATGTCGTTTTAAATATTTTTAAGTTTCCAGTCTTTGTTTAAGTTTCCAAGTACTTTAATATGTAATCTTAGTGTGACATTAAACATTTTCTGTGATCAATTTTAAATTCCAAGTTCTAATTTTTGTTATGCAATTTACAAGTTTATGTCTATGTGGTTATAAGTTAAAAAGGGATGATAAGCTCACATAAGCTTCCAAATAAACTTTTATAAGCTCAGCTTAGCTTATTACTTACTTAGAAACTCATTTACTCAGTTCTTACTCTTAAAGTATTCCTAGTCAACAAAAGTCAACTATTGAAGCTGATTTGGAATTGGATAGGAAATTTGTTGAAGCAGAGCTGAAATTGGATCAATGTTGGTTTAGAAGCTTTATGGAAAGCTAATAGGGGTATCCTTGGTAATCAGTTCTCATTTTTGAGCATTAAAGCATTTGTAAGCCTTTTGCTAATTTCTTGCTTTTTACTGTTTAAGAGTTTTTAAGCTTATATCTCTGTGTTTGAATGTTTATTAGCTATAGTTAGGTTAAAATAAACCATAAAACCAGTCATTTGTTCTTTTCAATTTGTAGTTTATAAAAATTTTATTTTAACAGTTAAACTAGCATAATCATTATTTTTGTAATTCATGTTGTTAGTACTAGTGTTTTATGCTTATTTAGTCTTATTAAAAGATATTATAAGGTCTGTAAGTTATGGCATAGTCTTAATCTTTTTCTTACTTTGAAAAACTTCAAAACTGCCTCTTAAAGGAGTGTTTGGATAAGCTTGTTTAGCTGTGTTCAAGAGTGTTTGTGTATTTGCTTTTACTTGTTTCAAAACTCATTAGTACCTATTAACTCACCTCAGCATTGAAAACCTGTCCTTGTTACAGCAAAAGTCAAAAATCTTTTTAAACCCATCTCAGTCAGTCACTGTTGGGATTTTGAATTGCAAAAGTCATTTTACAAGCTTAAAATTTGTTGATATAGCTTTAGATAATCTTATAATAGCTTATAATATCACAATCAGTCCATAGAATCAAGTGCAAATTCATAAAAGTCAACTTTCAGTTTAATAAAAAAGTCAAAAGAAATGCTCTGTGCACAGGTTTCTAGCCTTTTTCATAAGCCTGTCACAAGCTCACTAGTTAACCTCAGCCTGTGATTTTTACCTTTTTGAGAAGCTAACCAATCCATCTTAAGGTCCCAAGTTCAATTTCCAAATTTGCAGCTTATTAGATAAGCCTGCATCAGGCTTTTTGTTTGTCCCATTTTAACTCAGCACACTGAGTTATACTCAGTGGCTTTTTTCCAATTTTTCAAAAGCTCATCAAAAGTTATCTAGTGAACCAAACCATGAGTATTTTAGCTTTTTGAAAAGCTGAACAGGTCATCTAGCTTATCTAATAATATTTTTTCATTATCTAGTTTATCTTAGTGCTTAAAAATAAGCTAATAGGTGCCTAGTGAATTATACAGTGTCCTGTGCAAACAGGCCTACTTGTGCTTATTAGAGCTTATTCAGAGCTTATTTGTCAACACTTAAGCTTGATCAATTCACTTATTAGCTTATCACCAGTCCTTAGCTTATTTCAATTATAATTTTGTTTATTCATTAGCTTAATAAGCCATTCTTGGCTTAATATTATGCTTATTACTTATGTTAGCCAACTGTTGAGATAAATAAGCTCTCACAGAGCTTATTGGTCATTTTTAGAAAAAGTCACAGTTGAATAAAATGCTTATTTTAGTTTACTTAATAAGTTTGTAAAGAAAAATTTCAAAAATAAAATGTTAAGCAAAAAGGTGGGGAGGCAGGCTCGAACCTGAGACCTCCCCCCTTTTAGGAGAGTGTTAGCATTGTACCTGTATGCCATAAGCGCCCTTGGGTCTTTCTTGTCAAACCTTGCAACATTTAATATATAAGGGGACTTGGCAGTTTTGCTTATAAGCCATTCTTGGCTTATTTCGTGCTTATTTTCAAAAGCAACACCTAGCTTTCTTATTTTTCCTAGGACCAGTGATAATCAAAGTATTTTCTATAAAAGTTTCAGATTTTTCCAATAAGTTTTAGTATTTTTAAACAATTAATTAGTGTTTTATAGTATTTAAATCATAATAAAAAATATAAAAGTCTAAAAAATACAAATCTTTTTTCTAAAATTTTCTTTTATCATATATTTTGTAAGAAAATTAGTTTTACACTCTTAGGCCTTTTATTTCATAAATTTTACGTTTTTGCTTGCGCTCCAGCGCCATTTTCGTAAATAACGCTCGTTTTAGTTTTAAGTAACGTTTTTAAGTAATTTAAGTTTACGTTTTAGTTAATATAGTTTATTTAAGTGATTTTATTTTATAAAATCATATAAACGTTCATCGATCTGTAAAAATAGTGATAGCGTTTATTTAATATCTTTTATCTTTTATTTCTTTTAATTTGCATTTAAGTCGCTGTTATTTGTAAATCTTTTCTTTAGGTATAATTTTCCATCAATACCCTTATTGATCACTATCCTTAGTGATTATTCGACATCTGAAGTGTTTTTACACCAATTCATCCTCCGTGGGACTTAACGACCTGGGAATCCCATGTATTCCTCTGATCTTAAATTGCATTTGTGTTTAAGCTGTTTTGAGTCTATTAGACTTGACTGTTTAGCACCGATCATTCCACCTCTAACTCAAATTGTTTTTATTTCAGCCTATGATTCACAATATTAGGTTGGTCAAACAAAAGCACATCCGACCACTATCTTATGTGGCCTATCTAATTCTGATTAACAAGTTTATATTTCTACTAAGTTAATGATTAAAACACGTTATATTTCTATTAAGTTAATGATTGATTTCAGATTTATCACCGAAAAGTGAAGCATTAGATTGGAACACGCGAATGAAGATAGTTGATGGTGCAGCTAGAGGTTTGGAGTTTCTTCACGATAAGGCTTACCCTTCTGTTATTTATAGAGACTTCAAATCGTCCAATATTTTACTGGGTGAAGGATTTCAGCCAAAGCTCTTGGACTTTGGACTTGCAAAGTTGGTACCCACTGGTGACAAATCTCATGTTTCCATAAGAGTCATGGCACATACGGTTATTGTGCTCCTGAATATTCCATGACTGGTCAACTCACGGTCAAATCTGACGTGTACAGTTTTTGTGTCGGCTTTTTAGAGCTTATTACTGGTCGCAAAGCCATCGACAGTACTGCACCACAAGGACAAAAAAACTTCGTCACTTGGGTAACTAAACCCTTTGTTTTTTTAATTCCGTGACATTGGTTATACGGTTTATTTTTGCACAAACTCCCCAAGATACTTTTTTTCTTTGTCCCAATTGAGTCATTATACTTTATTTTGGCTTTAAGTCCTATTCAAGTCATCAAGGTTTTTTCTTTACTTTTTTTTTGGAACCCAAGTTGTCAAGTGACTTGATGACCTGTATGTGCCATTTTTTTGTTTCAAGTCATCAAAAGTTGGCTTATGTGTTGTAACACCCCCGAAAATCTTAATGACAGCGGAAGACTAATTCGGGTGTTACTTGAATGGAGATCATAGTCAATAATTATAGAAAACGACTCGAAAGAGATGTTTTATTAAAATAGTTATCATTCATCGAAAACTCATAGTTTGTTACAAAACGTTGTAAATAGATCAAGTGTTTTTCCCAAAAGAAAGATCATGAGTTTGAAAGAAATGACAACTTTTATGATTTACACCACCAGATAAGCCTTGCCATACCCTATTCCGCGCCTTGGTCATAATCTTCACTGATTACCTGAGATAACATGCTTAAAAAGGTCAACAAAAATTGTTGAGTGAAATCCATAGGTTTAAAATAGTTGAACCCAAGTATATGAGCATGATCATTGTAAACTAACAATATCATAAGAAAAATCACATATTATTATGCGCTAAGCTCATGAAACCAAAACTCAACTGCATACACCGAATTACCAGTGTACGTAAGTATGCCCCAAAGGAGGTAATAGCCAATTACCTAAGAAATTCAATATGGTGCGCCCCGGTTATTTCTCTATAACCGAAACGGGGTCATAAATCCCCATAGTACTATTCACGATATCTACGTTCACTCGCGGTGATTAATGGTTCATGATCAGGGGACTTGTGGCTAAATACTTAGGCAGTACCAATAATCAAGAAGATAGATCATTTATGAAAAACCCTTGTGTTCTAGTTTAGAGCATGTATCTCCCTCGCGGGGTTTGTAAAATAAAGTAAAAGCGGGGCTATGAACTCACCTTGATGATAATGAACATGCACAAATAGATCAAGCACAATGTAGCGGAGGTTCCAAACCGAAACCTAAAAATGATGAGATGGCGAGTCTCAGTAAATGAGCATTTTGGTTCGCGACCAAAATAATAGAGCAATGAATATTCTTATTCAATAGATCATTGGATTGTCCAATCCAATAGTGTGCGTGCGTGCTTAACGTTTTAAGTTAATTTACGTGCTACATTGTCTTAATTAATGATCCTCACTTACGCATAACTGAAATGTTTCCCCCGTTGTGATCTTAATAGGTTTGTTGAGTATTTTAACGTGTTTAGATTCCCCATGTGTTTGATCGGAATAAGTATATATATATATATATATATATATATATATATATATATATATATATAGGGGAGGGTTAATGTGAGATCAAACTTAAAGTTGTAAAAATAAGATCAAATCTAAAAAACCACTAAAACATTTATAAATAAGTATTTTAGCAATCATACACAAAAAAATAATATTTTAATACAAATTAACATTTTAGCAACTAATAACCAAATGATACATGGGTTTGGATTAGTGATACACCTGATACACATTACACTAATAAATATTCCAAATCCTGATACACATATAAAAACCTGATACACATTAAACTTCTAATCAAAGTGTATCACCTAGGTTTCGTAAAAAGAAATCTATCGAAACTTTAACAATTTTAGTTGTAGTAAATAAAAAAATTATTTTTATTGTAAGGAGAGTATCTCTTGACAAATTTTAGTTCGATCTTATTTTAACAACTTTAAGTTTAATCTTATTTGATCTAGATTCTATATATATATATATATATATATATATATATATATATATATATATATATATATATATATATATATATATATATATATATATACACACACATAATTATTTTCTAATAAATATATATTTACATATATATTCATACATGAAATAAGTTTATCAATATCCGAAAATATTACGCTCATGTGATCAAAATACTCGTTTTTATGATGCTATGATAGAATTATAAGTTTTTCTAAACTTTTCCCGAATTTACACTTTTTACCCTCAAGTTACAAAAGGTACGAGTTTAGCCCCTAAACTTTTAGAAAATGACACTTTGTACCCAAAAATATCTCATGCTTAAAGTTTCTAGAATTGTCGCTTTTAGTCCCTTGTTGAAACTATTTTGATAAAAATACTTCCAAAAGTTGGATTTTAACATTTTTAGAACCAAGTTTAATAATAGTTGAATAGTTGCTTGTTTGAAGTTGAGGGGTTGGAACTGTCAATGTGTGATAGTTGTAAAATAAAAAGGAAGGAAAACTGCCATAAGTGGGTTTCAAACCAGTGACCTCTTGCCTGAGATCAAGGGTGCCTACCAACTGAGCTAGTGCTACTACTTGTTTATTTTCTATGTTACATGCTATATAAGGTGAGGCTTCTGCGTTATATTTTTAAGTAAACCTTCTACTGATCTGTGTCATGGGTACATGTAGGGGTGGCAATTTCTGACCCGACACAAAACCCGATCTGAAACCGACACGAAAGTTAACAGGTTCGGGTTGTGCTAAATAGATTCTGGGTCAGGTTTGGGTCGACATATCTAACCCATTTATTAAACAGGTCAGGTTCGGGTTGGCAATAAAATATGACCCGCCAACCCGTTTAGGATTTTTTTTTTCATAAACTCAAAATTATTTATATTTAATTATGCGGGTTAAATGTGTTAAACGGGTCGACCCAAAAACCTGTTTAACCTGTTTAACTCGTGTAATGTGCCAACTTTTGTATATAAAAAGGGTTAAATGGGTCAACCCGAAACCCGCTGGACCGATTCAACCCGTGTAACCTATTTAACCCGCCAACCCAAGTATATATACGGGTTAAATGGGTTAGGTTCGGGTTATGTCTAAACAGGTTAGGGTTGACATAGCTGACCCGATGATTTAAATGGGTCAGGTTTGGGTTGAGATTTTCTGACCCACCAACCTAACAACCCGAACCCGACACGAATTGGCACCCTAGGTACATGCATGGGTTGGTTTTAGTTGTTGTTTCCATTTCTTCTTCCATAATTGTGTTCCATCTTTAATATCAAACAAGACATCAAGCTTAAGTTCAAGTCTACAAAAAGAGAGAGTCCAAAACTTATGTTCATTCTAGTATCACGTTTTCTTTAGTCATTACGAGCTCAAAGCTTTAATAAGCTCGAAATGTATGTCGGTTAATAAGCTATACATTACTTCTTTAAGTTTGTACGTATGATGCAAGTTTAAAAAGGGGTTATCACACAAGCTTTAAACATGATTTTAGACCACTTATGCATGCAATTGTCGTTAGAGTAATCATGTATGTCGAGTGTATAGATTTTAAGGAAAACTCATTTGCTATATATATTCATGGTTACTACATATATAGTTGACAAGAAACAACAAGTAAGAAGATGCTTACAGTGGTTTGAGTGAAAATGTATGTCGAATGAGACGAAAGACTCGAGATGGAAGAAACCCGACACTCGACTAGTTAACCCGTTTTATTTTTCCAAAATAATAATCCCGTAGCTTTTCCAACTTACTACCCGAATCGAACCTAACCAAAATGACTTCTTAACTTATGGAAATAAAACCCGACACCTTGCCTTTCTCCTTCTTTCTTCTTGGCAGTGAACAAGGAGCAACAAGAGATTTGTTTGTGAGTTGGGAGGGTTCTAAGTGTGAGACTAGGAGGTGATAAAGTGTTGGCTTATATAGCCAAGACCAAGCATGGCCTAAACATTATTTTTAGTTTCTTTCTTGCATGAATTCCAAGCAAGTCAAAAAAGAAAGGGAGGAGGTGCAAGCATGCATGTATGGTTCGGCTAGAAATGGGGAAGCATGAGGGTTTTGTCATGTCAAGCATGCTAGGGGAACATAATATCCAAAGGATATCAAAGTCAATGTTGGTCAAAGCATGGTTTAGAGTATTTGTTTAAGGTTATAGGGTGGCTAGTTGTGTTTCTAGTCTCCTAATCTTGCATGGACTTGTTTCCTTGTCTAAGGTAAGTTTTGAATTTGGTTCATGCTTTGGTTCGCTAGTTAGTCACAGAAAAGAAATGGTATTTGGTTAAGTTAGTTTGTTTTTGGTGTGTGCCCTCTTTCTTGGTCTCGTTTGACCTCACAGAAAAGAAAGAAGAAACAACAAAAAAAAATTTGTCTTGCACTTGCTACAAAATCAAAAGTGACAAAATGAGATGTGTTGGGCTAGTGATACAAACCGGAAAGGCCCAAAATAATAAGTGTAGTGTCGGGCTTGAATTTTCTTGGCGTGGGTCGGATCAAACGGAGGCCCAAGAGAATTATAGGGGATGAGTTTGGGCTTGGTGAGGCCCAAAGTAATCATGGATGGGTGTTTGGGCTTTTAGGCCCGGTCCAAGTTAAATAATTTATATTTGTTATATATATATATATATATATATATATCTATATTATATATAACAGGAGGCATTTGGCATTAATGCCACCTCAATGCCACCTAAGCATTATATGTCCACCTAATCAATTTAATAATTCAACTATTAATCCAACTATTTTTCCCGGTTTTAATGTATAATTTATATTAATTATATCTTTTTTGTTAATTTTCCGAATTTTATTATCTTTTTTGTAATTTTCCGGAATTTTTTAAAATATTTTTGAAAATTGTTTATAAAAAAGGTTCCTTGCAAGGATTGAACCTTGGTTGTTTTGATAAATAACTTGTGTGTTTACCACTTAGGCAACAAGTTATTTTGATAATTATGTTGCATATTATAATCTATAAATGCAACCAATTATGTAGGAGAATCCCTACAACTTAGCTTACCCTAATAAAACATATACGATTTTTTTTTTCCGGTTCATTCATAATATATTTTTTTCTCATAACCCTAATATCATATTCATTATGCTACAGAGAATTGCAGGCAGCAATAAACTAATCTGCACAATCACATGCACACACGTAACACATACGTCAATGCCAAGGTAAGGCTATCTCATGTGCCATGATGAATTATAAATTAATTTCAAATGCTTTTATTGATTTTGATTTATGATGTTTATAATCTCTAACTTTGTTACTCCTTTATTTATTCAAATTGCATAGATCTATTAATCCAAGATGTTTTTAACAAGGTAACAACAACAACCTACACATTTTCTTATATAAAAATTGTTTTGAGTCTTTTTTGATTAGGTTGTTACTGATCCACAAATACTAACATGCTCTAATTTTTCAGTTGACTGCCTTGCTGGCTGAAATAGGATTGAACATACAGGAAGCACATGCTTTTTCCATAGTGGATCGTTGCTCATTATATGTCTTTTTTGTTGATGGTTGGCCATATGAGGTATTGTCTTTGTTGTTGATATTTTTTTCTCTAAAACCCTAATATCCTTTTTTTCCTCACAATCTCTTCTAATGTTCGGTTTATTGTTTTTTGTGTTTTCTTCATCACAGGTATGCAACCATGAACGCTTGACATATGTCGTGTAATGTTTCTTTGATCTATTATTGTTAACATATTTTTATTTTTTGTGTAATGTTTCTTTGAGCATGTGAGGTTTATCTTCAGGAAATTGTTCTTATATTGAAAATTGTTTGTTTACACATATAATATTAATGACTTCCTTATTGTTAGTGCTCATAAAGTTTTTAACATACAGGAGAGTATATAATAGCAGAGGAAATCAAAAGTGACATGGTCATACCAGCAGCATCCAGAGCTCAACAAGATACAAAGCATATATTTCAATACCACTTCTGCTTATACTCATGAATATGTGTTTGCATCCTTGCTTCTACCCTAATTCCAGGTTTGTGTTAATCTTTGTAATTTAAGAATTGCAAGGATATCTAATCATGGATATAGTGGTTTAATTAGCTCATGGTTTTGGTTTTCGTTTTACAGGTACTTGATGAACCTGAACACGAGTGTGAGCTGCAGTACCATCTTGAGGTATAATATTTATTATTTTGCCTTTTGTTGTGAAATCGTGTTGTTTATGCAAAAAAGTTACTTTGTGTGTCGTGGTTTGCTATTCTTCCAAATATCTTTGGGCATCATAGGTGTGTTTTGTAAATTTTTGTAGTTTGTGAATTGATCAATCTTTTGAATCCTTCTGATTAAAGTTAGATACTCAAACTCTAATTGCCATTTAATAGAATTGATTTATTATTTGTGCTTGAATTAGCCTAAAACGAAATTAGTATGTACATGTAAGATTTGTAAATTTCTAATGAGGCTTTGCAACAGACGAAATCGTTCAGCTGCTCGAAGTAGGAATTCACAACTTTTCCATTCAAAGGGTCTGGATTTTCTTATATCTAACGTTGATAATTATATAGCATGCTGCCCATTCTACTATATGAGAAACATTGGCACGGCAAGTGGTCGCATTGTGATGGTTGTGAAAATGATGGCGACAACACGAAGATGTATAATTGTATTGTATGAGGTAATATCAAAGTTTTAACTTTGTGGTTTCTATATGCACATCAAAGCCAAACATTGGTTATTTTTAGTAGTTACATATTCATCCAGATCTAAACACAACTGTAATAATGCAGCATTTGT
Source organism: Chrysanthemum seticuspe (assembly GCA_019973895.1). NCBI lineage: Eukaryota > Viridiplantae > Streptophyta > Magnoliopsida > Asterales > Asteraceae > Chrysanthemum > Chrysanthemum seticuspe. The sequence goes on along the minus strand of BPTQ01000007.1, from coordinate 229,359,055 downwards.
TTGGTATTGATCGTTTTGTTTTTGGTCCAGATCACCGGTATCAGGGTCCTTATTCAAAGCGGCTTATTTGAGTTACGGATTGTGTTTGCATTTGCTTAAGCTCTCTATTAAAAGAAATAAGTTGATGAGTTGTTTTGAGTGTTTACCAAACTCTGGTTGTAGAGGTAAAAAACACATTTTATTATGTGTAGGCTGTCTGGGATTGCTTATTATTTTGGGGTTCTTTCGGATTCCTTTTTTTAAGGTTATTTTTAGATTGCTTAATAAATAAGTGTTGTTTCTTTTGTATTTAGGCTATATAGATAGAATCAACATTCGATAGGTAGTCTTTTGCCTGAGCCGGGTCAACCTCCCAATAGGGATCGATACAAAGACCATGAAAAAACGGATTTCAAGCTGAAGCTTATAGGTAGAAGAGATAAAGACAGTAGATAGTATAACTTGCCTACCATGTCGGAAGAAGCTGGTCTTATAGTAGGAGATGAAGAGTCTTGCAAACACGACCGAGATATTGTGTTACAAACTCAGTCATATATGTAATCATCTGCACCTTACAGAGCCTTGCACCAAGTCTATTATTTCCTCCTATTTTTTCAGCTAAGAGGGTTTCTGAAGTTCAAGGAGTTATGGATGTCATGCGACTATACGAGTTAAATCAAACAGCAGCTTTGAGTTGTCTAGGATGATTGGTAATGCAAGCTGCAGCCATGAACGATTTGAAAGTTATGTCTCTTGAGCTTGGTGGCAAATCACCTTCAATGTGTGGCGCTAGAGTTCAGGTATTATTGACAAGTCTGTTGTTATGCTTGAAGATAAGCAGCCATCGATAAGGTGTGCCAAGGAATTTGATAGCAATCATGAAACAGGGGCAAGTAGTCAAACATAGCCTTTGTCAATGGAAATTATTGATAAGGGAACCATTTCAGTCCAGCTCCATGACTTCTTATTCTGTCATTTAATTTAGGTTTACTCAAACACTGAACTGATTGTTGCCTTTATCTTGAGAGTGACAGTGTATGTAATCAAAAAAATAATACAGAAGAGATTGAGATGTCATACATTTGGAGGACAGCGGTACCATTGCTGACTTCAACATCAACAAGAAATCCATTATAACCCTTATGCTTAAGTCAACATGATTGATGTCGATATTTACCAATTGGTTTTGAAGTCGTTCCCCTATATGTGATTGATGGTCTCATAATTACTAAACTTTGTAGGAACTTAACATGAAACTTTCTGATCTTGGGTTAGCAAGAAAATGTTCCAGTAGGAGATAACACACATGTTTCAACAAGGGTTGTGGGAACAAGTGGTTATGTTGCTCCAGGATATGTAGCCACGGGTAGAAAGGTATGGTTTTACTTTTCAACCTAATGATGTACGTATATCTTTCTTTGTTCTAATGAGGTTTGTATGCATTAATGATTTCCAGTGATGTACTTATATATATATATATATGATTATTGATTGAAAAAACTGAATATAAAAAAAAGGTTTATAAGTAGTGCATCTGATTATCAGTTTTCTTGCAGCTTTTTGTTTTTTCAGATTAAGTCATACAATTTGCTCATGTTTTCCTTTGAATACATTTGACTAGATATGGTTCAAATGATATATAGTAACAACTACATAATCGGAACAGAACGTAATTGATTGAATAAGTTTGTATAGTCCCATGGTTAGTAATTGATTTGTAATGTAAAAGTATAGGATTACATTTGAGTAGGTTGCATCAATGATTTTTTATCGTGGTAAGCTGTGCTTTAGTCTTTTTCTTTATCAGTTGTAGCATGATAATCACCTTTTCAGTTTGTCAATAAGTTGTTCTCCCAGCACCACCCCCAATAAGAACTGCAATAAGTTATGCAGCTTCAGTTGTTACTCCTTCAAAACCAATTCTCACTCTGCTGCGTCTTTACAAATGTGAGTATACTTCCGATTATGATAACTTCAGTTTCATGATATTATTAAACTTTTTGTAACATAAATGTTGCTTATACTATCCAACATTATCAAAATCTATATTTTTGTATGTTTTTTTTAGGCACATTTGGCAGCAGATGCCCACTCAAGCTTTGATTTTTCCAAATACATCAATAGATCAATTGAAGAAGAATTTAAGGTGGTTGTGGGAATCAGGTGCTCCTTCTTGATCAGTACGTTCAATAACAAAATAAAAACATCAGTAATTATTCAAAATATGACATCCTTTATCACCTTGACGGTTTTTCTTTTTATTTCAGTCCACCAATATGGTTAATTGCTGTAGCGTTCTTCCTATTAAATACTCATGGTGAGTGGATGTGTATGGATTTCTTTGACATATTCTTAAACTAATGTTTCTTGGTTTTGGACAGGATTGTTTGTTTTTTTATGGTTACCCTTTGTCCCCTTGATTGTAAGTAAGAAGTAATTTTGAATTGATATATATCCCGGACCTAATTTTAATCTGAATATGTGCTTTATGAGATTATCCCACAAGGCCACATATTTATACCTTTGATTACGATTCTACAAGTTTTTAGTTGATTTACTACTGATACTTATTCCATTGATCGAATACGCAGATTAAAAATCCAAGACAGAGGAAAGGTTATTAAGGGTGTACTGGTGGTTGAGCTTGGTGACGACCTCTTCTGGTTTAACCGTCCTCGGTTTCTTTTATACCTCCTCAACTTATGCACAAAACAAGAGCATATAGCAAATGGACCATCACATGCAAGACCATGGCAGTCCCACTATGACAATTAACTTTCACTTCAACATATTTGTTGGTGATCTTAGCCTTGAGGTCACGGATGCTATGTTATATGCCTGCTTCTCTGTCTATACCAATTGTTCATGAGTACCATCTAGCTCTCTCTCTCTCTATCTCTCACACTCTCATACATAGATGCATTCTTAGAACCATTTGCGTGTGATGCTCCCAAACAGGTAACTTTGTCCTTCTAGGTCTGAAAGCTAATACAGTCTACACAAAAAATATCCAATGCCGAAAGTCTGTGACTGATCCAGCGTCTTGAAGCAGCGATGGAGAGAAGAGTTTTGCAAGGTAAATATACTACTATTTCTGATGTTCTTCGTCTGTTTAATTATAATGTATTTGTGTGTAGTGTTAAATTGTATAATCCGTCTTTGTCTAATTTTTGTTTACCAAAAATTCTAAATACTTGGATTTCTTCATTTAAATAATTACATTTATCATTACCGACACCCTTGGTAACCCAAATATTCAGTTTACTGTTATGCGACAAACCATAGAAGAGTCAGACTACAGCACGCAAACATGTCTTAGCTTTTCATTTGGCCGCCTAATGGTGAAAGCAGTAGCCGAAGAAAAAAGCTACGTTTAGTCACTTATACTACACATTTCAATTGAATGTGATGATCACTCATGGTTAAATACAATACCGACAACTATAGTATTCATATGTTTCTGTGAGGGTAGTTTTTGAACTTAATTTTCAGACATTACACTTCAGTATAAATGGTTCTGTATTTAGACTTTAGATGTTCGGAATTGGTATAAGATTTTTGACCATGACATTTGCAAAAAGCAAACATGCTTATAAATAGTCGTTTGTGTTTAATCAACAATGAACCGATTGGGTGGTGAAGTACTGACAATGAAAAATGCACGAGAGTTTTCTGGGTTAAAAGTTAAACTATGTCATTATTAATTATGGGTCTAAACGGGTTAGTTGGGTTCCCAGATATTACTAAATGGGTTGAAGTTTTCTATCTGAATCATTTTGATTTTTTACTGTTTTACAGATACTATAAGGAATCATTAGTCATCTCCTAAACTGCTATTCGAAATCACAATAAAAAATGGCTGGTCAAATTCCGTAATGGGATTTTATTACAAAAATCTAGGTGAGGTTTTATTGACTAGGCAAGGGTCATATATCTTTTGCCATTGATATTTACATAATATAAGTTTTTATGTAGACTAAGAACTTAATGTGTTGGTAGTGAAGCTATTTTAAAAGCCAAGTAAGTTTACTTCCTATACAATCTTTGTTCAGATCACCTAAAACATGCGTATTCATATTGAATCATTTTTTCTTTATGAGTAATTTGATTGGTCAAGCCCATACAACTGCAGAGGTGTTAAGAGGCGGATGCGGCAAAAGAGTCCAATGGCTGAAACATCTCTAATTGAAACAAGGAATTTGATTTCTGAAGCGATTAGCTATTTCAAGTCTATATAGACGGGTAATAGCTGACAAGGAGATAGATGAGGATGCAAGTGAGATAGGGTTGTAGAAACTGCAAGCTTTATGAGGTGAATTGTAGGCGAATGTGAACTAGGCCAATTTTTCTGTTTGTTATCTCAAAAGAAAAAGTCACCATTTGCATCATTTGTGTTGTATTTTTCCAACAGATTAAATTTATTGTTATGCATCATTTGAATTTTAAACCCATTCATTGTTAGTTGAGCAATATCGTTAGAACCCATTGGACCCGTTGGAATTCAATATAAAACCAAATTTGACCCATAAATTTTTTGTTTACAATATTACTTATTATTTAGTACGGTCTCTACATTCTTCAAACAATTCCCTCAATTACACATTGAATTTTTGAGTCGTTAAAATTAGAGCATGCATGAATAAGTTAGATAGTTGGTTTATTTGGGACTTTGGTTAAAATAATCAATTGCGTCTATCTGTTAAGCTTATGTCTATAATCATTATCCTTTGTGCACTTACGAATTCTATATGGCTTCAAGATGTAATAAACTTAAATATTGATTGTCTAACAAAAAATATATGTAGCGATGGGACTTGAGAGGAATAGATGTATACAACCAATTGCTAACGTAATTTACAAAGAAGTCTTATGTTGGATTTGAATACGCAACATTGTTTTGTATAGACAACAATATATTTTTGCTAAAACAAACCATTTGCTTTTTCTAATTTTTTTTATCTCATTGTATGTTTTTTTATTTTCATAGGCAAACACATTTTTTTTTTGGTTAAGGTTCATCCTTATAAACATTGTTGTGGTAATATGTAAAAATAGATATATATAAGTTTTAAGATCGTGACGGGTAAGACACACAAATAAATTAGTTGAAGTGAAACAGCCACAATGGATCAAAATTCTACAAAACAGGCTAAAATTAGACTAAAATATAATGTAAGCTCTAACATGGGTATAGCTCAAAACTTTAATAGAGAAACTACGAAATTGTAGATGAAATTGTTTTAAAAACAAAGTATGACTCTATTTAGTAAAGCAATAAACAATTACCGTTTCAGAAAAAAACCCACTTTCAAAACATTCTTAACACCCTTCTTACGACCCAACATTTTTCCAAGAAAAAGCAATCCTCGCACCAACTCACGATCATGTGGATATGATCAACGATCGAATGCTACAACTACTGAATCAGTTCGTATTATCGATATGGATACAAATTAGAATGAGTCACTTTACACAGCTGATTTCCTAAATAGCATTCGAATTGTCGGGCTTCCAAAACATTCTTTAAAATTAAAAATAGGTGCTCCTCTTATGTGCATGAGAAACATAGATCAAAGCGCCGGATTATGCAACGGAACTAGGCTTCAAGTGCTAAGGATGGGTGTCAATATAAAAGAAGCCGAGATTATATCAGGCAGAAGTGTAGGTACAATTTGCGCAATACCAACGATGGTCTTAAGCCCTTCCGATAATAAGATGCCGTTTAAATTAAATCGTAGACAATTCCCAGTTGCATTGTGTTTTGCAATGACTATTAACAAAAGTCAATGACAAACATTAACACAAGTAGGATTTTTTCTACAACGGCCGGTTTTTTCTCACGGACAACTATACGTAGCCGTATCAAGGGTGAAAAGCAGAAAAGGATTAAAATTTTATGTTGTGATGAAGACGGAAAATACGCAAAATCAACAACTAATGTTGTCTACAAAGAAGCTTTGTTTAGAATTTAAGTTAACTGTTATATCACTTTAATACGTTTTCATTATCTACAACTTTACACACATACATAAAATTCATAATGTTGTAAAAACTATATATGTTATGTCATTAACCATCCACGCAAATCATACAATTATTTATAATTTTTGACAAAAACAAAACAAAACTAAAACCAACAACTAAAAACCAAAGAAACAATTGTTTTATAATATTGTTTGACAATTCTAAAAAATATATTTTAGTTAACAAAAATCAACAAACAAATAATTATAAGTCATGCCCGCCCATTGGGCGGGCTTCGAAAACTAGTATATATATATATATATATATATATATATATATATATATATATATATATATATATATACCCCTATATAGAATCTAGATCAAATAAGATCAAACTTAAAGTTGTTAAAGTGAGATCCAACTAAAATTTGACAAGCGACACTCTCCTTACAACAAAAATAATTTTTTTATTAACTACAACTAAAATTGTTAAAGTTTCGATAGATTTCTTTTTAAAATTTACGAAACCTATGTGATACACTTTAATTAGAAGTGTAATGTGTATCAGGTTTTTGTATGTGTATCAGATTTTAGAATATTTATTAGTGTAATGTGTATCAGGTGTATGACTAATCCAAACTCATGTATCATTTGGTTATTAGTTGCTAAAATGTTTATTTGTATTAAAATATTATTTTTATGTGTATTCTTGCTAAAATTGTTATTTATAAATGTTTTAATGGTTTTTTAGATTTGATCTTATTTTTACAACTTTAAGTTTGATCTCACGTTAACTCTCCCCATATATATATATATATATATATATATATATATATATATATATATATATATATTTAAATTTTATATATATGTTAAGTATTTTAAAAGTATCGGGATCGTGAGGAATTTCGTTTAGATCACAACGGTATATTTTTGAACGCTTAAGCTGCGTTGATCATGCATATGCCAAATGATATGTAAATAAGATGTTTAGAAAATTTCATGATAAAATAGATCGTGCTTAATTTCTGATTAAAGCTTAAGTACATTGAAATTTTCCGGGAGCTTACAGTACCTACCCCTTAAGAGAACCACGTCCCGCGGTTAAACTCGCAGAGGTTGTCATGGGTGATCTAGATGTACAGGTGGGGATACTTGGAACGCTTTACATCCTCGCGCTCCCAGGTGAACTCTGCACCTCGTTTCTTGTGATTCCATCGAACTTTAACGATAGGAATGCGGCTTTGCTTAAGCCTATTGACTTCCCTATCCATAATCTCTACGGGTTCTTCAACAAAGCTAAGTTTGTCATTGAGCTGGATGTCCTTGAGTGGTACGACTAGGGTTTCATCCGATAGATACTTCTTAAGATTCGAGACATGGAACGTGTCATGTACTCGACTAAGTTCTTCGGGAAGTTCGAGTTTATATGCCACTGGACCAATTCTTTGAAGAATTTTGAACGGTCAGACGTATCGAGGTTTGAGTTTTCCTCTCTTTCCAAATCTGACCATCCCTTTCCAGGGTGATACTTTGAGCATTACACGGTCTCCAACTTGGAATTCCATTGGTTTCCTTCGAACATCTGCGTAGCTCTTTTGTCTATCTCGAGCTGCTTGCAGTCGTTGCCTCATTTGCATTATCTTTTCTATTGTCTCTTGGACAATTTTGGGGCCTGTGAGTTGTACTTCTCCAACTTCTGCCCAGCAAACTGGCGATCGGCATTTTCTTCCATAGAGTGCTTCAAAAGGAGCAGCTTTAATGCTGGCGTGATAACTGTTATTGTAAGAGAATTCAACCAAAGGTAAATACTTATCCCATCCTTTTCCGAAATCAATCACACATGCTCTTAGCATGTCTTCTAGAGTTTGGATCGTTCTTTCACTTTGTCCATCTGTTTGAGGATGGTACGCGGCACTCATATCTAAGTTGGTACCCATGGATCTTTGAAGTGTTTGCCAAAATCTCGAGGTGAATCGGCTATCACGATCAGATATGATAGAGATTGGTACACCGTGACGAGAAACAATCTCCTTGATGTACAGTCTAGCGAGTGTAATCATCTCGTCGTTCTCCTTAATTGGCAAGAAATGAGCTGACTTCGTAAGACGGTCTACAATAACCCAAATGGTGTCAAATCCATTAGAAGTTCTTGGCAACTTCGTGATGAAATCCATTGTGATTCTTTCCCATTTCCATACGGGAATTTCTGGTTGGGTTAACATACCTGATGGCTTTTGATGTTCAGCTTTGACTTTCAAACAGGTCAAACATTTACTGGCGTATTCGGCGATATCAGCCTTCATGTTAGGCCACCAGTACAAAAGCTTTAGATCTTGATACATCTTGTTGGGACCAGGATGTATGGAATACTTCGATTTATGCGATTCATGCATGATGAGTTCTCAGATACCTCCATAGAGTGGAATCAAACTTCGATTCTTGAAACATAACATTCCATCCGATCTCTTCACGAATCCATTCTCATTCCCCGGTATGCCATAAATCTTCTCATTTGGCCTATTTTCTTCTTTAAGTGCTTCGATCTGAGCTTCAAGAATTTTCGATGGTAGGGGTGAATTGATTACCATTCCCAATGATCTCATTCTAAGTGGCTTAGGGTGATCTTTTCTGTTAGGTCACTAGATTTACAACACAAGCTTATAAGAAAGAGATAAAGGCGATTGAACAAGTAAAACACACACACACAATAGTAAAGACGGTTTAGGCGTAGAGTATCTGATGAGAGAAAAACTTGAACAACCAACCCTCAAGTGAGGGTTTACATAAGGTATTTATAGGAGGAAAGCTAGGGCAACACTCCTAGTTTCCATCCTTTCTCCTATGGGCTTGGGCCTAAGCTCATGGGCCTTCTACATAAGCTTAAGGCTAATAACAAACATAAAGGCCATAATAAGCTACCTATTACATAATAATGACTAACACTTGAATTATAGTTTAGGAGTGATTCCAACAATCTCCCCCTCAAGTGTTGGTGATGAACGGTGAAGGCGTTGATGTAATAATAGCTCTGACGTCTTCTGACATTCTTCTTTCTTGTGAGAAGAATTGCCTTGATTCGAACAATCTCCCCAGTGTAGAGAAATTGTCTTCTTTGAACGGTTATGCTTTGACGTCATCTTTAACTTTGTTCTTTGATCATTGTTCTTTGTGATGAAAGTGATAGTATGTTGTTGTCTGCATCAACTCTGTCTCAGGTCTGCTTCACTGCTACAGTGTCTCCACGTCATTCTTCAGCATGATCACACGCTCTTTGACGTTGGAATTCAGTACTGATGAAGTTCTTTAAGTCTTTTAACTTTGTAGATTCTTTGATTTGACGAAGAATCATTCTGACTGTTGTGTTGCTTTTGGATAGAACTTTCATTAGTGATGATGTTGGCGTGAGCATGAGAAGAATTAGCACGATCATCCCGCTCCGGAGCTTCCATAAGAAAAAAACATTTCAAACGGTTAGTAATAAGCGGATTCCGGCACTTACAAGTTTGAACTTCGAGAGTGTTAACAACATAGTGTGAAAACACATCTCTAATTCTTACAAAGGCCGTTCCTGAACTGGAGTACATCTACAGTTCAGATGAGTCGCTGAGGTACACTGAAGCGTCACCTCACGACTGTAGACCGTTTGAGACACACTAAGCGTAATCCACGGGGAGTTACCGAAGTGACCTGCTGTCAGGGCTGTTTGATGTTGACCCTGGCAGGAGTTTCCATTCAATCACTGAGGATCACAGTTGTGAACCTCTCATAAATGTTCTCGACAGATTGCTAAGATCTGTGAAGGACTCGATATGAACCACTGATGATCTTATTTGGTGATCAACAAGTGATGAGATGTCAAGTGTTCCTAAGAGATCTTTTGATGAATCTCGTGGCTCTAGACTCAATAGTGCGTTTTGGTTTTCCTGAGCGGAGACTAGGGAGAGGGTCTACTTCTTCAATACCAGCGATCTCTAAGAAAAGCCAATAGTTTACGTAGGGTTCCCTGTGAGAATGAAACAAGCTTCTGTAGAGAGAAACTTGAGTGGCTAAGAAGGTTTAGTGCATGCGTCACTGGGTCCATGACGACTTTTAATCTTCAATACCGGCGTCACTGAGTGACAACCAGTAGCATATGAATTGAACCCGGTGTCTGCCCTAAGTTGAATAATTTGGAGGGCTATTTCTTTTCACCCTTTTCTTTGCATTTCTTTTTAATTCTTCAACTCCTTCTTTCTCCGATTCTCATTATCTCCTTTTTATAATCATACCTAAGGACTTCTAAGTACTAACTATTTGTGATGTCCTTGGGTAGATCCCTCCGGCTCTGGCAGATCATAGGACGGTTATTCCTAACCTTAGTCACCTTATCACTCCATGACTAACCCATGTTGCCATAAAACCATTTACTTGAAAAATCTCTCACAGTGTTTGTGAATGAAAAACATTTTGAACCACTGTTGAGATAAGATTTTGCATAAATACTCCCCCTCCACATGTGCTTTAGAGTTTAGACGGAAATCTGCACTGTGTGGGAAGAGCGCGCACTTTTGAATTGATCAACTCAAGATAGACAATCCCCCGCGAGACACGGTTACGTTGTATAGTTAAAGAGTTACATTGTCAGCTTTTAGGTGACAACTAGCTCTAATAACTACCTTGAAGGTGTAGACAAACCTTGAAAGGTTATCATACCCGTCAGAGTTCATGTCTACCAAGAGTTTCTCGAATGGTACTTTCTACTTGGACAAGTCCTTTGCGAGACACGTTTACATTACTAGCGAACTAGTTTGAAATTATTACCCGTCCCGGACATGTCTTTTCGAGTTACTAACAGTTTAGTATCGTCAATTCGTTGGTTAAGTCTTTTACACGAAGATTCATTTGCATTTACACAACATATTTCTTATCACATAATTTTCTCCCCCTCAAAAATGGCATATAAAATGTTATTTTTGAAAAGTTGAGAATAAATATGACCATTTCGAGTGTTGTGGTAAGATGACCACTATGAACAATTTGTGAACAAAGTTTTAATTCAAATACTCCCCCTCAACTAGTGATATAAACGGTTGAGGTTTTGAAAATCATACGGGGAAGTACTTGTCCTTTTGAGCAAAACCTTGAAAAATGAAAGGTTTGATAGGTTTTACTCAACAGTAAGAAGCTTTCGCTCCTTTTATATGGATTGTGGCACTGAAGCGTACCACAGGGTCCTTTCTTGACAGATACGGGTTGTACACTGTTATGTGTGCACAAGCCCTAGACATATATAATCACACATCCAAATTTATAATGAAAGAAGCAATTCAAGGGGTACCAGGAAGTCCAGTGATGTCGCCAGGAGTGCGAACAGGGCGTTGATAGCCGGTGATGTTAATCCTGGGTCGACCACCAATAAAGCTTTCCAATGTTCTGAACTGATCCCTTCGAAACAACCTTTCATCAATCATTCTGATGATTCTCCTCACATCCCTTCTATCCTGAGAATTCCATCGCTTAGGAGACCCAATCTTTTGACGTATATCCTTCAACCTATAAGCCAATCTGTCCCTAACCATCTTCAAAGTGTGATCCCCAAACTTGTGAAGATCACTACACGCCATTAAGCAATTTTGTTGAAGTTCACTGCGGTAAACGACGCCGAATGGTTTGCTGATGAGTGTATATTGTGAGAGCTGGTTGATGTCGAGAAGATCAAGCTGAGGTGGAGTGAAGTTAACACGAGTCTGATAAGATTCAACAGCAAGTTGGAGATCTTCTACACGTTCTTCGATGACTATGCTTCTGATGAAGATGAGCAGTGACTTGATGAATTCAAGTTGTACTTCAGTTGAAAATTGCCTCATGCGACCCTGTACTTTGGCAAGGTACATGTCTTCAATGTCGTTGAGAGACAAATTCTCAAAGTCAGCTTCAGAGAATGCATAATCCCGTTCATCTTGCCTTTTGACCACAATCTTCTTGAGAAAGGTGTAGTCCCATTTGGTCGACAGATCAACGTATTTGATGGCAACGATATCCTTAGTACTGAACACTGCATGTTGAGACTTCTGAACCTGGCAGCTGCGGTAGTAGATTCTTTGGCATTCCGGCCAATGATGAATCCCGTACATTGCATCTCGGTCGTATGCTTCCACGTTGTTGGAGAACAAGTGATTAGCTCTTTCCTCGATAGCTATGCAGTTAGAGTATATGGCTGCTGGGAATGGAAGTGTCAAAGATGTAGCGTATTTCCTTGATCCATCGCCACCGTGTAGAAGAAATTCCAAGTCTTTGTTAAAGAAATATCTGAATGGGATCCTAGGTTCATCTGGTTGGCCAATTGTTGGTAGAGGTTTAGACCAGTCGGTGTAATTGTTAAGATCGTTATAAGCTCTTAGACGAGGTCTAATAATATATCTAGAAACACATAATAACGAAAGCGGAATATTCAATAAGAATTAACGTTATAATGAACAAGGTTTTTTATTATCATAAACTAACTAAACAATAATAAAGATCAAAGACTTGATCTTTAACACTAACTAACTAAACCACTAAACTCTAGGCGTTTTCCCAAATCCCTAAGCCTAGGTTCCCACACACACACACCTTTAGACGTCTACATCTTGTACATCCGTGCTAAAACTAATGACCCTATGTCACTTTATATACTAAAGACATCTAGGGTTTACAAGAGGAATCATAATATAATTAGGAAACAATACAATTAGGAAACTAAATATTCTTTTAAGCATATCTTCTAGAATCTTCCAAATCCTCCATCTTTTTGTAGTTTCCCTTCTTGTCACTTTAAGTCCTTGATGTTTCATTCTTCTTGTTTTGTATCATTAAATCTATAATAGACCCAACAATCTTCCCATATTTGATGATGACAAAACAAACACGATTCTTGTACGAACTTCCCTAGACGAAGTAGCAGAAGTTGAGATCATTAAATCTCACCATGAATGAAACACTCTTATCTTCCATGCTTCCCCTTGACTTGAACATGTCACTCAAACATCTCTTCCCCTTTTTGTTATTATCTAAATAGGGAACGTATGCAAATAATGATCTTGACCACCAAGAACCAATATCATACTTCCAATCTAAGACTTCCAATGCTTCAAATCGCCCACCATTACGCACCATAAGAAAAATGGATCCAAAATAGTAGAAAACTTCAACTAGCAGTAGTAATAATGATCAACACTAGTAAAAATCAAACACTTCCCTTTGAGTGATGCATGTATATCAATGATTCTTCAAAATCTGTAAGCTCCTTGTAATGATCACTTTGTGAAGAAAAGCAAATATAACGAACTTGATGAAGAAGTAGAATTTCCCAAACTTGTGTCTTAAATCTTTTACTATCCACGGAACTCCATACTTATACGGACAAAATATAAGTAGACCGCAATCCCTTGACAAGAATCCCCAACTAGTATGAGACACTGAGCACTACAATGTAACTCCTTCAAGTGATAGCCAATGTGTGCATAGAGCATCATAAGAAAAATCACACATTGCTAGATTCAACAAGCTAGATGATAAGAACACAAACCAAGTAATTCCACTTCACCTTCAAATAAGTGATAAATAATCCTCTTCGTAATCAATTCTTCAATAAATCTCCATAACGAGCCTTTTTAAAATCCTTTTAAGAACATAAATTTCTTCCTGTGTGTGTGAACCAAACAACCATTCTGTGTGTGTGTCATCCAAAAATCATAACAATATGCTCGACTTCCCCTTAAATCAAAAATCTTCTCGTAATAAAGCATGAGCAGTATGTTGGGAAGGAGCAGTACTTTCATCAAAATCTGCAGTACTTTGAAATAAACTGTAGTACTTTCACGATCAGCAGTACTTTCATAACAAGTATGAGCGAACAATACTTTTAAACCTGCAGTACCTTGAAAATTCCATCTCGTCTGATCACCAGTACTTTCAAAAATCAATGAGCAGTACTTTCGTCTAAACGTGCAGCAGTACTTTCGAACTTGTGTATAGCAGTACTTTGATCAATTTCTGCCCATTGTCCAATCTCATGCCTCTGAATCACGATCAATTAATATCATATGAAAACTTCGTACAGTACCACTTTAGCCAATCAATGCCTTGTCAAATCACTTGCACGTGTACCAACTTCACTGTCCCATGTTTTATAATCTTTCACCGAATAAATGAGAAAACCAATATTAAAATCCTCGTTCGTGAACCAATATAAAGAACCAATCGAATATAAAACAATAGAAACCCAAGTGAACCAATTATACGCCCATCAATATTTAATGACCAATCAAAAAAAAATATAAGCCCACGTGATCTCCTTTGCACGTGTGGTAGAGAACCAATATTAATGCAAGCTTGACCAATCAAATTTGATTAACATTCTCATGGACCAATCACAAGATACATCCACAATAACCTCCATGGACCTCACCTCATCGAATCAAAACTCACATGAGCATCATAATACCGAGAAAAACAAATCAGTGCCCAATAAAATATCACAGTTAATGTGGAACCATTTAACGTGACAAGTGATATCAGTCAAATCACCAAGGACGCAACATCAATTAATAATCTGATCTTCAATAACGCACCATAAAAAAAATTTAAATCTGCGTCAGTCGACAATAACAAACCTTTTTCTTCGACACAAAAACCTTGTAATCCCTATATCAAGAGCTCCCCGCTCTGATACCAATTGATAAGATCGTTATAAGCTCTTAGACGAGGTCTAATAATATATCTAGAAACACATAATAACGAAAGCGGAATATTCAATAAGAATTAACGTTATAATGAACAAGGTTTTTTATTATCATAAACTAACTAAACAATAATAAAGATCAAAGACTTGATCTTTAACACTAACTAACTAAACCACTAAACTCTAGGCGTTTTCCCAAATCCCTACGCCTAGGTTCCCACACACACACACCTTTAGATGTCTACATCTTGTACGTCCGTGCTAAAACTAATGACCCTATGTCTCTTTATATACTAAAGACATCTAGGGTTTACAAGAGGAATCATAATATAATTAGGAAACAATACAATTAGGAAACTAAATATTCTTTTAAGCATATCTTCTAGAATCTTCCAAATCCTCCATCTTTTTGTAGTTTCCCTTCTTGTCACTTTAAATCCTTGATGTTTCATTCTTCTTGTTTTGTATCATTAAATCTATAATAGACCCAACAGTAATATGGAGGGTTGTCCCGTTTGGTGAAGTCGATGTTTGCTTCTAGGTTGAGCCAATCCATGTTGTTAGACATAGCTCGAGCAATGTTTTCAAGGTGATATTCGACCTCGATGGCACTTTCTGAGCTATCTTTCCACAGTTGAAAAGCTTCATTCTTGATTCGCCTCAACTCGGATTTCGTCATCATCTTCACATGGAACTTTTCTTGCATAATCTTAGCATGCTCCAAAGTATTAACGTCTACCAGATCTTGACCTTCTTCAGGGTAGGGAGTGGAATTGACAGGTGTAGAAAACCATTCAAACTCCTGTGTTGTATCTTCATCTAACCATGATACGACGTCAGTCATTGGCGCCTTCTTCTTCTTCTTTTGTTTTGGCCTAGATGAGGATTCTGGTTTCTTAACTTGTTTGGGAGAGGTGGGTTGTTGTAGGGGCTCACGGACTTCTTCATCGTCACCACCCGTATACTCAAAGTGATCACCGGTTTTCTGAGTCTCGGGCAGTAACTCAGAATCCTGAGGTTTATCAGTAGAAGATCGGGGAGGAGACCTTTGTTGAGTAGGGGTCCGTTGGAGAGGAGGTAACATAGAAGATGATTCACCAGACTTATTCTGACGTTTAGCTTTATCATGTTTATCCTGATCCTTATCTTCATCGTCTCTAGGACGTTTAGGCCTTTCTGCTTCGAATCTACATGCTTCTTTGAGTTGGTAGTCCAGCAAAGCTTGAAATAGCTTTCCTTCATCAGAATTAAATGTCCCAGATCGTTTAGACATTTGTGTGACGAGCTTGGCCACCAATTCATTATCCGAGAAAACTACAAGATCAGATGGATTGATTGTGATGGTTAAAGGTGTTGATCTTATAGTTTTCTTGGCTATCTGCATAAGATTCGGGTATAGTTGTCTGGTAAACATTTCCTTTGTGACTTTAGGAACGATATCCAGAAGGTACTTGTTAGTGTAACCTTCGATCATTTCGTTCAGTTCCTCTTGACGATGACTTTTCATGAACTCCTGAACGAATTCCCTTTCTTTCTGCATCTTGTCATTCTCATCATTTAAGTACTGTATTTGGTCAGCAAACCAATTCAGTTTTCTGTAGAGCGCGTTCTTCTTTCTGACTTGTTGGACAGCTTTCACAATTCTTTCATGAGTGTGAGAAATCCAAGATCGAGGTGGTTTCTTCACAGATTTGGATGTTGATTTGGTTGATTTCTTTGATGGTGGTTGGGAAGAGTGAGATGATGAGTCTGATGAGGAAGAGACATGAGGAGACTCGGGGTCCTTGGGTGGTTCAGAAGTTTCCTTCTGTGAACGTGTAGGACTTTCCAGAAGCAGCTTGTCATAATCAGCATCTTTATCTTTCTCAGACTTCTCAGTTTCAGGTTTCTCAAAATCATATTCGATAGTATCCTCCACAAGCTTTTGTTGTTTCAAAAGAGTGGTGGCACCAGATCCCTTATCGGGTCGATTAACCGCATCAGGACCTGGTGAAGAGTGGACAGCACCACTTGATCCTCCGGGGCCACCCATTTGGTCTTTTGCAAATTCTTTAGCTTTTTGAAGGTGTCTGACGAATTTAAACTTCTTCCTGTATGATTTATCCAGTTGCTCTTCATCACTTTCTGAGCTTTCTTCATATGGCACAAGTACAGGAGTCTTTCCTTTTCCCAGGTCAGCTGGAGGACTAGGAGGTTTTGCTACTGAGGGAGGTGGTTCGGTTGCAGATTCAGAGTGGTGAACCTCCTCGTCTGTATGTGTATCTTCAGTGCTTTCGTCCAGTAGCTTTCTTGGTGGTTCAGGTGAAGGAATAGGAACAGCTTCCTGAGAGGGAACTTTCTTCTTTGGGGCAGGTTTCCTCTTTGGGACATTCCTTTGACTCACTGTGCTTACTGCACTTCTAGCACTTCCTCTTCTGGTTCTCCGAGTAGGTGTACCAGAAGGTTTTTCATCGAGATGACCAACTTTGCCTTCTCTTACTGCTACCCGATACCTTTTGTACATTTCAAGCTTCTTGATTTCGTTAGTCAGAAGGTGATCAGGTAACACAGCACCCTGTTTCTTTGTTGACGATTCCTTGATTCTGACTGATAGGGTAGGCTCAGTCAACATGTCGTGGTTGTCTGGGTCATTGAGCCTCTGTGGAATATCGGGATTAAGTCCAAGTGTTCTCTGGATCAACAATTTTGTGTATCTGACATAGGGAATCTTTGAGCCAAGTTTCTTGTGAAATGACATCATATCTTCCCATAACAGTGCTTCGATTTCGATGTCCTTTTTGTTGATTAATGACCAGAAGATTTGTAGTTCCATGAGCTTGGGATGCTCATATCCACTATCACGACCAGAGACCGATTTGGTGATGATGATGTAGAGGGTTCTCCACGGTTGAGGAATGTTCTTAAGCTCCACATGAGAATGCTTAGAGATAACTCCTGAAGCTTCATCATAGCCAATATCAAGCAAGAATTGTAGAACTGTCTCCTCAGTAGGTGTGGCAAAGAAGTCAGTTGGCTCGATTTCAGGAATGAGAAGAACAGCCCGTAAGTCTGCATGAGTGATGGTGACTTGTTTATGATTAAGTGTCACTGTCACTGCACTTTGACCTGTGATCCTCTGCATAGAATTCCAGAATTGCTGAATGTAGATTTCCGGTACAGTAGCAGAGTGTGAGAGCATGTTCTGGTAGGGATGATTCCTTAGAATATCCACAGCAATGAGACAAGAAGATTCTGAGCATGTGAGGGTTTCAAAGTCAACCCTAAGGTTGTTCTTTCCAATCTTTCTAGGATAGCCATTAGGGAAGATGTCAGCAATTGTGAGAACTTCTGGTGCATCCACATTCATTTGAGCAGCCATGTCGTGATCTGAAATAACATTAGCCAAAAGAACCAACATATCGAAAGACATAATGTTAGTCAACAGAAGGTTTTATTGTCTAGTTATTGAATGTACAGTGTCAATGATTGTTACGAGTCCTAAGTCACTTGTTTGTCCAATAGTCCAATGAAGTAGTGAAATGTTTCGTGAGTTAGTTAACTTTAAGTTTTAAAGTTTATGTTATCACTTATAGTTCACAACATATCAAACGTTTTAAGTTTATTAGTGACATTATTGGATTCGTGACGATATGATTTGTTTATTAACAAGTTTGTACACGTAACAATTCATAATGAAGGTCAATCCAGGCTTAGGCGTAGATTTGGCAAAGTTAAGCGTAAACAGAAATGATATACGCGTAGATGAAAGCTTACGCGTAGGATCCTAACTTACGCGTAAGAAAAGTTACGCGTAGGAAAAGGGGTCCTTAAGCGTAGAGCTTACGCGTAGGCGTATATAAACCTTACGCGTAAGGCTTACTCGTAAGAGTAGACCTTATGCGTAGAGGTCACTGTTTACGCATATCCTTCACAGGATACGCGTAGTCCCATTGTAGAACCTTACGCGTAATAGTTATGCGTAGGATTATTCTGACGCATAACTGACTACGCGTAGGGTAATCCTTATGCGTAGAGAAACAAGGACCTTGATTCTGAGTTTTACGAGTAACAAGCCTGAAATAAAACCATCATATCATTAATATTAACACATAAATTCATTTTAACATCAAATCATGGCATGAACACTTGTTAAACAGTTACGCGTAGAAAGTCATACGCGTAGGTCAAAACCCTAGAGGTTAAGAATTACGCTTATGATTTCTAACCATAGGATTAGCACCATACTTTTTCTGGTAGATCTTAGGTGTTGTGAGAGTCTCTAAACCAAGTTTTAACACCCAATTCTCAGTGAATCAAAAATACCCAAACTCAAGAACATTAAACCCTAATTCCTAATTCAGACTTAATTAGTGTTTCTGGGTTGTTATGGGGCCTGGAAATCATTAATACAACATGATATGAACATCACACAACAATATTTTTGACCAAAAACCATCACATTTGAAAACACCCAATTCCACGCATAAACCCTAGTTTTCAAATCCATTCAATTCGTATTTGTGGGTGCGTTTAGATGATTAAAAAAGTATCATTGATGTTTTAAGAACGTTTTGACACAACCCTTTTAACCATAAACACCCATTCATGATTTGGTGTTCTTGCGCTTACGCGTAAGACACAAAAGTGACTATATCTTGAGATTAAACAGTTGGATTTTTGAAAGATTCAAAACCATTGCTTAAAAACTTGTTATAAACACGAAATCACTTACAAATTGATTATCTAAAACACGGATTTGTCAAACGATTTTGGTTCGTAGATGATATTAGGTGAAGTATTAAATGTGATAGAAGTATATGAGGTTGGTGGGTATTTAATTTAAAATAACTTTAACATTTTGACAGTTTTGGTCCCTCCACCTTTTCCATTTTCATACAAAGCCATTTAACTTCCATTTTGGTTACCAAACAAAGATTGTTAAGAAAGAAACTTGACGACACTCCCCCTCGACTTAGGTAAATAATGAAATGTTATAAATTTTAGTCCGAGGAGTGTCATTTAACCAGAAAAATTTACCACTATTGATAAAAGAAACAACCGAGATAATATAACATGCAACTACACAGATGTTTTGAAACAGTTAAGTGATTATTTTCTACCCCTCAACACTTGATCAGAAAAATACTGAATTTTGATAGATTATAGTGTTGAAGGAAGAAATGTACTTGACATGTTGAAAGAAAATTAGATTAGAAGAATATTTTTGTTGTTTTATAAGATTTTACATTTTTGTATTTTGTTTTTGAAAAATATTTACAAAAGAGATTTTGGTGTTTGACAGGGTTTTAAGACTGTTTTAGGAGGTCATCCAATTCCTCTTGATTCAAACACCTCATACCAATTCGGTGGACCAACTCATTAAACCTAGCGGGAGGCAAGGCTTTGGTGAGAAGATCTGCCAATTGGTATTTTGTACCCACGAAGTATAATTCAACAGTACCCTGTTCCACGTGGTCCTTGATGAAATGATAATGAAGATCGATGTGCTTTGATTTCGAGTGCTGGACTGAGTTGCACGAGATCGCAATGGCACTCCGATTGTCGCAGTACATCGGGATTCTGTCAAATACGTAACCATAGTCTTTGAGTTGTGTTCTCATCCAGATGACTTGAGCACAACACGCGGACATGGCTACATATTCTGCTTCGGTTGATGACAGCGATGTACGATCCTGCTTCTTCGATTGCCAAGACACCAGTTTATCACCAAGAAATTGTAGAGCTCCTGAAGTACTTTTCCTTGAGTCTAAGCATCCTACGTGGTCAGCGTCTGAAAAAGCGATTAGTTCAAAACCAGAATCCTTCGGATACCAGATCCCCAAGTTAATGGTTCCCTTGATGTATCGGAGGATTCTTTTAGCCTCAGAGAGGTGGGTTTCAGTTGGTCGCGACTGATAACGGGAGCATAGATAAACGGCAAAGACAATATCAGGTCTGCTAGCTGTTAGATACATGAGGGACCCAATAATACTTCGGTATTTGGTAGGGTCAACTAATTTCCCATGTAAATCAGCGTTTAGCTTCTTGGTATGAGTCATTGGTGTGGCATAAGTATCACAGGTTTTCATTCCAAATTTGTTTAACAATTCAAGGGCATATTTGGACTGACTCAAGAAAATACCACGGGGTGATTGATGAACTTGCAGTCCTAGAAAGAACGTAAGTTCACCCATCATGGACATTTCAAAATTTTTCTTCATTAGTTTTGCAAAAGCGATTGAAAACTTTTTATGTGTAGACCCAAAAATGATGTCATCCACGTAAATTTGAACAATTAAGATATGTGCCCCGTGATATTGTATAAAAAGAGTTGGGTCAACCGAACCTTTGGTGAAATTATTAGCAATGAGGAAAGATGATAGCTTATCGTACCATGCCCGAGGGGCTTGTTTGAGACCATAAAGAGCTTTGTTCAGTTTGTAGACATTGTTCGGGAACTCTGGATCAACGAATCCTTCTGGTTGGTTGACATAAACCATTTCTTTCAGTTGTCCGTTGAGAAACACAGTTTTGACATCCATCTGAAAGACCGTCATATTCATATGAGCCGCGAACGCGAGAAATATCCGAACAGCCTCAAGACAAGCAACCGGAGCAAAAGATTCTTCAAAGTCTATTCCCTCTTCCTGACGATAACCCTTAGCAACTAGACGTGACTTGTTTCGGATTACATTCCCTTCAGCATCCAATTTGTTTTTCCAAATCCATTTGAGACCAATGACGTAGACCCATGTTGGTCTTTCAACCAGTTCCCATACTTCAAGACGTTTGAATTGGTTGAGTTCTTCTTGCATGGATTCAATCCAGTTGTCTTTTGTCATTGCGTCTTTAATGTTTTTAGGCTCAGATTGGCAGACAGTGAGTGCATAAATGCAATGTTCACCATCTGTGTGAAGACGTTGTCTCGTAACGACTGGTTGATTCGGGTTGCCAATAATATTAGCCAGAGGATGGTCTTTTGTCCATCGATGTGTAGAGGGTTGATGTTGGTATACATTGTGCAGATTCTGAGGATTCAACTGGTTTGTTGATGATTCCGCGACATCAGGTGCAGCAGTGTCATTAGCAAACGGGTTAAAGAACGCATTTGGATCAAAATCTGCAGCTGGGGGTACTTCATTTAGAATATCATCAGCCGGTTCATCATTATTGGAAGCGGTTTGTTTAACTGTTGTGGTGGAGTCAACTGGTGGTGCTTCTTCAACAGTAGTTGTTGTAGCGGGTGTATCAGGTATAAGAGTATTATCAGGTTGAGCAGCGGAAACAGCGGATACACCTGGAGCACGTTCATCAATATCGTCGCTGAACAGTGGAGCAAATAACCTTTCCATTTGCTGACAAGTGAGCTGGGGGCTTTGTTCAGCTGATGATGGGGGTTGAGGGAAGTTTAAACGGTTGTGTCCGGGTTCTAAGCTGTTATACTCAGAAGCCATTTCCGTGAGTTCATCAAAATGAGCATGCATCGTTTCCATCACCTGTTTTGTACGACGATTCCAGATCTGGTAACCTTTAGAATTCTCACAATATCCAATAAAGACTCCAATGTCGGCTTTGGCTTTGAGCTTTCCAAAATCATCACGATCATTATTCGGATAGCAAAGGGATCCAAATACATGAAAGTGTTTGAGATTCGGTTTATGGTTGTGGACAAGCTCGAAAGGTGTTTTGTTGTGGCGTTTTGTGATCATAGAGCGGTTTTGAGTATAGCATGCAGTAGATACAGCTTCTGCCCACAAGTAATCTGGAAGTTTAGCATTGATTAACATTGTTCTTGCAGCTTCCACTAACAAATTCAGTTCCTTTGTCTGTTCTTATTAGGCGGACGGTGTTCCGGAGCTGAACTTGAATTTTCGTGAGAAAGGTGATGATCATTTGTGGAACTTGGTCTTTGCTTCGAAGAAAGTAGACCCAGGTCCATCGTGAGTAGTCATCAACAATTACTAAGATGTAGCGTTTTCCATTGATCGTTTGCACGCGCATCGGGCCACATAAATCCATGTGAAGAAGATGAAGCACATGCTGAGAGCTGTGTTCCACCTTTGAAGGAAAATGAGCACGAGTGCTTTTCCCTTGTTCACAGGCTGAGCAAAGGTGATCTTTTGAATACCGGAATCATGGGAGACCTTCAACTAGTTTGTGTCGAGCAAGGTTGGTGATGGTTTGAAAGTTTAGATGTGAGAGACGACGGTGCCATAGCCAGGATTTTGTTAATGTTGCCTTTAAAAGTAAGCAGATGGGAGATGAAGCAACCATGTCTTGCATAGAGATAGTGTAGAGACTATAATTACGCGAGCCAGACATAAGGTCATTTCCTTGTAGATCACGAATGAAACAAGTTTTCTCCCGGAAAGCAACCTCCAAATCTCCATCACAAAATTGACCTACTGAAAACAGATTATGACCGAGGCCTTCCACATAGTAAACCCTACTGATTTCGATGTTCCCATTGACATAATCTCCGTAGCCCATGATAGCTGTGAAGTGATCATTCCCGAACCTGACAGTGCCAATGAACTTTGCAATAAAGTTTGATAACAGTTTAAGGTTGCCTGTCATGTGTCGGGAACAGCCGCTATCAACAATCCAGAGAATGATCTGTATCACCTGCATTACACACAGACGACACAGATGGAATAGAAGTAGATGTGGAACCCGAAATGTTAGAGGGTTCCGAAGCAGTGATAGTAGACATACACACATTAATAACTTTAGGCATCCATTTAAATCCTAATGTATTATATATCCATTTCTGCCATCTATAACTACTGTTTGCTTTAGTCTTTGTGAATGCACTAGGTGGTACTACATTCTTAGGAGGTGAAACTGGAGCTACAGGGACAGCAATGCATGCCTTAGAATCTAAAGAAGGCGGTCTACCAAGCACAGACTTAGAATGATTAGTGGGCCTATAGGTATTCCGATTCTTAGGATTCCGTAAACGAGAGATTATAGCTTTAGCAACACATTTGTCATGACAATCAGAATTCATACTTTTTCGACAAATAACACAAGGTGCATCAGACTGAATATCAAAAGTACTTAACGGTTTAGCATTCGTTACATTACTATTTCTATTACATTTGCCAGACGCAATATCTATAGTGGAAGCAACGTGAGTCTTATTCATAGTCCTAGGGTGTTCTTCTACTTTAGCATTCCTTATT